>JABACO010000015.1:4710771-5048271 GCA_013339895.1 Ephydatia muelleri
CCTCTATATATTATCTCTGGGCTAGATCTACGACAAAGATCTACAGAATACGTGTTGCGTCATACTTAAAAGTCCCGATTACTCAGTTGTACGGACAAATGTCAAGGAATCGGTGGAGCACGACAGGGCAGGTGCGGAGTGGACCCGTTTGTCGTGATGTTCCTTGTGTTTTAGTAGAGAATGCGTGCATGTGAGTGACGAATTGGTTCATTTAACTTGCCGACTGCACCCCCCCCCCCCCCCCCAGTCTCGTTCCCAGACCCTCATACACAGCAGCGGATGGATTACATCACCGCTACGTGATAGCATATCAGGCTGGGGACGAGACTTACCCCCCCCCCCCCCCCCCCCCACCCCCCCCCTCCCCCCCCCCCCCCCCCCCCCCCCCCCCTCCCCCATATAACTTGCCCGGCCCCCCCCCCCCCCCGTTCAAACAGCTTCGCATACATTGCCGCCCTCTGGTAAAACCGCCCCCCTCCCCATAACAAATTCCTGGATCCGGGGCTGCCCCAAATACGTTTTCCTGTAGTGAAATGGCCGGTGTAGTACGAAGCGATGAAAACATAGCGTCAACCGTGTTTTTTTTTTTTAATATATGGGATCGTTTTTGCGAAAAGAGTCTTAACACAATATAATTCCAGTACATGCACGCGCAATAGAAATGACGCTTGCGTTGAAATGTATGGCTATAGAGGAGTTGCATTGACGTCACGCGCGCCTTGCATTGTTTAGTTACATCATATGTATGCTGCTATTATGTATACGGCACGCTATAAATATGTACCACGTGAGCGTATGCCGCCGCCTTCTATCGTTCCGTCCGGTTATTGTTTATCTCGATATAATAAATTCAGAGCCTTACATCTCCTTGACAGATACTCCGATTCTCAGTGCGTAAGAAGCATTATGTAGAGGACATTCAGACTTCTAGAAAATTGAAATATTGAAAGAAAAAAAAAGAAAAAACATGCTTAAGGCGGAAACGATCCCATATATCCGTGGTATCATTTTCGCGGAAACTGTCCCATGCATACTATGGAGGTAAAAGTACTAGTGCACGCAACTAAGTTGGGCATCTTCAGATGAAGGTTTAATAAGTTGCATTGCACCAGCAGCTGTGCTTGGAAAAGTGAAATGTAGTGCCATGTGGGCCCCTCAAATATTAAACAGCTAAACTTCAGAGAAGGCCTTCTGTCGGTTCTTTCACCAAACATATTCCAGAGCAGCATGCATGATCGAATATGGTTTTGTCATTATGACTGAGAAATGGACCTTTTATGTGCACAGATATACTGTCTAACAGCTGTAAAAGCGCATGCGGAAATTTTTGAAATCAAAGCATGCAAGTAATCTACCCACTTGCATGCCAGCATTTTGCTGTCAGTCATGTTGAGCCAAATCATGCAACTAGCTCTCATTACCCATGCATGGCAACATTTTGCTGTCAACTAGCTCTAATTACCCACTTGGATGGCAACAGTTTGCTATCAGACATGTTGAGCCAAATCAAATAGCTATACTTACCAATTCAATTTGGTGCAGGAATATCCAAAGGGTAAAATTTCCTAGTCCCTCCTACCAACAACATTGATGGATCTCCTACAACACCATATGGCTGCTGTCTATATGAAGTGCCATGTCTGGAAGTCGAATGTATCATTTCATATTTACACAAGGTTCCCACCTTCACATAAAGTGGCTAAAGACAGATTTTAAAAAGTGTATTGTATGCAGTGAGTGTCAACCTGACATTTCATGACATCAAAATGATATATGATATTGCATACTGCATCACGTCTTTAATAGATTATATGCCAACTAACAAAACACGCTTCATTAACATTTTTAATAAATGCTTGATACCCATGGAGTCGGTCTTACATACATCTGTCTGGCTGACAGCATAATATAATGCTTTGCTAATCTGGACACCCATGCAAGATGTTTCAATGATCAAGTTGGAGAGACCAGTCATCCGCGAAGTGTCTGTGCCTGTGACCATATATGTGCATTTTTCACACCTAGGTCATTCCAAGTCAAATCAACACAATTATTGACACCCCAATTGTTTGTATGTTTATTGCAGTAAAGTACAAAAATTTTACTCCAAAGTTGAATCATTTGGGGAACCACCAGGAGTGATAACATTGACCACAAATGAAAACAATACTGAATATCTCGAAGTGCATTGCATGTACAGTTGAAATATTTTTATCGCATATAGTTACCATGAGAGGCTACATTTTTAAAAATGGGTGCGGCTCCATGCTTCAAAATGTGTTATGAAAATCATTATTTATGCTTCTTAACACTGCTATTGAAAAAAGAAAACACTTTGTTTTGATTCTTTCCCCCTTTTAACTGAAAAGTAGACAGACAATGTTCTTTAGGACTTCCAAGTTTGAAGATGGCACGAAAAACCATTTCCTTGGCATAATACATTGAAGTGTGTTCCTGAGCTCAAGAGCTGCCAGAAATCATACAAGAGCAATAATTTCATGCTACATAAACATCTATACAAATGTCAAAAAACTACATCTGCACTGTGCTCAAACAACACTATCTTATACAGTTCTCACTCTCACTCCAGAGCAGAAAGGGATAAAATATGTGATAGTGTTACTTGAGATTATTTTCAATTATAAAAGTAATCATTGGATTGATATTTAAACATGTACTTAGAAGCACAGGTTTAACTGGCCTCTTAACCTAAGTGCCGAAAGTCACCTAACGTATACCTAACAGTTTACCTATGGTCCAGAGCTTGTGTAGATTATGAATATTGTTAATCGCTACTAATTATTACTATGTATGGCGAAGTGAAGTACAATGAATTGATCAAGTTACAATGTACATAAGTTCAAAGCAGTTACAAAGTTACATAAGTTCAAAGGAGTTTAGAATGGTTGATTCAGCTGATGAATCTGTATACAAGCTCTACCAGATTTTGGGCCACAAATAGCAAATGGCTTATTCCATTGCCTGTTACTGCACTTCACACAAACATAATTTGCAACTGGTGCAGGCTTTGGACATACTCTACATCTTGCTGCACTACCATGCATTCTCTGGTGTTTTGACATATGACCTCTTTGTCTTACTTCAGCGATGTATTGGCTTAAAGGGAGCACATCAAGCAAAATGCCCATACATTGGAGAAACTCATACTCAGTAAAAGGATGTATATTGTGAGGTAAACTCTCATTGGTCCAGCGCAAAACCCCATCACCTCCAAAGAAAAACTGAAATGGGAACATAATGTTCCAGCAGTCCAGTGCAGTTCTGAACTCAGCTACTTCCAGACCACTTGGCCAATTGATTGCACACACTGCTTCCATGTAAATCCATCCTTGGATCGTTGATCCACAGTCACCCCATCATCTAACACAGTCCATTTTATTATTTCGTCCCCCAGTTTTAGCTGCAATGGATCATTTGAATCATATTCTTCTCCATGTGTTTCGTCCTCTTCAACGGCTTGCTGATTTGCGTTATCGTCAGGTTCCTCCTCCTCGTGCTGGTCTTCTTCATCTGGCAGAGGCACAGCGCTCCCGGGTCAATCCATATTCAATTGAGCCACCCTAATAACATCACTGTCTAGAATTGAAGCACCATTTCTTATTTACATTGTCCCCATGGAAATACACCAAATTGCTGTACATTTGTATATCCCATGTTGTATGGTTTTTAAAGTACAAGCTTATTAATTTCTAATCATTTTCTCAAACTTAGTCATTTTAGTAAGATATAATTTTATCTAGGTCTGAGGTATATGGATACAATTTGCACAAAAGAGTACTTGCTATGGAGTTGAACCTGTACCCAATGAATTTCATAACATGATATTATAGGGCTTCATGTTTGGCACAATTTAATGACTAAAGTAGTAATTGCTAAAAATATTAAATCTCCAAGCAAACCAAACTTTTACCATAGGAAGTTACTATCACTCCTCACATATTGTACTGATCACCTTTAGGGGTGATGTATGTCCTGGGCTGGGACATCTCTTCAAAGGACAGGCAGCCATGTTTTATACTCCCTTCCAAAGTGTGTTTACTTAGTGCGGTTTACACAGTTGATAGACTACTTATCTGCTCTGTCAACGAAACAATTTACACCTACATACATGTGCAACGACCTATTGCCTAGCAGCTAGAGCACAGTTGGCTTCTTGTATCTTTGTTTTGCTTAAAGTATAGGTTCTGCCTGTGGCTGTTATTGGATTCACATGGGTAAGAATGTCTGAGGGATCTATGTCCATGACATCTTCCTGATCAGGAAACACAAATGAGCTGGATGGTAACTTTGGATGCAGGAACTTCACTGTGACAACACATTCTGACTCCACAACACTGAGTACACAGCCAAGCCAACATGCCTCATTGTACACAACTGTCACATATCCACCAATGCCAATGGCAGTGTGTGGAGCACAATTAATACCCTCTCTGTGCACAACCCGTTCGGCTCTGCAAATTGTGCTTGTGGAGAATTGCCTCACCTCCACCATGCAAGCAGATAGGGGTATAAAACTGTGTAGGCTCTGTGTGCCTGGCACTGTTCGGCTCATTTTATGCCTTTCCTCAAGCATCTTGGCTTCATCATCATGCTCTTGCACAGTTGCAAAGCCAAAGTGCATTCCCTGGATGTGGCCAACTGCAAATTCGTACAGCTGAAGTGCTGTTAGGATATGGTTGTCATAGGGATGCTGCAAACAAGCCTTAGTTGCAACTCTTTTAACAGTTCCTCCAGCACCATCACCACCTGCTGACTTCCCATGCGATGTAGCAAAAAAATGCCACTCTGCGTGAACTCCAAAGTCAGCAAAATGATGGCACAGGTTGAGGAAGTTTTTGCAATTCTTGTATTGGGCTGCACACCCATCAGACATGTACCAGATCTTTTTAGATAGTTGGCCACCACAACTCTCCTGGGTCAGGAAGTTGACAAGCTTTCTCTGGAAGAGATGTACTGCATTCACATCATGTTGTATACATGAGGATATGACAATATAACAGACACTCCTCAGCTCTCCATTGTCCCTATAGTAACATACGAAAGGATGAATGGTTGCTGAATTGTTATTCCAATGGAAGGATTGTATTTCATCCTGGACCACAAAGCTGAAGTTTTCCGAAAAGTCAGCCACCACCAAGAACTCCCCAGGCCCAAGACTTTCCTTTTTTTCTCGCATGAAATCAGCCTGCATCTTTGTTATGAGGTCATGAACTAAGAGCTTCTCAAGCATGCGACTGAAACTGTCCAGGAACTCGTCTACCGTCTGCACCTTGGTTTCCAGAGATGACCGGTCTGTATTAGTCCACTGCCTATACTCTATTGAATCTACCTCATGCTCATCCATTATAGCTTGAAGCTCAGCACAGAGTATTTCAACACCAGGGCACTCGGTACATTTTCCTAGAAAGCACTCTAAAGTAGGTGGGATGCACTGCATTTTAGCTAGACAATGGCGATAGTGTTTTATTTCACCACCAGTTAAATGCTCCAACCTGCTACCAACCATCATTAGTTTTACATTCTGGTGGATCTTACACACACAGACTGAGTGTGTGCCACTTGCTCCAGCTATAACACATTCTGCAGGCCGCAACTGAGCAAATTTAGAGAAACCTACTTTCAATGCTGGGTTGCATTCTTTGAATTCACGGTAGGCTTCTCTGAGATTGCACATGAGCAGTCTCTTTTGCTTGTGTACCCTTTTCCCATCAGCTCCCCTAACAGAAACAAAGTCCTTCTTGCCAGGCATTACCCGGCTGATTTCATCAGATAGATAGAACTTATTCATTTCTTCAAAAGCTACATTAACACCATGATCCTCTGAAGGATTAGGGCTTGATAGGACACCTTTTTCAGCTACCAACCTCTTAGCCCGCCCAGCTAGATAACGAGAAGCGTTAAACACCTTTGCTGTTTTACGTACAGACCAGCTCTTAGGTACAGCTGTTAAGACTGTCAGCCTTTCGCTTCTCACTGTTGTGGAATGAAACTTCTCCACAAGCTGTTGGATCATCTCCTCCCCATCATTCATTGATACTGCAGATGAACCACCTTGCACTGCCTCACTTTCACTTCTTCTCCTTTTGCCTTCAACTGCTCGGACAAGGAGAAAGATTGACTACTATCAGAAGATGCATCTTCCTGTTCACTGTTTTCTACATCACTGATATCAGAAGTGGGAAATATGTCAGCAGTAGTTCCACTTTCCAGTTCACTGTTGCCTAAATCAGCAGGAAACGTGTCAGCAGTATCATCAGGAGATGTTGAAGCGACTTGGAACTTCATTTGTTTGCGGCACACGGTGCAAATGAAGTGACGGCGAGTAAGATGAAGTGATGGATGTGCAGCAATGATAGCATGCGGCACAGTCCTTAGACCTTTTCGTTTAGGCTTTTTATGGCATTTCAGCGGATCACAACACACCCTTTCAGCTGGCAGTGACATCTTTAGCTAGGAGACACGATGAAAACTATGTATTAATCACGGACACTCTATATATACTGAGCTAGACAACGATATAATGTAACAAAGGGTGAGCCACGCAGCGCTTTGTATTCCTACTATGTAACAAAGGGTGCGCAGCGCTTTAAAGGTATATACTGAGCTGGATAACGACAAAAGGCGAGTACGCAGCGCTTTGTATTTTCTCTATGTAACAAAAGGCGCGCAGCGCTTTAAAGGTATATACTGAGCTGGGCGACGACATGCCTCCGATAGTGTAACAAAGGGCGGCGCTTTGTATTCCTCTTTGTAACAAAAAGGATGCGCTGCGTGTATTGGTGACCAAAAGAAGCCTGGCGCTTATTAAACGTTGAGCGTAAATTGGTGGTTTTGATAGCAGTTGCAAAGTTATGACAGTACTGTTATGTGTTATGACAGTGTTTAAACACAACACAAGATAAAACATGGCTGCCTGTCCTTTGAAGAGATGTCCCAGCCCAGGACATACATCACCCCTAAAGGTGATCAGTACAATATGTGAGGAGTGATAGTAACTACCTATGGTAAAAGTTTGGTTTGCTTGGAGATTTAATATTTTTAGCAATTACTACTTTAGTCATTAAATTGTGCCAAACATGAAGCCCTATAATATCATGTTATGAAATTCATTGGGTACAGGTTCAACTCCATAGCAAGTACTCTTTTGTGCAAATTGTATCCATATACCTCAGACCTAGATAAAATTATATCTTACTAAAATGACTAAGTTTGAGAAAATGATTAGAAATTAATAAGCTTGTACTTTAAAAACCATACAACATGGGATATACAAATGTACAGCAATTTGGTGTATTTCCATGGGGACAATGTAAATAAGAAATGGTGCTTCAATTCTAGACAGTGATGTTATTAGGGTGGCTCAATTGAATATGGATTGACCCTCCCTGTAGATGTAAGCACTTCCCTTGCAGCTGGTTTCCAGAACGCTCGCCCATGATCAAATTCTAGGTTCTGATCTCCTATCATCCATCCTACCCTCCATTTGGACTTAGTGGGCTTCGAAAGCACCTTGCCTTCAATATTAGCAGTTCTCCATTCTGCACCAAACGCTCGCATTAGAGTATCCTTAGCTTTGTTAAGCTGGCTACCTTTGGCGCTGAATTTCACCTACCTCTGCACAGGAAAAGTACTTACTTTGCGCTTACTACGGGGCGCATTTAGCCTCGCCATCCTCGTTTAAATCCGCGTGCGTGTTTGCATACTATTCACGTGCGGATCATACATGTTTACATAGCACTCAGGTGATGATTGTTGCCTAGTAACATGCGGTATACTGCGATGTTGAAAGTGTTAGGTATACCCAACAAATGTTGCTAAGTTTACCTAGCATTAACTTTCTGATCGTTAAGGTTTTAACATTTGAGCTTTTGTACGGTTAAAGATCAACCCCCCTTTTAACATAATTTGTGCATGTTTATTAAATTTATCCTTATGGCTTCATAACTACAATACGTTGAATATTGTTAGGTATACCTAACGTCCGGCGTTTATAGATTAAAGCATTACTAGGTTACAATTATATTCAGTTCTGTACACTGGTGAAAACTAAAGCCATGGATAGTAAAGAATAGCAACAACTATATATGAGTAATGTTTGACCTTCCATTTTGATGCAAATGAAATATCTGCATGTGCTCTGAAAACCTAGATGAGATAACGTTAAGTACACTTCACAGTATGAATGTTCCTGTACATACTTATGTGAACAATCAGCATACGTGTCCCACTCACAAGCAGCAGTGTTGATAAGTCGAAACAGTACCTGAAAAGTAGATGGAAATGAAGATTAATGTTAAATATGTTTTGATGTTTAAACCTACAAGCATCACCAAAAGATGCAGAAAAATTGCGTAGAAGAAAGTGAACATTCTTGCCACTTTATTTGAAAGAATGAAGCGACCCTATTAGTGGAGTCCAGGTTATGGGTTAAAAACAATACACTAAATGTGCAACACATGAATTATTAGAAAATTACCATTATCAATGTTGCTTTATCAGGACCGCTTAATTGAGCGTACTTCCTCTGCCTCTCCTACAGCATGATTAAAATACTAGCTATGACAAAATGAAAATAATCACAAACCTTAGAATTAAATGCAGAAAAAGGATCGAGCTGTGCTTCATAGTGAGCTGAGTATCGATTTACTGTGTCAGTCTCTTGAGGTGAAGGTTGAGTTTTCTGCAGAATTGTTTTACCCAACTCTTACTTTGGAATCAACAAACCAGTCATCAGCATAGCAATCATTGCACAATCACAACCTTACAATGTACCATTTGCAATTTGTATGGATTAACTATCATCCCTAACTCGGCAAATTTTCACACATAGGTATCACATGGAATTCTCTACTCCTAACATTTCAGTGCAGGAATTTTCTGGGGTAAGATTTTAACACTGTAACATGCTATTATACATATACACATTTCACCTCTGAGACCAACTATCAGCAATATCAACTATGAATATTCATCATAGGCTTCAGCTCATTCATGGTTTGAGTTAGCAGAGGATGTACACTCTAGCAAGTGTAGGCCGAAGAAACAGTGCATGGTCATCTTTGGGTTGGATTAATACATGTATGTACATGCTTCTCCATCAATGTGCACTGCACTTGCAGCAGCAAAAATCATGGAAAACTCCAAACAAATATATTTGCAAGCACCACTTTGATGTTAGCATGGCAACAGGCTTGTGTATTCATGGTCAATTTGTAAGCATGGGAACAAAGCTTCAAGATAAAGATACCTTTTATCTTCAGAACTTTGAAGCATACTTCATTCAAATCTTTTATATATACTTGGATGTATTATACAAACATATGACATTGTATGAAATATAAGTGCACCGAAGAGCATCAAATTGATGGACTTGACAACTGTAGCTAGTAGCAGGATTGGAAGAACACTAGAAGCATAGCATCCAACCTTACTCCCAAAGATTGGGCCTTCATGTGGTATATATTTTTTGTGAAGCAAACAAAAGTAGAGAATTAATTTGGCAAGCACACATTTGAAGGGAGCCAACAGCTTCCTGGATGTCAGTACGTAGAACAGATAGTACTGAGCACTTTGTTCAACACAAGTAATATGGAGAATGAAAACACGGTAATGTGGAGCTCGTGTGATGCAGGAGGTAAGGAAAAGTGAGGAACACATATCGCCATTCAACTAAACATTTTGTTGATAGGGATACAAATCACCACCATTCAGGGAGAGCACGCCCTTCACATCCTGTCATTAATTCAGCAGTCATCTGTTGATGTGAACCAAGTGGACAGAGATGTTGTATACTGTGGAGAGCAGCCTCACAATTCACACAGTTGAAGTCACTGGAGGCATCAATTAGAGCAGCTGCTTGACACCTCTGTGACTTAGAAGAGTCATATATAGCAACATGTACTGCTGCCTCAACTGCTGATACCAAAATTTGTAAATCCCCCATACTCCCAAAGCCGGGGTTAAACTGCTGCACTTGAGTAATTCATGCACATTTTCGTGTTTGTTGGCTATGGCATAGCAGTCTAAACAGTATCTGGCAGATGGCCATGACCAATTGTGCAATTTTGACAATATCAGAGATGTAATAAAACTTACAAAACTAGTATAAATGAGAAAGGGAAAATGATTGTGAGAGTCATTAAGCATTATTCATCAGTGGCAACTTAGAATTCGGGTTTTGGGTGAAACACGTGACTTTCAGTTCATGAGTTACCGTAGTATTGGCTGAGGGATATATTTTGTCTTTTGAATGCATGCTTAGTTAAATGTTATAATGCCTGACAAATTCCTCATAATTTTTCATTCCGACGACCTCATAATTTTGGCAGTTGAGCAGGTCAGAGTAATTTTTTGACATCAACAATTTTTGTAGTCCATTGTAGTCATAGCTATTTAAGAGGTGCCTGACTGCAATACAAACTGGCTTACTTTGTGGCACTCTTTACAGTATCAAAGCCATATGCATAATTGGCTATACTTATAATGGTCAGATAAGCTACACTTATATGCCAAGCTAGGAAAGGAAGCCCCAGTCAACTTAAGCATCTCTATGCTCATCAGAATTTATGATTCAAAGCCAGTTGGTTAATGTAAAATGTGCACTTACACAAAGTATTACTCCCTGTTGTGCACATGCAGCACCATTTCTCCCCTATTCTATTCAACACGTCATTGACAAACAATTCTTGATCAACCCACAGACGCTGAAAACCTCTCGAGGTGCTCAAGAGGATGGTGAATAATCTCACACCACTGTTGTTGGAATTTTGGTATGCCAATGAAAGGAAAACATACGTTGAAAGCTCACGTGACACTTTCTGCTCTAGGTTTTCTCACTAAGCAAGCAAACTTCGCCCAGTGATCCATGTACCATTCGAATCAACCAATGTCCTTTGCCCTCACATCAACAAAGGTATATCTAATGTACATAACAACTTGGATGCTGACTGTATATACAATAAGGAGGTACATAACTTGGTGGAACAAGTTGATTATTCAATGTATGTGGATCAATGCTCACAAGTTCAGATGAACGAATACAAACTACAAGACACTAAGAGTTGGACTACCCCACATATGAGCTTGTCTGTGTACAACCACCTCTTATCAAGTGTATTTAAATGCTTCAAAAATCATACCGGAACAACTCATGGAAATAGGGCGCCACTACCTGCCATTCAGCTGTCAATGACAGTATACACAGAGCTTTAGTTGCAGCTCATGTTCCATCATGTCTGGAGCCCTCAGGCCTGTTCACTCAGATGGAAAGCAATCCAATGTTGTCTCAATAGTCACTTGGAAGTATGGCCAACTTCTAGTGTGGGATGCAACCAGCCCAGATACATTTGTTCCATCATACTGTACAATTGCGGCACAGCAAGCTGGAGCAGTTGCTGAACAGGCAGAAGTCAATATACAGAGAAAGTATAACAATCTTGACTTTTTCACCCCACTGGCAATAGAGACAGCTGAGGTTTTCAGACCAAGGACAATGTTTAAGACAGGTATCGGGTAGAGCAAACTCCTTCATGTATCTGCTTCAGAGATGGCAATATTTTGGAGATAAAATTGGACTGTGCGGACGAGCAGTTTCTGCTTGAGCATTGTTTATATTTTGTGTTGTCTGTCCTGATATAGCATTGAATCAACTCGACCACCATGCAGCGTGTTGGCGAGGTGGTACTCCACCATAATCAGCTGAATGTTGCCTTAGAAACCTTCGCCCAAGGGCACACCTTGGGGTGAAGCTAGAAGCAGGTGGTTCTCTTACCCCAGACGTTTCATTGTCTGACACCACTGATCTCTTAGTAAATAAATGGACACGAGGGATCCCTGTAGCTTTTGACTTGACAGTGATATCTCCTCTTACATTGTTGTCACTACCTGGACTAAAGTGTCACAGCAGGAACTGCAGCTCTACTGGCTGAGCAGAGGAAACATCAAGCTAATGGCCCCAAGTACTACACTCTCAAATGGAACTGCATCCCTCTTGCTTCTCTATGAGTTATGGGAACTGGGGAATTGAAGCCAGGCAGGCTTTCTCCTATTTTGCCTCTTATCCCTCCCATATTTCAATTCAAAGATCTTTATGGGAGGCTGAATACGCACAGATTCAAGGGCTCTACTTGACAGGTCCATGGAAGATATTGTCCATGACTTTGTTAAATTAATTATTTTCGTTAATGTAATTAACTATGAAAACATAAGCTTTGATTAGGACCATTTATTGCTGTGTATATATTATTATTATATAAAAAAGTATGCTCCAACGTGACAACATGGTAAAGAAAGGATGTGACATTAGGAGGCTACTGTGACGTCGCATTCAAGCATGGAAATCTGAGATGTACGGTGATCTCCTGTTCGAATTTAACAGATGTTCTAAACAACAGCTTCATTTCGCACCACATTCAATGAACACCATATCCTAAAAGTATTTTCCCATCTAATGTTGAAAGGACAAGTTAGGCATGCAGCAGTCCGATGGCTTACCGAGAGAGCGGACAAAGGTGGTGTGCTGTACATATCTACCTTTACCAATGATGGCCCAAAGACTGTTCTGGATGTCCTTAAAGAAAAACACCCTGATCCTGCCCAATCATCAGCTGAGGCTTTCCTGTCATGCAGTGAGCTACCACCTCTGATAGATGTTGATATCACAGATTCCCATGTTGAGAAGGCAACCCTGCAGATTCAGGGCAGTGCTGGTCCTGGTGGATCCACAGCGTCACATTGGCAACACTTCCTTCTATGTTATGAAGCACACAGTGCAAAACTACATGATGCAGTGGCTGAACTCTCCAGGTATATAGCTAACAGCATTGTAGAATGGTCAGACATCAGGGCACTGATGTCCAGTTGTTTGGTTGCACTGGATAAGTGCCCTGGTGTTCGACCTATTGCTATTGGAGAGATTCCCAGACGTATCTTATGCAAAGTCATTGCCAGGGCAACACGTGATGATATTACAGATCTCAGTGGTGTAGACCAGTTATGCTCAGGCTTGAAAAGTGGCATTGAAGGTTCAGTCCATGCTATACGAGAGCTGTATGAGGAAAACCACTCAGCCGGGTGGGGGTTACTTCTTGTGGATGCCAGGAATGCTTTTAATTTCATTGAACAGGGTCGCTGCCCTTTGGAACTCTCGTATTCAATAGTCTCGCTGTTCCCGATTCTTATTTATGGTTATCCATCACTCACTTTACAAGTATCAACCAAGTCTGAAGCTCTCTACAGCAAAGAAGGTGTTGGTCAAGGTGACCCTTTGTCCATGCTGATGTATGCTTCTGCACTGAAGCCACTCATTCAATCACTCTCAAATCCTACTACATGGATCCAAAACTGGTATGCAGATGATTGATTCCTCCTGCGCAGCCAAGCTCACTGATCTCTGTGACTGGTTTGACAAGCTCTGTGACCTTGGTCCCAAGTATGGATATCATCCAGAGCCAGAAAAGTGTATCCTTATTGTTGATGCAGAACATGAAGCTGAAGCCAAGTCAGTATTTCAACACCTGGGCATTAAGGTTGTGAATAGCTACCGCTTCTTAGGAGGGTTCATTGGAGATCGGGAAACCACAAAAGAATTTCTGCACAACAAGATCACAGGGTGGGTGGACAATCTTCCAAAGCTGCTGAGTCACAGCCCCAAGCAGCTTTTTCTGCACTGTCCAAATCCATGCAGTTTGAGTGGTCCTACCTACAAAGAATCCTTCCCAGTTGTGAGGAAGCATTTACTCCCATCTGGAACACTTTGAACCGATATTTCTGGCCTGCTATTCTTGAGGGTACCATCTATGATCACGAAAAGCAGCTATTCTCTATTCCTGCACGATTAGGTGGCATGGGAGTTCGCAATCCAACCAAAAATGCCAAAATTGCCTATACCATGCACATCCAGAACAGGCACAAGAAACATTGTTGATGCCATCAAAGGAAAGATGGAATTCTCTTTACCTGATCACAATGTTCTAATGTCTGATGCATTGGCAAACATGCACACCACCCTCCAGCAGCTACATGAAGTCATACTTCACACAACATTGGCCAATTCTGTACTAAATGCAAAACAAGACGGGCAATACCAACGGGCAGTAGAGGGCAAGACATCATCATGGTTAACAGCTCTGCCCCTTGCTCATCATCACTTTGACCTATCTGCCACAGAATTCCGCGATGCCCTACTGCTGCGATATAATAGACCATTACTGAAGTTGCCAGCCAATTGTGGAGCTGCAACCAGTTTGGAGCATGCCCTTGACTGCAAGAAGGGAGGTCTAATAACGCAACGTCACAATGAAGTTAGAGATATTATTGGCGAGCTAGCATCACTTGTTTACAAGGAAATCGTAAAAGAACCAATCGTGCAAGAGGCAAATGATGCAGAAGGTGTACCCTCCCTAATTGATGATCTAAGCATCAGAGGTGTATGGCAGCCCCAGACCGTGGCGTTGTTTGATGTACGTGTCACAAACACGGACGCCCCGTTGCACTCACAACGAGTTTTTACTGCAGTTCTCTCTTCAGCTGAGGAAGAAAAGAAAAAGAAATACTCAGAAGCAGCAGCTCTTTGCCGAGCCTCCTTCACACCTCTTGTTGTGTCAGTTGACGGAGTCCTGGGTCAAGAAGTACATTTTTTAGTCAAACAACTTGCTCAGAAACTTGTCCATAAGTGGGAAAAATCCAACGTGAAGTACTAGGATGGATGAGACAAACCTCTGTCTGAGGGGCTTACGCACCAAATGGAGGAGTGCAATTGGTACGGACGATGGAGCAGGGTTGCCCACTACCTTTGCCTGAATGTCATGCTTAGAAATCTTTTATCGTTTATCTCTTCATCATTTTTATTTATTATTTGTTGGTTTCATTTGTTATGTATGTATGTGTTATCAAATGATATCGAGTTATCATATAATAAAGTCACAATATAGACATAAGTTACACAAAAAAGTCCTCCATCTGCTCTGAGCATTATTATTATTACAATCAATACGGGAGAAGGGACCTTACCCATGTTTTTCCAGGATTTTTATTTATTTATTTTTATAATCTAAAAGTCTGAAATGTCCTCTACACATTGCTTTTTATACACTGAATTAGTCATGGAGTTGTACGGCGCTGAATGTTTAATTAGCCATACAAATTTCCAATGCAAGCATTACTTTTCCATTGTGTGTACTGGAAATTTTATAATGCATACACTAGGTCTCTTTTCGCGGAAATAATCCTACATATTATTATTACTATTATTGTTATTGAATAATTGTAATTACACATGCACATAAATATACATACATAAACATGAATGCACAAGTAGTCGAACTACTTATGTCAAGGATGGATACACTCTTGGACAGGATAGCTCTGGCATTAGCTCTAATGAGACCTAGGCTGGCCTACAGTACAGATTGATGGTGGCTTTGGAAAGGGACAATCCCATTCTCACTGGAAGAGAGTTTGCTAACCAAGACAAGCATCGCCTGACCTCTTCTCCCCAACATCTATATGACTCAATTGCCAATGGGATGCAGGCCCATCCAAGTTATTGGCATTTGAGTCATTTGCATTGTGCTTACATGTTTTCACTGTACTGCTGATCCCGCCCTCACACTCGCTTCTGACAAAACGGATGAGCTTAGTGGAGATTTGATGGCGAGATCAATAGCACCTGGTTGACCCACAGCTTTCATCGCTTCTTTATCCTCATCTGGCTGTTGCAGTGTTGATAATCAACCCCTACAACATGCAATCAATCAGTTCTATGATCAAGTCTTAACAAATACTGTCTCTCAGCTTACTGTCTCTCAGCTAACTTTGTCGAAGAAATTGGAAGTCACTAGTGTAACTCTTTGCTAGGGGCTTCCTCTATGGTAGACAAGACTTGTCTATTATCTGTTTCAGCCCCTCATGCAGCCTCATGGTTGGATGTAGTTCCATCTCCCTGCTTGGATCTGCACCTCGAACCTAATGAGATTCACGCAACTATCCAGTGGTGGTTGGTAGATCCCTGTGTCCTGTGTGCTCTGACAAAGCACCTGTTGCTTCAACAAAAGTTTACATGAAGGCCCATTGCAGGGCTATCTCCCCAATCAGGTACAAGGCAGGCAGGACAGGTGGGCAGCTGCAAGCCAGGGGGGCTCCATCATCAAGGTACCAGGTTTGATGGATGAGGTCAGCACACTCGTCATCTATATCCTAATAGGACATTATTCCATCAACTAATTCCACTGCAGAATAATTAATGGTCAAATTTGAACTTTATTTTTTGTTGGAACTGAAAAATTATTGCTACTTTCAGGTTCAGGTATGTTCAGAGAGGAAATCAGATTGTCTCACTCAAGAAGACATAGAGAAAGCCAACTGCTGTGTGTGACAGCAGTATTCCACCACTTCTCTCATAGGCCTGTGCATTATAATTCACTTCTGAGTGAACAAATGCATTTGTGGACAATAAATGTTCCCATTTTTAATAGGCAACTTTGTGTTTCTAGATTATTTAGCTTCTGTGGTTCTAACACAATTTTTAAATACTTGATCTGAGCGATTTTTAAAAGTACAGTGCAATTTTAAGAGGACTGGAATTTCAAAACTGGATGGCAATTTTATAATTGCTATTCAAACTCAACACTACAAAATTGTTCTAATTTGAGCATGAGAAGGCAAATATATTGTACACAAGGGTAACAACATCGTTTTAAAAAAACTACATTTAACAGATGTGCGTATGGTATACAATTTATAAAATGTAATGAAAGAATACCAATATAAATAATAATAGACCTTTAGGCCAAAAATTCGAACTAATTCGTGTACTTCAGGGATTCAAAGTACTTGTGCCAGGAGGATGTGTACATTCACACAAACTAAACATACATGTAAGCATTGACAGAGTGACAGCAGTTTGCATTCGGGTTCCAATGTTTTTTTTATAAGTCAATAAATGATGCCCAATGCAGAAACACAAAAGATCAATAAAGATTATAATGAAGAGAAGTAGATTAGTAAATTAATTCATGTGTCCAACACTCCATTCGGAAATGCTCAAATACAATTTCTAATGCAGACCAAACTATTCAACAACACAAATGCAGAAATACAACATTGATCTCTGTCAATTTTGCTACTGAAATACATTGATCAATTTCTACAAATGATTATCATCACCACCATTTATAAGATAAATAAGGCTTTCAATTTCTAACCATCTCAATAAGAACTTATTAAGAGCTGCAATCACTGTTATTCAATATGTCATGGAAATTTAAGGTTGGCTTTGCACACAGTCAGTAAAACAATAAGTTATTCAGCACTTCATAACTAATCCAAAACACTAGTCAACTTTTTTTGCTACAGTTATTTATTAGACCCCTGGCTTGAACAATGTATATTATGACTTACTGTAGAGGGATAAAACTGCAAAAATCTGATTTTTTCGTACAGCTTGACATTATCTCCTCGCAGCGACTCTACCGTGTGTTCAAGTGTTGATATTGTTTGCTTTTGCTGGTTGCATTTCTTGAAATATAAGATGCACTTATACACACTATATAACACAAATAACACACACATAAACTACTGAAAAGGATATGAAACTATCATATGAGATATATGTGCCTGCACATATTAATATAATTTTCATTTAGAATAAACACACTAACCAAACATAAATACACACAAGGGCAGATTCAGATATGTGATAAGGGGGTGAGTCAATTATGAACGTTAATAATGAGAGAGTGCAAAAAGGGCACCCCTCAAGGTTGCAGAATGGGATACCCTCCCATACAACAAGGGAGCACAGCACGCTCCCCCATCAGGGTCTGAGGCAGAGCTTAACAAGCCAACATTTCTATGTGTTGAGATCAAAATACTCCATACTGCACTATATGATTTTTATTTCTGTACAAGGGAATTTAATTCAATTTTTCCGATTCTATAATTACCAATAAGTCTAGTAAAGCTTTCCCATGCAGATGAACTCAAAATCTCATAGAACGTTCCATATGTGTCTCAGGTCTGAAAACAAAAACTATGCATGCTGCACCTACTTTGCGGGTACTACAGTGTATAAATGTAGGAAGTGTGCAGCCATTTATCAAGAGCACTTGAATACCAGGGATATACATCTTCAACAATTGCAGAGAAACCAGCAATGAAAATTATTCCATTTTTTCCCGCCCTTGGAATTATTTTATTACTGTCAAAAGCAATGATTGGTGGCATATCAATTAGCTGAAAAGCAATTTTATATATTACAATAATTATTGTTGGTACAAAAAAAAAAAATCCTGTCCTACTCAGCTTTCAGGATAGCACACACTGTTTAAATAAATGGTCACGGACCAAGAAATAGCTACATTAATAAGTGCAGTAGTAATCCTAAGTAGTGAAGCCATCAGTCAAGCATTCACTCCATGACCTTGTTTTTCTGGCAATACGAAGTATGGTTCCCGTCTGATTTGCTATATCACTGTACATCTTTTGTGCTTGAACATACCAATAGTATCGGTATTTCAATACATTTTTCTTAGTTCCTTCAAATTTGTCCCTAGTGTAACTGTCTACAGTGCATTGCATCATGATCACTATTTATAACTTCAGTGCAATAGAGAATACTTTTGCTACTCTACAAAAGTAATAGTCAGCCTGTGACACTGCACAACACACAGTACCTGTAGTCTACTTATTTTGAACAAGTTGTGAATCAGTTTATGTGCACTTAATCAGCTTGCAAATGTGAAAAAACTAACCAAGGTCAGCATATGTCATAGCTGATCAGTACAAAAAGATTTATTATTATAAGCTTTTAAAATAAATGCTGCTTACAGTATGTCATTGCCATTTCCACCATGATGAGTTAAATTGCATCCGTACCTCAAGGCTACACACACACACACACACACACACACACACACACACACACACACACACACACACACACACACACACACACACACACAAACACACACACAAACACACACACACACCTTAGAGCGCTTTAATACGAAGATCTAATACAAGTAATTAAATTTGTTATACAGTAATGCACTTTAATTATCATCGTAATGGCATTGTAGGATATATCACTGGGAATTAACAAAGCTATTCAATATGATCAGATTGTAAGGCAAATTTTAGTAGTTGATCAGAGTTTCTTGTTACTGCACATTTACAGTACTTATCCTCATCTTACGGTGCTGCCATATACTGCCATCTTGACAGACAAATTATCAGACAATGTACATGATATGGGGCTTTGTCAGCACAAATAACACTTTTGGATGAATAAAGTATTGTGTTTGGAGGTTCCTTAAATTCCTATGAGGGGGTCAGGTTATAGGTCTTTTCTTTCCAAATCTAATTGACGTGTCAAGTTCTGAGGTATGTTTCACTTCTGCACCCTTTCTTACCTGACTAAACTTTTGCCCGGACATCTATACATATAACAGATATATCAAACATAACACTTTTAGTAACTCCTTATAAATACCATCTGCTGTCATCTGATGTTACTTAATGAATTGAACGCATTACAATTATGCTACTAGAATCAGCCTTAAACTCCAACTTTAATAAATTACATTTCTGGCAATACCATTTCTAGCTCTGCATTCCTCTGCTTCAATCTCTCCCTTTGGTTTGTGACAATAGGCAGCAGTGGAGAATTTAAAACTGGGGCTGTGAGAAGTGTTCCAGAACAGTTTGGTTGATATATACATTTCAGTAAATACATAAATGTTATTACATAATGGTTCTGGGTGAACACCTTTAAGAGCTTCTGACATAATTTGTGACGATGATAACACAGGATCCCTGCCAAATTAATATCGTGTCTGATGAGTTTAACAACATACTCACAATGCACCTCAGATCCTGAAATTGGTAAAGATAGGGACGAACCGGAAGGCAAATGCCCTCCAACTGGGAATAAGGTTTTTTTGCTCTTGGTTCAGTTTTGCAGCATCATTATTCACACTGAAGGGAATTCAAATTTTCTACAAAACAAATAAATATATTCTAAAATGTACCAATCACCTTGAAGTTGAGCGAGCTCCAATTTTAAGGAAGTATTTTCATTCTGCAACCCTGTCAAACATAATATCAACAGAGGGTACACTTAAGAGTTCGTAAACTATCAGTAATATCTCCTTTCCGAGCATTGATATTACATTCCATAGCATTTGTTTGTTATTTAATAACCCACACTGTTATGTAATTTCATCATGCAATACACCACAGTGATGCTCATCTTTATTATTCCAGGCGATAAGTAGCAGTTAATTGATTGATGAGTTTTTCCACATTTTATACAAGGAGTGGAGGCATGTTGTATTCTTTATTGTGCTCCTTCTATTACAATTAAACTGCTATCATCTGATCAACCTACACGTTGAATGTTTAATGTATATTTGTGTAGACATATTTACTGTACAACATAAAGCAACAGATTATAATTAACAGATGGTGAGCAAGGTGTGCGTACAGAAAAGAGTTCCAAGGCCTTCATAGAATTTAACCACACACGTATATCAATTAAATTCAGTGGAGACATTCTGATGCAACTCACACATTAAATCTGATGCCTCCCTCTCCCCCCCCCCTCCCCAAGTACAAACAAAAATGGCAACCTTGGGTGTGGGTATCAATGATCCCCTTACCTATTTCTCTCTATCTCCCTAAAGTTTTAATACCGGATTAGAAGACTAAATTCAAGCTCTAAAACAATTATTGTGAAACAACCTCAGAATGTACCGGTACATTACATGTACGTAAATGCAATCACTCAAATTTGTAAAGCCAGTTTTTGCTAAAATCAGAGTCACAAAAATACAAGGCATTACTAGTAAGTGGACACAAACAAGGTCACTGCACCTCGAGTCTTCTCTAACAACATAACTTCCAATGGCTTTGATGACACTTGCTGAAAGTAACTGCAAAGTCAAACATTAATAATGATAGCCAAAACAAACTAACCTCTGCAGAATTATGTTCATTGGCACTACTACTAGAGAATTCAACTAGCTTCATCACCCTATTGAAAAATACTTAAAGCATATTATATGGCATATGGCATATATAAGACATCCAACCTCAGTTCTTCTTTGATTACATCATAATCAGCCTGTGTAGCCAGCTTTACTTCCAGTTTCTTCAATGCTTCAGATTTCTGGGAAACTTGCTCTTCAAGCAGCTTTGCATGTTTAGATGAAGTTTCCCGAAGAGCCGTAAGCTTGGATTGTATTTGAGCAATATCTTCCAGATGGTGTGCAATCTGAATAGTCAATAGAATAAAATCTTCATGCTACTGTTTAAATAAAAGAGTAGCAGCAATAATATGATAATACATGTACCATTAACAGACATATACATATACTCTTAATCATTCCAGTATGAAACACAATTCACAATATTAAGTGCTGCAAACCTTTCATACAGTACATACATGAACTTGACGGCTAAATTATACTGACTCTCAATAGTATGTCCAACCTTCAACAAGAACAAACCTCTCTATCTTTTGCTTGAAGCTCAAGTTCTAATTCAGGATTAATGGAGTAGATCTGTGAGTAGGTCAAGTATAGGCAACATCTATGAGCTTGGGACCCAGAAACTATTCACCAAACTAGCCTCTAGCTTTGCCACAACATTGAATAAATCCAAATCAATGGTGTAGCATGATATATACGGCAGCTAAATATAAAACTGATGACATCCCAACATAAACACCATCCTCCAGCCAGCGCTGCCTATGCCAGAAGGCACCTTCCACCTGATTAAATTGACATAATAGACTGATAGTTCATATGTTATGTGCATGTTACATCTAATGTATATAATAATTGGAATGTTTTATGAGATTTTGACCCTTATAGATTTATATAGTGTCCTTTTAAATTGTTTAAATCTTCCGCAAAGTTTACGCTACTGACATCCTATTTTCATAACTGTATACCACACCACACCATTTCTCTATAATATATTTTGATGTTTTATACAACCATGGTGCCGTTACGAAGTCCAAAACCCAAAACCGACACATCTTCAGGTAGGAGCATTCAAATCACGAGTGTACATAGAGGGGTCATGTCACTATTGATTTGTTCAGTTCGTTAATTTTTATCCTATCCATTACAAAGATATTGTTCTGTGAAGTTAATATACATTTTCTCGCTCGATTTGTGCCAATAATTTCCCTATACATTGAATTGGATGTGGTTTGCCAAAATGTTTGGTGCGTAACAACCGAGGAAACGTACATTAACTTCGCACAACAATGCCTCCATAATGGATAGGATAAAAGTTAACAAACAGAACAAATCAATAGCAACAGGACCTCTCTACATACTCAGAATTTGAAGTGATTTGAACGTTCCTACCTGAAGATGTGGTGGTTTTAACCACAGACTTTGTAACGTCCGCACAGTGCTTGTGCAACCAACATATATTTGTAGAAAAAAAAGGTGTGGTATAAAAATAGGGCGACAGTAGTGTATACCTTGCGGAAAGAATGGTGATTAGAATAGCAGGCTATTTATATATATATAAATCCATAAAGGTCAAAATGTCGTAGAGCGTTCAAATTAGCTTACGGTTACCAAAAAAGCATGCTTTGTCATTCAATTATTATAACATGCACAACCGAGGGCAAATAAGTATCATTCCGTGCAAAATAAAAACTTTCGAAATTTAAATTTAATTATTATTTTTTACAAATTCAGAATATGAAGCATACAGTAATTTAAACAATTTGATAATCAAATACCTAAAATCAAATATTTGGCTATTAATAAACATAACCATTCCATGTAGTTAATTAATGATAGAAAAGGCTCCAAACAACAGTTACAATAGTGTAATTATTACCCTAAACGAGAAGGAAATTTAACCTTTTTATATATAGCCCTGCTATTGACCTCTGTTTTTTACTACTAAAAGATAGACTGTGACTCTTTCATTTTGTATTCCAGTTTAGTATTCAACAAAGATCAATCCAGCTCAGATTAATTCAAAATGGACGATTTTGAGCCAATATACTTCCTCCTCACAAATAAACAAACCCTTTCCCCTTTGTTACCTTAATTGCCTTTGCATGCTATGGATTGGGTACATTACTATGTGTTCTTACCATTTGTACAGTACAGATGTTAAGATTGACTTGATTCGTAGCAAACCTTATTGATTTTTGCCACTTGCCATCAATGATTTCACTGTTTATACAAACCTAATTGATATCCAAGTTTGGGACCCTAAGCTCTTACAAACAGTGAATGTCATTAGATGGCAAGCGACAAAAATCGATAAGGTTTGCTACGAAAACTAACAGTTTCTACAATTTCCAGGTGAATTAGTTATTTTTGCTGATGTGTGAATGTGCTAATGTGCTGATGTGCAAACCACTACTGTATGTATTTAATTTAATTTATTAATTATTTTATGATTGCTATTTTCCGCCACAACAAACTCAGAGATAATTTGGCTGAGTCATTTCATCGTGCACATCTGTCAGTCCAGGTGGAAGTAGGCTCGGGGTTTAGCATAGATCTTTCTCAGACAAGGCCAGCATACGTCCTAGTTATGGTTATGGACTGGAATACGAGGTCAGCAGCTTTTGACATCTGTGTTGTCTCACCGTTTAATATAAATACATTGTCTGCAGCGGCAGCATCAGCAGAGGTGCAGCCTTACAGGCAGCTGAACTAAAAAAGCACACCACCAGTGATACAAAGTGTGCTCAGTTGGGGTGGGTTTTCATCCTGCTTGTGGTGGAATCATATGGCGCATGGGGCAGGGGAGGCACAGTAGTATTTTAGCATCAAGGCTTGCCATCCATTGTTCAAAGTCAAAATCTCAAGCCACCTGTGAACTTTATTCAAGACTGAACATTGCATTAGTCAGGGCCAATGCTAGGGCAAATTTGTATAGGTCGTATTAAATATTTAAAATGTGTTATTTTACTTACAATTGTAATTTTAAATAATTATATATATGTCATATGCTTTAATTCATAATTAGTTTCTGTACACATAGACACACACATTATAAATAATAAATAATGAAATTAGATACCCAGCTGAACTGAAGTCTGCTATGTTGGCACTGGGTCCAAATCATAGCAAGGAACGCTCTTGCATTTGACTGGACAAGGTTCAAGTTAAGCCTGTGGAGTTGGCCTGAATTGAGAGGTGAAAGGCAAGCTTAGAGAAGATGTTAGAGGCCCATGTCGTGAACGATGGAACTGTGTAGCGGTACTAAGTCCACCCAAGCTCGTCGCTTGTGTTGTTCTATAGCAGCTGCTGCTGAGCCTGCCGTATGTCCCACATCAGAAAAAATATCAGGCTTTAGTGGAGACGATACAGAGAGATAAAAGCAGCAGGTCTGCAGTTAATACCCCAGTTGTTGACTAGAATATCTGCATGCTGTGTTTTTTGCTTCATGGCCGAGGCCATTGCAAGATTCCACTTTGGTTGAATAGAACTCTTTTGAAAAGTTGGTACTCAATGTCGCAAAAATGGTTGTGTCGTGCTATGACATCGCTGCCCGTTTTGCATGTAAAGGTGTGGTGAACTTCAAGAAGCCTTGGTGGGGCAAAGGGCACACAACTAACCCAGCTCACAAAGCGAAATGTCCAGCCTCCAGGGTTAATGTTGAGAGGGCTTCGTTGGGAGAAATTAGTGTTGTAGGTGTAGATTGGCTCGAGGAAGTACAGTGAGCTGATGTCCTCAGAGAAGGTGGCACAAATGGAGCTGATGTACACAACTAAGCAATGGAGGGAGATAGGTCCAAGGCCCAGACCAGGCTCAAGGTGGCTTGTTTCCAAGCAATGCGTTGGCAGACGAGTCAATGGCAGTACACTCCGTGAGCATTCTCTAACACAATAATCAAAGGTTGCAAAGGTGGACTGAACCAACCCGAGAGGAGTTGTACGAGCAATGTGTGTGAGCACGCAGAAAGCTGCGCACTGGTCGAAGTAAGGTCAGGGCAATCTGGGGGTCCTCTAGTTTCTGCAACTGTTGGTGCAGGTTATTGACAGCTGCAACGCCTGAGGTTACAAAGCCTATTGAAGAAACAACAATAAGGTTTGGGAACGATGAATGCGCTGTGATAGCATCATGAAAACCAGACGGAGGGTGGTTGCTAAATAGCTCACACTTGCCAAGGTTAAGCAAAAGACCATGGTCAATACTATCCCTGGAGCCAGCCAGGACTCCATCAACCAAGTGACACCTCTTGAGCAACAGAGACTCCCATGAGTTCTAAATTCCAAGAATTATCGAATGAATAACAAGTGAGAACAGGAGGGGGACCAAGTGGTTCCCCCTGCTGCACTCTTGAGGCATGTAACAAGCTGCCCATAGGATGCTAGAGCTTTGTGTGCTGTGGATAACACAAGGACACACAGGGGAAGAGCTCAGGGAAATGAATGTGGCACTGGTTGATTACAGCTTTTCTGGACATTGTTGAAAGCATTGCGAAGGTCTACCTTGAGTATGACAAAATCATCATCCTTCCAACGATTATCAGCACAGGCTTGCAACTAATGGACAATGGTTTAAGTACTGCTTGCACAAGCGACTCCAAATTGGTGAGGCTGAAATTATTCAGCAGCCTTTTGTTTAACCAAGGCACATGGGTGTTTGGATTTTAGGGCCTCCCATATACTACTGTTATTTGCAGCAATACCATTGGAGTACAACGTTCTGCAGGCTTTGCCAACAAGGCCATCTTGAGCCAGGGAGATGGAGTGTGTGATCTGCTTCTTGTAATCAGATGGGGAAAGTTTCCTACCTCCATGGTAAACGTATGTCTCTGTGCTCTGCGCCAGAGCTCAAGTTCCTGATCAGTCCCAATGTTCACATAGTTTGGCAATTGATGTCTGTGTGTGATGTCTGCCTCCAGGTTTACTTGATGCAAGGACACATTTCGGCAACATAATCTCTGCCAGCAGAGAGCGGAACCATCATGCAATATGGAAAAAAGACAATTGAGTGAATAAGACCCAACTGCCATCTTTCACTGAGATTTTTTTCACATATTGTCCACTGTGAAGCACATTCTATCCAATGCTCGCCAGCCTTTTTGGTGATGATGAGCTCTCTGTACTGTCACTTGAAGCTGATGGAGAATGCGTGAGTGAAGTGTCCTCTGAGAATGAACTGTGAGGAGAGGCATGTAGTGGCTGTGAGAGTGGAACACTGTGGACAATGCTGTAATTGTTGATGGATAATCACTCCTCGGGGATGCCAGCAGTATGCATGTGGGTCTTCTACATGGAGGATGGAATGAGTTCATTACAAACATGAACTGGGCACGGAAGAGGGCTTAGTGGTTTCGACATGCCAAAAAGTGGTTACCACAGATGACGTTTGCTGATGGCTAACTGACTGGTGTCCCTCATGATGCCCTGCGTGAGAGTGTTCGAAACCGGTTGTGTGATTAGACGGTGGTGATGGTAGTGTGTTAGGATGCTGTGGTAAATTAGAATCTGGAGGTAATGGCAGTGGCGGCTGTGGTGGTGGCAGATGCAGTGGTGGCATTATGATAATGGCAGTTGCTGGGATACCATGCTGTATATCACAAGCATCTTGAATAAAATTTAACTTTTGTAAGGTAAAGCCATTCTCATCAATGTGGAGAATTGTCAACCTGTTGGGTGGACCCATTTCTTGAGCTAGGGTCATTTCACATCAAGTCACTCAAACATGTGCCACTACGTTTCAGAATTGATTCGAACTTCCCAGATTTGTTCACTTTTCAAAACTAAAAACCCATAAATTTCGATTTCATAACGTTGTTTACAAACTATATCTTAGTCCATGCTTACAATGATGTACCATGTACTTGGACAGTGTTTAGGTATAATTATTGTGAAAAATATTAAACCAACACTTCTATTTGGGACGCAAAAAGGGACCTAATGCATACATTATAAAATTTCCAGTACGTGCAATAGAAATGTAACCCCTGCATTAAAATGTATGGCTACTTAAAAATTCAGAGGGTTACAACTCCATGACATACTCTGATTCTCAGTGCATAAGAAACAATGTATAGTGGACATTTCAGACTTCTAGAATATCAAAAAAAACATGCGTTAGGTCCCCTTTCACAGCCATTTGTATTTTAAAATTTGTTGAGCTTTTACTTCAACCAGAAAAAAAGGTTTAAGTTCCTAGGCACCTATACATTTATATGATTATTATGCTTTACATTTGAACAACTGGAATCTGCAATTTTCAAGATGGGGGGGACTATGCAGGGAGGGGGGGGGGGGGGGGGGGGGTCTGAGATATGAAGTAAAATGTTGACAAGATGTAACCTTGATCAAATCTCACTGCCATATTTGGGCATTATTGGTTTAATTTGAATGAATGAAATGAATTTGCACCCTAAGGCATACAGATGGAAATCCATCACTCCTAGCCATGTGTAAACTACTGCCAAATATGTTAGTTTTGATCAAGGTTCACATTTTACTCCATATCTCAGAAATCCGCAGAGTCCCCTTCTTGGAAATTGCAGATTCTAGTTGTTCATATGTAGAGCATAGTTATCATATAAACAAAATTGTAGATTCAAGTCAACTTGAATCTACAATTTCGTTTATATGATATATGATAATTATGCTTATGCTCTACATACGTACAACTGTACATATGTAGAGCATAAGCATGATTATCATATAAACTTATTGGCAGGAACCTAAGGAACTTTCTTTTTGGTTTAGATGAAAGTTCTACAAGTTATGAATACATAAATATACATTTCTAAGTCGTTAATAACAGGGATCCCAAAATTGATGTTTGTACATCAAAATGTGGCATCATCGATGTGGTGGGGTTTTGAACAACATTGGAATATATCATGCAAAACGTTGATCCAACTGACGTGACTTTACCCATTCTAATCAAAAAGTACTGTCTATTTAGAGCTGGACTGGTACAATTACAATGGTAATGTGTCTCCTGCTAACAATTCACTTAACATTTGCCAATACATGCTAAAGCATGATTGATATTACATAGTTCCTAGCCACATGAAACGTTGTAGTACTATAATCGAAGCAAAAATTGAAATCAACACATCTTAATTATTATTGTTAGGTTTCCACTTCAATCTAGTAAGGAAAGGCCACGAATGAATACAAATAAGTATAGCCTACACTTATGTATTACTTCTGAGGGCATTTCCATGAAAATTGGTGTAACAGTTATCTAGTTCCCAACTCACATTGTCACTTCTGGAGTTATGCGATTGAGCCAACTCTAGCTGTCTTTCAACATATGCTGTCCGCTGCAATTGAAAATAACAAAATTAATAGTGACTTCATATTGAATAGTCAATTGAACAGTGATAATTCACTGTAAACTCAAGGTCGTTATACATACAAAAACCACATGACAAAACTTATCCTATTGGTCAATATTAGCACATGCGTGTAATGACCACAGGCCTCCTCTGCACTTCAAGCAATACCCACATGTAAGTATAAATTGACAATGTGTGTTTAGAGCTTTATCTTGAATTACTAATCTAAATGTACCATTACTAATATGCATCTCAGTGCCAATGAAACACTTTTCAAAGAGCGGTGTGAGGGGCACCAATAAATAGGGCACAAATTAAAGGCATGTAAAAGTTTATACATGTACATACACCTGCATGGTATGATGTACACTGTACATTGCGATATTGCATATAGTTCTGTTCCCTTTTGGAAATTAAATAAGCCTGTGCGCTTCTGGAATCCCTTCTGGAAAATCAATGCATAATTGTCATGAGTATCCATCTGAAGATTACACTGTACATTATGGAAATTGAAAAAACTGCCAGTCTCAGTGGTACTTTAAGAAATCTGTACTGTTGCTGATTTTGGAAGTCCACCATTCCAATTGTTGCTTTTACTACAAGACTAACTCTAACTAACAGACAAGGACACTTTTCATTCACAGACGCGGATCGAGAGTACCCTTAGCCTCTCCAGAATGACATATATGGCTCATCCATGTGCATAATCTTTGGAGGGCCAATATATTCCCCCCCCCCCCCCCACACACATGATTGTTTTAACTCCATAAGGTACATGGTGACACTGCCCTTCACGAAGTTGAATATGAAATATTTAGGAACAATACAGTCTTTTTAAAAGCACATCGTCACGAAATTTGACACTTATGAATTTATGCATAGCATCCAATTCACATCATATCTTCCGAACGGTAAATGCTATGGACTTCCTATTTTAATGTTTAATACCACACATTTCTCTGTGTGAAATATATTTCAGTGTTTTGAGCCAACAAAATGTAGTCTGATATTCCACAGAGTTTAAAATCCCCACATCTTCAGGTGGGAGTGTTCAAATCGCTTCAAATTTGGTGTGTACATAGAGAGGTCCTATGGCTATTGATTTATTCTGTTGTTACTTTTTACTTTATCCATTACAGAGATACAGCTGTGCAAAGTAATTGCACATTTTTCCGCTACATGTCTCCTACAATGTACATTGAATTGAAAGCGGTTTTCCAAAATTTGTGTGGTATGAAAGCATGGAAGTCCATAGCATTTTCTCATTCGGAAAATGTGAATTGGATGCTATATATAAATTCATAAGGGTCAAACAAAATCTCGTGGATGCAAAAAGTAGGCTATGGCGAAATGAATGAACACGATCTAAACTGAGTGAATAAAAAAAACTAGGTTCTAAATTTGATAGAAACCTTCCCAAGTGCCATATTTTTCTTTACATTTGCTGCTGTAGTCAAAATTAAGCAGGCATTGATTTATAAAGAATATTCATGATTTAGAAATCATAGGGGCTAGCTATACTCCAGATGTAACAGCCAAGGACTCACAGCTTCAGAATTAAATAACATTGCAGACTGTCTCTCAAATGTATATATTTTAGGTGTACCTGGTTGGCTCTCTCTAAATCAGTCATCAGAATTTCAACTTCTGAGGCCCTACAAAAGAAGTGCACCAAACACACTACATAAATATTGCACACACTATCTTTAAAATACACCAATTCATGTGACAATTTTATTATGACAGCAATAGCATAGTCTATCTATAGTTGGTGAAATATGTGACTAGTTTGGGTCATAAAATAATTGGACTTTAATGATTCCATCACTTTCAACAAGCATCAACATACATTTATGTATTTGTTCCTAACTTCTGATCAAGCTCAAAGTGATAAAGGCAGCATCGCTATAAGTAATCACTATATTAACAATGCCTTTCAACAACAATGTAATATATACAACTACTAGAGCCTACAACTATTACAGCCTTTCTCTGATAGACATCAATTTACATAATCAAACCTGAAACCTAAATTGAGTAGACATAATTGGTAAGCCATCATTAGCCTACATTAACAGGGTGTCCTACTATGAAAGAAAATGTGATAACAATCACCACAAGTAGTTTGTTCAGCAGTTATGTATAATTAAATATATGAACTGATTGTTAATTAAAAAGCACCACTAGCATTGTCCTATTTGCAGAGAGTCTCCGTTCTATCAAAACAACATTTTCAAACACTGCGTGATGCCATTTGTAAGTATTTTTTCTGGCACTGTTCCGAGGTAGTATCTCAAATGATGAGGAAGAAATCTTGTTTCTCCGAGCACACCTAGCAGGTCTATGTATGAGAGATCTGACTAAAAAAGTTACTACTGTATACCATTCTTCAATGCTGGGCACACAAGCGATGCAAGAATCTGTTAAAAGTCTTACTGAATTCAACGTTTCAGAACATCTCAACAGATCGAAAGAAACAGACTCAAAATCTCGTCACGCTCAAAAAGACATAGATCTGGCTATGCTTAATACCCAAATGACATCGTGCATTTAAGGAGAGCAACACGTGATACATCATCTTGGCTGACATTAACTCCACTCTAAAGATACCATTTTGACTTGTCTCCAAATGAATTTATGACGCAGTACGCTATCTGAAACATCCTGCTGACCTGTCACCATGCTGTGATAGGTGGCTGCAGATGTTATTCGCACTGCAGCACCGGATGGACTGTAAAAAGGGCAGCCTAATGACACAATGAAGTGAGGGACAGCTTGGGAGACATGTCATCAGAGGTGTTGCCATCTGTGATAAAGAAACCAAAGTGCGGCAGAAACCTCATCAAATGATGTTAGTTTAAGGTTTGACCTAGGAGTGAAAGGGATGTGTTTAACACATAAAGAGGTGTTGATTGACATTTGTATCATTGATACTGACACTCTACTTCAGAGACAGTCCTTGAAAGTGCAGCAATAGAGAAAAAAGGCTTCATCAGAGAGCAGTTGAAGATTGTTGTGGTCATTTTACACCCTTTGTAGTTTCCTACACAGAGGCACACCATTTTATCAACCGTACAGCTGCTAGCGTTTAGATCAAATGGAAGAAGCCTTACTCTGTAACAGTTGGAACCAGAATATCATTTGCAATCTTGAGATCTGCAAAACAGTGTTTGGGAGGCTCTAGAGTGATATAGCAAAGTGGTGTAGGGGTTGATGATGGAGCAGCAATCCCTGCTCACTAGCAACACACCAACATGATGTATTTGTAATACTGAGTCACTGTGTTATACTCAATTCTACAGCAGAAATTAAATACAAATGTAAATATTCCAAACTACTTATAATAAAGTACCCGACCACCAAACCTTTGGTCACTAATAACACTGCAATAAAAATTACATCATTTGTGGAACATTGAAGCTTTGACTATTTCACTGAAGTGTTAATAGTAATTAATTCAATAACTGTTCACTCAATCATGAATTGTTTAAATTTATAGACTGCACGAAATTTAATAAACTTAAATAGCGAGGTAAATTGAGTATTAATTATTTAACTTTTGATTTTAGTTAATAGGAAGAGCACAGAAGAGGCTGGCTGAGAAGTGGGGAAACGATAGCGCATGGGTAGGGGTAGTGTGTATGTATTAATATAATTTATAGCTATATAGATAGGACTCTAGCTCTGTGCTTGTATTGTATTGTGACAGTGTAATTAATTTTATTATTGGTTAAGCTTTGCTGCCATCATATTGATGTAGATGGATACGCTAGAATGAGGCGGAAAAATTCATAAATGTGATGGGTGTTCACAAATGAATGCAAAACTTTTAAACTGTTATTACTCCATATTAAAATGTATTAAACGATTTCACTGCTTTCTATTTATTAGGCAATAATAGTGACAAAAATAAAATAAAGTTACAACGAAAATAAAGAAATTAACAGTACATTATCCTGATAATTAGACATTTTTGAGTATACCAATCAATTCTACTACAATTATTAAACCTATTTTTAAAACCAACTAATCAAACTTCAAAACACTCCAAAAAATCACAAATTCTGAATCTTAATAACTTACTATTGAGGTAGGGTTACCAGTTCTCTTGTTCAACTTATAGTTTATAACCATTAAATGATCTTGAATATTTGGTCCCAATTTCAATTGATTTTAGAGGGTGTTGATTTAGTTACCTAACCGTTACAATCAACATTTCATGCATGAGCTATATGTCTGCTAGCTAACTGGTTTTAATACTACTGAGTCCTAGTTCTTTAAAAGCATTGCAGTCATTTCCAAACATGCAGTATAAGTAAAATGTCTGCACCCCACATATTTGAACAACGGTTATTGTTTATAATTCGAGATCAAGTTACCTGGCTGCTGCTTCTTCATCAAACTTATTCTTTAGCTCAAACAGTTCCAACTGGGTTGATTGAAGTGCTAATCAATGCAATTATACATGTAAATATTGCCCCATAACTTGCACATCTTGTGCATAATTAACTGCCAAACCTGCATCAAGAGATGACACTTTACTGTCAGCAAGTGCAAGTCGTTTCAGTGATTCAGCAACTGTAAGTTCCACTTTTCTGCAAAAAATGTATAAGTAGAGACTTCTGTCAACATCACAGCATATAAGACAAAACACGTCTACGCTACAATCAAGTGCTCTGCTAGAAGCGAGCGTGACGGCTGGTTCGGCAGCCCAGTTAGCTGAGAACAGAAAACATAACAACAGCGACAAAAAGTGTGACGAATTGGGGTGGGCCTGCATCCCTCTTGTGGTTGAGACCTATGGGTGTTGGGGAGCTGAAGCAGTGGCAGCATTATCAAAGCTTGCAGGACGTCTCTCCGTCAGGAATAATGAACAAAAGTCCAAGACCATTTTTAGCCTGTACAGCCGCCTAGGGTTGACATTAGTAAGGGCGAACTGTAGAGCTATCCTATCTAGGTTAACTTGACTGTTATAGGACTTATTTTAGTGTATATAATAATAATAATAATGTGCATTCTTTTGTGTATTCCCTGTAATGTTATTCAAAATACAAATAAGAGAAATTATAATTCATTCATAACGATATACAAATACCTCTCTTTTTCTTTAAATGCTTGTTGCAATTCAGCTTCTTTTTCAGATAAGCTGACCTATACAAGATACATAGGATAAATACATGTGATGATTAGCAATATACACTTACTGTTATACTCTGCTGCATTTTTTCTTCCAAATCTTTTACCTGCTCTCGAAGACGGACGATAGTCACCTCTAGAACATTCATTGTATAACAAAAAGCAAAACAAAATTATGAACATCTGTTCCCATACAAATGTACTCACCCTGATTCTTAACATGGGCAAACTCTGAATTGTACTCATTTAGTGTTTCACGCAGCTGCTTGTTCTCTATCTCTAAGTCTTGGGCAGTCATAAGTTTCTGTTGGCACTGAATGGCTTGCTCAAAAAGAGGCACAGGATCTATGCAAGCACATGCATAGGGAGAGATAATAATACTAAAGCTGACAAGTGTTGCATCCCATATCACAATCGCATGCTTCAAGTACAAACCTAAACAATCAGTTGATATCAGACCTTTATCTCAAACAAATTGGTAGCAGCAGAGCAATTTTGATTTGTGTTTCAACACTCAATCATGGTAAGTGTATTAAGTTGATGGTTGTGATTAGTAAACCAGTTACACATGTGTCAGCTGAAGCCAAATGTGTAATTAAGGATAGACAATAACAAAGAAAAAGTGTTTATAAAACCTGTATTGGGGTCGTAGGGATAACAACTCAAATCATAATAATAAAATGTGGGGTGTAATAGGTCTGGCAGTGAGTTAATTTCGGGTCATGATATTCTCTCTTAAAACACACACTTAACACACAAACTCTCACTGCTTCATATTTTCCAACACCTGTGTCTAGCATTTATAGTTGATTTGTTTAGTGTATACATTTCATTATTTCTATCAATAAACAGTTCATTTATATTTTATGTTCAGAAATTCTTGTCCTTAAACTCACATCATAGTATGGTGTGACTAAAGTGAACTACATGTTACTGCTAAAATCATAAGTAACTAGACCAATTTCAAAGACCCATGACAGAGATGTGGTTGAAAAAGAATAATTGCTCAATACTGGTACTAAGAACATGGACTATGCAAAATCATGAATAAAATGCTACACTGAACACAGGATTCGATACATACTGTTCTTCCCAATCAACTGCAGTGACAGTAATGTCACAGCAACTGAAAATCTAACCTGGAACTTCAATAAGTTTTCTATACACCTGAAGGAAAACTGTTTCAGCTGCTTGACTTCTCTTAGAAAGACTGTCTATCTCAGCTTGAAACGACTTTAGTAATGGTGCCATTTTCAGACGAAGTTCCTAAGATAGCATATGGTAAAATGACGTCCAAATAACAGAAAACCTCATAATGGCATGTCTTAAATGAATGTGATGATAAAATACACATAGGATCGCAGTTGTATGAACTTCATGTACATGTACTTGCAACACAACATACCGACAAGTTAAATTAATAATACACATTAAACAAAATATTACTTCAGATGAATTCTTCTTAAATTCTCTGCTAAGTTCAACTAGTTTCTTTCTTGACTGATTCGATTCATCTTGTCTTTGCGCAATATCAGTTGCTTGCGAATCCAAAAATCTCTGCATAGAATATGAAAACCTATTAAGGCACGAAATGCTTGCTGGAACCATGGAGAACGAACTGCGCAAATACATGCGCTGCCACGTGTCCCTAGACGAACTCTTCAACACACTTCCACTGTTATGTAGCTCTCGCCACCTCGCATATCCCGGATGGTTAATCCCACCCAACATTACTAACAACCATGCTTGCTATTATAAATTAAGGGTTCAAAATCTCGCCCGCTAAATGGAGGTTAGTGCGGACATTTCCATCGATATGAAAGATACCTGAAATTCGTGGATGTTAAAATCCTTCCAGAACTGCAGGGCCCCAATAGCAGACATGTCAAATATGAACCATTGAACTAATTTATATTATTTTTCTATTTAACGGACACATAAACAGACATTTCATAACGGGTCCTCATGTCTTCCAAGCGTCCCTTTTTAGTGAAGTCGCCAGAAGAGAGGAAACAGTATCGGCACTCTCTGTATAAGCACACAACGTTTGCGTGGAGAGATGACTTACGCAAGGTAAAGCTACGTATCACTTCTTTTCTTATTTCCTAGCAATCCTTATGGCTTCACTTAACCACCATATATTCTAAACAACTGGTGCTTACGTTTACACAGTATTAAGAGTACCTCAGGTACTTTGTTAATGCATGACCTGCAAAAATAAGAACGTGTTATTGCAATGCGCATTACTCTATCATACCGACTCGGAGTTCTTACTGTATTATTCATTTGAGCTAACTTGGTTTTGTGCACAAGTGAATTTTTTTTTTAAGGTTTCCTGTGGAGTTTTTAACCCAGTTGATGTTTGAACGTATTGTGTTTCTAGTTGTAGCTTTCTCATATTAAACGTTAATCCAGTGCTTTACACTGTTAGAATCTGTATAAATTACAACATGGGCCTGGCTGTAATTATCTATGCATCTCAAGCATTTGTTTTGTATTTGGATGCGTAAAGTCTGTGCATAAACAATGTAGTTTGCAATGAATTGTTCTTTTTATTAATTAACTCTTTGAATGCCAAGTGCATACATGCTCACAAAATCTGCCTCACCATTCATGCAGTGCTATGTGTTATATTGTGTTGATCAAAATCACTTTGACCCAAGTGCAATACTGACTTGCATGTAACCCCATAGTCATACAAATGTTTGAACATATGTAGTCCCAGTTGTAAGCACATTTTGTGTGTCCATTATAACCCGCTGGGCCTTTTGTTGTAACAACCCATAATGCAAACTTGCAGTAGGAGGGAGTGAACAGGCATGATATACTGCACTGATCTGGGCTACGTATTCTTGTTTTTGGAGTATTGAAGTGATGCATTAGTGAAGTGAAGTGAAATCATCTGAATAATGGGGTTCTTTAGCCAATCTTTGTGCATGGACTTGTAAGGTTACAAGTGCCGCAAACATTTGTTGCATACATACTTGCATCATGAAATTGCATTTCTTACCTACACTGCCATGTAGAATTCATAATGGTTGTGTGTGTATGCATGCATGCATATATGAACTAGCATGGCATTCAAAGAGTTAACACGGCTACATGTAACAAATAAATACTAACAGGTTTACACACCCAGAACTGAATTGATTCCCTTGAATGTGTTACTGTTATCGGTCAAAACTATTGTGCAGAATGTGTACTTGTTTGTGTTGGTGGCAGTGAGGTTTAGTTTACAATCCCTACATTGATATTAAAGATTAAATTGAAGCAACTGTTTATTATGCTTGTAATGATTGAAACTCCATAGTAGGTTGTAAGGTCTTACTAACACTCGTTTTACATTTTTTATGCGGGGAAATTTGGCCGATTTGGGGGGAAGCAGAAATTTAAAATTCCCTCCGAGCATATTTGTTGAAGGATTTAGTACATCTGGCTTTTTGAGAGTCATTCCTGTTTTACAGATGTTTCACTTGGCACTGGCTCAAATCAATCGCCCCAAGTTGATCAGTTCAAGTAGTAGTGGCCAAAATTGGAGCATTTTGGGCCAATCCAGGTGTCTAAACTATGTATAAACACTGCAAATTGACTTTAAATTGAGTATGTAAGCTAAATTACATGTAGTACAATCTGTTTGCAAAAGCAGATTTTTCAGAGCTAAAATAGATAACTCACAAATAACGCTGTACAATTCGGAGGTTCCCTGAACACAATCTGACTTACCAAGACATGAGATACATTAAAAATGACATGCAGTACAGCAGTGGATTCTCATACACAGCTAATATTGTTTGTTGTAGTGAACCTTCTCCAAATGCACTATTATTTTCCATTAGAGTACTAAGCGCAGATGGAATATTAATGCTGTTTCACCTGAAATGCAGTTACATTCTGATATGAGAACAATTTTCTTCATCATTTGTATCTCAGGAGAAATCCAGTTATTTAGGATTGCATGATTCCATTTTCACGTTTGTTTAGCTGGTCTACAAGCTTTGCATCATACACCCACCAGTATGAATATAATTACAATTGTGATGATAAATTAATTATGAGCTAATGCAAATTTGTTGGTTATATATACAGCTGTTCCTCATGCACATGAAGTAACAAGCGCTAATTTATTTTTACTGAACACTATAGGAAACCATGTTTTTAATCGGTAGACTAGCCTCAGGTGCATTGCAATAAAACAAAGGACTCTGAAGCAGCATTTGCATGAACTTTTGAAGCTACGCAAGCAGGAATATTTCACCAAACATAGAAAACCAATCTGGCTAAAATTCCCGGACTTATGCCAATGCACTGCATTTAGGTTGCCTGAATATTACTAATGCATGCCTTGCAACACTTCTGTGGCTCAGCCCCAGCCCGGATAGAGGAGTTTACAGTGTTCCTTCATACCCACTAGTTATTGAAAGGGTGCTATGGCCCTAATGCCACAATAGGGTCATCCAGGACAGATCACTCAAAAAGTCATGGTCTATAAACACTGTACCCCCTCAGATTTGAATGAAATTTGGTATAGAAAGTGACCACATCAATTATCTCCTTATGAACTTTATCTGAAATAATAGTGTAAACAAGTTTATTTTAGTTTTCTAACCCCTTTAGCTTTGAACACTCATAACTCAGTAACCTTAAGTCTAAGATTACATTGTAAGGTATCGTTGAAAAGGTCAAAACTTGCCAAATCATATTGTATGCGTATTTAATTATTTGGGTAAGTTAAGTAACCGTTAATATGTGATGTATATGTATAACTTATTATCTGTGCAATTATGTTACTAATAAGAAAGCCCTATGATCATACATTTATATTTGAAAAGAATTGGAATAGTAAATTGCTTGTCATTTTGGACTACATGTGTAGCATAGTCCGATTAATAATTGGTGACAAAATCAGTTTAAGCATTTATTTTTATATACATTCATTTTCTATATAATGTAATGTTACAAATCTAATAAATAAAATGGTTAAACACGAATAGATGCACATGTATATGTAGTTGTGCATAAACATGTAAGAAAATACATGAAGCCTGGAAAAAAATTTTCTATGTTATACTTTAGGCAATGTAATTGAAATGATTAAGTTATCAATCATTATTACCAGATGCTTTTCTTATGCTATGTGCCACTATGGCCTTTGTATGATTCTCCTGTAAAATTAAGTACTGTCCCTGAGTATTCATCCGGCATGAAAGGTCAATTTTACACAGAACGTCGTCTTCTTTCATCCAACATTTGTCATTTTTATCTGAAAGTAAGCTGCACAATCTTCAACTGGACATTATTCGAACCCTGTCAATGATGCTGAATTTGTGCAATGCTACAAACATTCTCAAACAATAGTCCCATAGGAATAAAGAAAGGTGCCTTCGTGCGCAGACAGCACTATATTATATACATGTTGGAAGGTACCCTTTGTGTCTGAACAGCCTTATGCACTTGTGGAACAGTACCTTTTCTCGCTAAGAGGCCTTTGTTATTATATGCCTGAAGTGTAAACGCACCCAAATCTCATAGATTACTTATTATAACTTTGATGTAAGCAGGCTTGCATAAACTGTTATCTAATGAATTTATACTACTTCTCAACAATAATACTATTAACCCAATTCTTAAACCACAATGATTATTACTATTATGATATGTGTCAAATAACATTAACCTTCTAACTGAGTAAAATCTTATAATTTCAGTTTTTCTCTTTCGATTTAAATGAGTGATAATATATCTGTAATTGTGTGAAATGATTGTTCTTATTATTTTATTTTATTGGACAATGACTATGTTGGCAACATGCACCAAATTGTAAGTGCTGAATTACTTTATAAGAAATTCAATAATGAAGTTTATTAGACTTGAATACCAATACAACTACATAAATCAAATATATCTTGCTTGTGGTCATGCAATTTAATATAGTGACTTTCCCAAGCATAATGAGCATATGTGCTTATTATTATCAAGATCTGAAGGGGTGCAGTGTTTTGTGTTGGGTGATCTGCCCTGGAATGATCCAATAACCCCACCCCCACCATTTAATACCTGTCTACGTCCACATGTATAATGCAGTAACATGCCATTTGGTATGTTAATCTTCATAATGAACTGAATGTAATTTGTCAAAATGTTATATGAATCTATAATGAATATGGGATCGCTTCTGTGAAAAGGGACCTAGTGCATACATTATAAAATTTCCAGTACACACAATAGAAATGTAAACGCTTGCATTGAAATGCATAGCTAATAACTTTACAACTCCATGACAGATACTCTGATTCTCAGTGCGTAAGAAGCAAATGTGTAGAAGATATTTCAGACTTCTAGAAAAAAATGAAATCTTGAAAAAACATGTGTTAGGTCCCTTTGTGCGGAAACGATCACATATTTATTGTGATGTGTGTTATGTTATCATCCTTTAGAGATGCCTAGAGGAGCTACGAATGCATCGCTCTAAGTACTCAAAAGAGAACCAACACCATTCTGAGAGCATTGAGCAGAAAGGAAACACATTAGTCCATGATGTGTTGGTGAAGGAATGGGAAAAGATGCAAACTGAAAATAGTACCTTGCAGAAGTTCTTATTTACACCACAGTTTAAGCCACCTTCTGGTGTGTAATGTATTTGTCCACACATATTTATCACTTACATGTTTGTGAATTTTTTCTGTTTTTGCTGACCTTGGCATTCTAGAGTCCAGCTGTGAAGCTAAAACTGATGTGAAGCCTTTCGATAAAGAATGCTTTGATGTGAGTTGGTTGAATATCAGAAAACTAAACATATGTTTGTAATTATATAGCCCTCAGATGACAATGATATTGAATATGTTTTGAGCATTGTGGAAGAACTAACTCAAGAGCTAATGTTGGAAGGTAATGCTCAAGTTCTACACTCCAGGCTTTATATACATGTACTTATTTTGATAACATACATTTAGATGTATGTTCTAATATATCACGTAGTGAAAAGGGTCCAAATTTGAAAGTATTCTGTGTTCTGTATATAATGCCATTTTACAGTAAGGATTGTGTCAACTGTAGCTTGTTATTTGTGTGTCACAGCAGAGAATTTTAATCTTTATATATTGCAACTGTGGCAACTAGAGATTTGAGTACGCACCACCTATAGATCTTAATTTACATAAGGGTGATTGTGTTCCACATGTACACTTTGCTATTGAGTATAAACCATGATTATATCTATTGACAATAAAATCCATGAGCCATGTGCATGTACTGTTTGTTAGTGAGACTTCTTCAAAGTATCATTCACAGTGGTAATTGGCACATTCACAATGAAAGTGCACCAAAGGATAAGTTCTATTCACTCAATGACACTTTCATTCACCTTGATTATATCCCAGAGGAAAGGATTCTAGCTCAACATGAGCAGAACACTAAACTTAGTGAAGAGGCTCTATGTGCTGCAATTGAATGTCTTGCTACTTCCGATGTTATATGCCCTGTTTGTCAAAAGTATGTGCTACATGTGTGTTGTTTATGTGTTTTAATATTTGTATGTATTTGCTGAAGGGATGTCTTGCATCAAAACAAGCACATCATATTCTGCTCATGTGGTGTGCGCCTGGATACTGCAGTGAGTTATGATTATTAGGGCAGTGTACAGCAAAAGTGTGCTAGTGGTGATTTTTCAAAATTTTCCAGAACAGGCAAAGGTAGAGCAACGTTTGCATTGAAATGTATGGCTAATTAAAACTATAACTCCGTGAAGGGTGCATAGTAATCATTTGATACAAAAAACTATCAACCCCACCTAAGTGCACTTCTGCTGGACACTGTTGCATTTGTGTATGTATCGTACTTTATTATAGCCAGAGACAAATGCGCAGATTAGGGATTCATGCAAGTTTGAGTTTTTGTACTGTTGCTTCATCAAATCTATATGGTATAATATCATATGCTATTATATGGTACAGATTTTATCATTATTCAATGACACAACTACATGCAATTATGCAAGTACTGTGACTAAATTACCTTTATTGAGTATAGGTGATTTTAATTTATACATGCAGAAACACACAACTGGGATAATTGTTTATCATACAGACTACAGTTTGTTATTGTATGCAGTGAAATGTAAATTCTCTTTGATGTCAATCACTGTGGTACAATTATACAAATGAGAGGATATCCAGTTTATTACAACAAAGTGCCTTGAGTACAACTCGTACACACTTGGAGCTTAATACTCCAATTATATACAAGAATCTATGCTACATGTATACACATTAGCTAAACCTCAATACCATTGTACATGTACAATTGGAGATAAATGTACTGCACCCACTGAAATTAACTGCTGTAAGTATACTGGAAATGAAGTTACCATAATGTTTGCATTCATTACAGCAAGATGGAGTCACACTTTCGTACATTCAAAAGCAGTTAGAAGAATGCTGTGCTTACCACAGGTAATGAAAACGGGGAAAAGGAAAAATTTTTAAACATTCCCCATCAGTGGTTTATGTTGTGGTAAGCCAGTGTTTAGTCTGGAAGATACTGTAGGAATTCAAAATATCATAATGAACTGCTCTGTAAGTATACATGCATGTAAGGTATTATCCATTTGTTCATGGTTCTGTTTATTTCTTCACAGGTATGTGATCACATGGATATCATTATCTAGTCGACAACCAACATCTGTTTTTGATAGATTTCAAATTTGAAGCACAGTTGCACATATTTGATGCAGCTTGACCTTCCAGAATCTCGATGCCATCAATCGGAACAGTGCTGTGGCCTTGATTGTATTACATGCATGTAGTATAATGAAATCTTGCCTAATAGCTTTTGATATGATAATTCAAAAGATTAGCTTTGCTATGAGTCTTTAGTTTACAACAAGCTACATGCTCACTACCAGAAATCTAACCATATGCCCCACTGATTATTTTAAGAATATGATCTCAGCAATTTCAGTAGAAATTAAGGCTAGATAACAATAGCCCCTGGTATATTTTAATTTATGTGTGAAAAAAGATCATGTCCTTATGCACACCAGTGTTCCAAGGTGTCTGATGCCCTGGGTGTCATCCAGGGGATGCACTGTACACTTAGATGTACAGACATTCACAATAATGCCACTTCTTAACTGTGCACCAGAAATGAAATCCAACAGCATATACACATTTGTCATGCATTTTTAGTTTTGGTGAAAATAGGTAAGGTCTAGTTCCTTCTAAAAATTTATCTTCTAACCTTTCAAGTAAGGTCCTCTGAGGTATGTCAGGTATACGCTAGGTGCAATTAGGGGAGCTTCACATTGGCAAACTGGTTAGAAGTTTTTAGAAGGAACTAGACCTTAATTATTTCAGCCCAGAGCTAAAAATAAAAATGCATGACAAACCCTGTTGGATTTCAGTTCTGGTGCACAGTAACAATTAATTTTCGTACATGTGGGTGTACAAATGTACTGTAGGCTTGCCAGCGGTAGTGATTGCAATTGTTAAGAGCCCTGCATAATTTATTTCATGCAAGTAAAAAGATCATGTATTGTGTTCCAAGAAACCTGTAGGATTACCAGTAGCATCTGAGCACCTAATGGTAGCAAAAGACATCTGGCAATGGATTTGACAAGAGGTGGAATCGATCCATACTAGTAGTAGTCTATGAGAATATATCGTCTTGTATATTACGCATCAAAAACCGCGCATTATAGAGTTGTTTTCCTGGATAAATAATAGATTAAAATACAAACGTGTAAGTTTTAGTTCACAAATTCCCGCATGGATATAGGCTTCTTTCCTCTGCGGCGATGCGTCTACTTCGCAACAAGACTTTCACCATTAACTACAATCCAGTCAAGGATTCTCTTAAGTCCTTCGTTTGTTTTGCAGCTACCCTCAACTACTGAAAGTTTGTATTCTGTCGTCAAGTCGTCGATTCTCATCATCCATTTCATCGCCGCAAGTGAACAACACGCAACATCAATCTTGTTGAACAACAACAGCATTGGCTTGTTAGAGCATTTCTCATCTCTGAGAACATCCAAAAGGAGTACTGTTGCCGCAGACAGCTGAGTAGAGTTCGACACGTCGATAACATATATAATTATATGACAGTCTTCATAACTTGCAGCCCAAATCGGAGCCATGCAACCTCCGAACTCACGTAACACACATTTGATCTTTTTACCCAGCCATATCTCTTCTACGTATGTTCCAACAGTAGGGATCGTTGTATAAACGCCATCTTTTTCATTATTATTTCTCAATCTCTTCAATAGAGTGGTTTTTCCTGAGCCTTCGGGACCTATCACATTACAACGTATAAACGCAGTCATTACGTCGTTAGCGCATGCGCAATAATATGAGCAAAACAAAATAAGTGTTAATAAATATAGTTAATATTAATTGTTGTGAAAATGGCCGGTCTATCTGATGATGAATTCGTACGGTCAGAGCAAAAGATTCGGGAAAGCACTGCACATTCACTACAAATATTGAATGACACATTGCGCATCGGTATTGAAACTACTGAAGAGCTGGACAGACAGGCTGAATCTTTAGAGCGTACGGAAAGGAATCTCGATCGAATGAACCATGACCTCGACTCCAGCAAGCGAATGATGAACGTTATCAAGTCTCCATTTCACGCCTTATTCAGAAGTTCATCGAGTAAGAAATCTGATGATGATGCTGCTGATGTAAAGCGCTCGAAAAAAGCCGCGGGTAAGGAATCGTCAGACCAAACGTCCAGGTCACCGTCGCTTCAAAATGCCAAAAGCACTGGCGATGTAGTTGTTGATCAAAGTTTAGATGAAATGTCAAAAGCGTTGCATCAACTTCGTGGTGTCGGTGAGCTTATGTCGGAGCAATTAGATGACTCCGATAGAGCAATCGGACGTATTGACAGGAAGATGGAAAGAGCTGATGTAAAAATGAAAAAAGTCACGAAAGACATTAAAAAAGAATTGCAGTAATCCTAAACTGTACAGTAGAAAATGCTTGTGTTTGTGTGTTTGAAGGGAGTGGGATACAAGCTCTCTCCAAATTTCTCGTTAAATACAACCTCAATAGTACAATATATTTATGCATTGCACTGCACATACAGGAGCTTCCAACTTGTTTTCCCATCTGCTTGACTGTGGCATTAGCAGTTCAGTGGGAGCTTTTTAAAAAAACGGGTGCAGACAGTATAAAAGTAGGCGTTACATGAACCTGTGCATCAGCAGTTTATATTGTGTGCTGAAAAGAATGTGTCAAATGTGCATTACCAATGTGTGTAGTGCATGTGATTGTCACAGTTCGTTCTTGGCATCCAAGACATTGCATATTCAATATCTCACAATGATGTATAAATGTTTGCCATGATTATGGGAAGAAATGACAATGTGTAGTACGTTACATAGCAGTGCAGGATTATTGACACCCAAAGGGATAACACACTCACAGTAGACCCCAATATCCACCAACGATAGTAAGCCACAAAGATAATATTTAATTAGTTTTTAATTTATTTGTTTTTTATTTTTATTTTAGTTTTAGTTTTTTAATTTATTTTCGAAACTTTAATCAATATTGAGATACAAGAGAATACAGGAATACAAGATACAATAAAATAGCACATTATTATTATTATTACATACACTGTATGCACTACAATTCTACCTACCAATACCTACGCTACTCGCATGAGTCCTATGCTGCAGACCCCCTCACTAAGATGGCTCTAGCTAAAGACCTAACCAGGGACATGTTGAGGCGACAATAGATTTCATTTAGGACACTGGATTTGGGACTAGCTCGATGAATGGCTATAAACGAGGCAAGACAGGAAAAAACAGCCTGAGCCTCTTTCCCCCAGTGTCCAAAGGTCTCCACAGCTAGAGGAATGCATGTCCATCTGAGCTCCTGGCACTTCGTGTCGTTGGCTTCATGCTTTCTGCATTCTGCTGCATAGGCTGCTGACCCTGCTAATGTGCCTCAACATGGCTGGAGTTAAAGGAGAGGTGACGGTTATATCAATAGCTGCTGGAGACCCTCTGACCCAATCCTGAACAAGAACATCAGCTGGGCGAGTGTTTCTCTGAACCCTAGAGAGCCCAAAACCAGCTTCCACTCTCACAGAAAGGTGTGCTTGGCGACAGAACTCAACAAAGATGTCGCGCAGGCGATTGTGTCGGGTGACCACATCCCCACCATGTCTACAAGAGGCAGCATGATGACCCAGAGGATCGAGAACCAACTCTGGGCAAAAGGGACAGGGAGAGGCCTCTGATGTGTTGAGACCAAGCCACCACCTAATGGCCGTTCGGGTACTCTGCTGATCGAGTCAAGGTGCAGTTTCAAACTTGTAGAAGGGATAGCAGTAATCCAAGAACTGGCATGGGGAGAAGAAACTGAGAGCATGCGAGCCTTGTTCACCAGGGAAGCTGAAGACAGCAGAGAATGGAATGCAAAAGAATCCAGCTTTTGAGACAGTGACTTCTGCTGGGGAGGAGAATTGAGCACTGATTCCATGGTGATGGAGTCCTGTGGAGAGACCTGGGCATTGAAGCGAAGAATGGCCTGCTGTAAGTGAGTGTTTTCAGGGTTTCCCATTTCTAAAGATGCCACAGAAGAGATGAAGGCAGCACACGAGTGAAGAGATAGAGAACGCAGGCCGAGCCCACCCAGCTTAGGACTAAGTTGAGCTTGCTGCCACTGTGGGTCTGGCACATCTATTGCTACACAAGAAGAGAAGCAAAGTCTCACTTCTTCATCAAAGAACTTCAAGGAATCTTCACAGAGATTGGTGGGGGTGGTTCTAGCAAGGTATACTAACTTGCAGTAGCCTCCGCACATGCAGAGGAGAGAGATGGCAACATGGAGATCAACTGCGGCAACATCCGAGATGGCTCTCAGCAGTACCTTGAAATTATTGTGTTTCTCAGCAAAGAAGCGAGAACAATGCACAATGTCACCGATAGGAGCCCCAAGGATCTCCAAGTTGGGTAGGATTGAGGACTTAACCGAGGCTGGAAAAAGTGAGATACCATTCCTACTGAACACTTCACACTTGGGATAATTGATGAACAGACCCAAGTGGGGCCCCAACTCTTCAATTAGATGCAGAGCTCGTACTACAGCCGACCTCTCCCCTCATCCAGGTACCAAGCATTGAAGCTAAGGTTAATGCAATCGTCGTCAGCCTCTATGTTAGAAACAAGCTTATGGAGGACCAAAGCAAACAACATTGGGCCAAGGGGATCCCCCTGCTGAACACCTGACTGTGAGCTGATAGTGCCCATGGAATGCCACAAAAGGGAGTGAGAACCATAGCACCTATGATACCCATGGTAGCAGTTCAGGGAAGAAGGAGGAACACTCATCAAGAACTGCTTGCCTGGAAACCCTGTTAAATGCATTAGACATGTCTACCTTGCAGACTACGAAGTCCCCACTCATCCAGCCGTCATCAATGCATTTTCTCAAATTGTGAACCACCCTTTCTACGCCTGCCTTATATGCCACGCCAAACTGAGAAGGCTGGAAAAAGGTGGAGAACTTATCCCTGAGGATTGAGCAAAGGCACTTTCCTGTGAGTCTGCGAAGCACTTCACCAACAACTATGGGTCTAATGTCAGTACATCGACCCTCACTGAATTTACCCTTGTTTAGTGCAATCAATCTACCACCAGATAAGAAAGCAGAAACACTTTTGGGGGCCTTACCTGAGTATAGAATGTTAACAACCCCCTTCAGGGAGTCACAGATTGGGGTTTGGAGAGGCACTGAAGCTGCATCAAGTAGATGTTGAATAGATAAGCCAGAGGGACCCGCCGAGGTACCTTTAGTGAAGGATCTCAAAATATGCAGGATGTCAAAGGAAGGGCCGAGGGTAGCGGGGTTGCTGGCTATGTCTGGGATCGTGGGGTGAGGACAGGAAGGATTCTTGGACTGTAACAAGTTCAATGTTGTACTGTTAGAAGGTGCAATGCCACTGGAGAGCAGTATGCGGCAAGCCTTTCCCATCAATCCTGAATGGCCTAGTGAAATGGCTGAGGAGATTTCTTGACTGTGGGTAGATGTCCCGAAGTTTTTGGATGAACTGTGGAGGTTGGCTCGGGTTAAGGACATTGACCAGAGGGTGACCAGATCATTATTTAAATAAAAAATTTGTCTGCACCAATTAATAAAATAACTGTATAGATTTGCATAAGTCGCTTGACCCAGATAGTCATTATAAAAATGAAGGCGACCTAGCCAGTAAAGCCCTAGCATTGGCCCGTCCGTATAGCCCTGACACTGCAGAAGACTTGGGACACCCAGTTCGAGTGGCGATCCGTGTGGCTAGTCTGTCGAGACATCTGCCCGCTTCTTCCCCCCAGTCTCCACTGTTAAGGGGATACAAACCCAGCCCAAGCGGTTGCATTTTTCATCATTGGCGGCATGTTTGCGAAGTTCGGCAGCGGACCAAGCCATCACACTCGCTTCGTTCAAAGTAGAACTATTTAGCGGTGGTTTTATGGTGAAATCCAGTGCTGCCGGTTTGCCAAACTCCCAATTATAGACCAAGATATCTGCGGAGCAGCAAAACAATTATAGAATATTCATGTAGTTTCTTCAACTTTAACAAATTTGGGAGCGAAAAGGGACCTAACGCATGTTTTTTCAAGATTTCAATTTTTTTGTTATATTCTAGACGTCTGAAATGTTTTCTACACATTGCTTCTTACGTACTGAAATCTGGGTATCTGTCATGGAATTGTAAGGCGCTGAACTTTTAATTAGCCATACCGCAATCTACCTGTATTGCGCATACTGGACATTTTATTATGCATAGGTCCCTTTTCGCGGAAACGATCCCATCATTTATAGATAGGGCTCGAGATAGATTTAAAAAAAAAAAAAAAAAGGCAAACCAGGTCACAACTTTTATGTAGCACGTGATTCACCCCCTCTTCCCCCGTAGACATTCAAATCGCCGATACCGTACATCTTCGCATGCAGCATCTTCTAATCTTCTACCTACAGACACTGAAAGTGTCAGACATGCATAGCCATAATCATTCAACCATAAATTATATGCAATTTATGTCTACTTCAGCGACTACTTCGAGGTCAAGATGATATCTTCATCAAATGCCAATCCAGCCACTGCGTGGGCGTAACCCAACCTGGCGGAAGGTCTGTCTTGTACCCAGACCTGTTCCGTAAGCATAATACTACGTAAAGTACGGCGATAGTATATATACAAGTAAATAAAAAACATTCTCTACGAGAAAGTTGGTGGCATATATGATTGGAAGACAATTAATGGTGATGTAAAAGCACGGAAACAAGATAATCGACTAAATGGAACTCAGAGAATCATATATTTTAGCACATCTCTCAGCATGCACTATTGTAAAACGTGAGTGTGTGCTAAATGTAGGCCTATATCTCCATTTTAGTCAATTATGTTGTTTCCGTGCTTTTTATTTTTTACACCACCATTAATTGTCTTTCAATCCTATACGCCACCAACTTTCTCGTAGAGAATGTTTTTTATTTACTTGTAAGTTGTTTCATTAGTTCCCCCCCCTGTCGTTGCAGCGTCTATATACATGGTCGTAGTTGCCTTCATTCAGTCTCATTCCTTCCCGATCGATCAAATATTGGTGGCCGTCTAAGGAGGCATCCCTTCAAAAGTGTTATAGCAGATAATAAATTTGTTATCTTTATTGTAGTGTTCTCCCAATTCGAGAAAGTGTTCACTCCCCGTGGACACTGAAATCGATTTAAAAGTTGCCTCCATTCAGTCCCCTTCCTTCCAGATCGATCAAATATTAGGGTCATGCTCAGGCCCTTGTAGCTAACAGACAGTTTACACGCCATCTTTGTTAAGCTTAAAACAGACATTGCTGGCACCACCATCTCAAGGATAATTAACTTTGTTTAATGATAGTGATAATTGTAATAGCTCTTTATATAACGGTCCTCCTCTTCCTCTGGTCGCCTTCCCACCCTAAGAAAAAATATCGTCAAGTCTTGCCATGACTTTGACAAGACATTTCAAGCTTTATCATGACTTGGAAAGCCTTGCAATGTCTTACCATGTATTATTGTGTCCTAGCTGGTCACACAATATTTTCACTTGGCATTATGTCTTGCCATATAATTTCTGAAATAATGGAAAGTACATAGAACAATGTATTTGAATAAAATAGATAAGTTTAATTATGTTCAAACATGTTTGGTTGCCTAACTAAATATCTGTTAGCATTGTCAATAACAATTATCATTGACTCTAACCTGTATAGACGATGCTTGAAATGACGCCAAGCTGTAGTACGGGGAATTGCTTTTCCACTTTCGGTTAGATATCTGCGATAGGTGTTACGTTGTCTCCGCTCCATTCTGAAAAAAAAAAAAAAAAAAACAGAACATAATCTAATAACGCATGCGCATTTTGATTCACGTGTTCAGCATTTCAAGGACAATGGCGGATTCTGAGCAAGGCACACGTAGGCCTAAAAGAACTGCAAAAAGAACGCAAAAGGCCCTTGAACAAGAAGGAGGATGTGAAGAGATGCAAACTCGTAAGTATATGTTAATAATGTCTGTATATGCATGGTGTAAATGTATGCATGTATATATACCTGTGTATTAAAATAAAAAGTCGTACCGAGCTAGCGTGCGACGATAGGATAAGTGATAGCACCCCATAGGCGAAGATCAGAAGAAAGTATTAGTAAGCAGCGCAGCATGCAGGATCAGGGAATCTAACGTTCTCTAACTGTGTCTATACCATGTAGCCTCAGTGGAAGCAAGGTGATATGCGGCGCAATTCTGATGGTGGTGATGCTGCTTCAAGTGATAGCACCAGGCGAAGACAAGAAGTAAGCAGCGCGCATGCAGGATGGGAATCTAAAGTTTGAACTGTGTGTATATCATGTAGCCCTCAGTGGAAGCAAGCTGATATGTGGCGCAGTTCTGATGATGGTTGACGCTGCTTCTAGTGATAGGCAAAGACAAGAAGTAAGCAGCGTGCATGCAGGATGGGAATCTAAGTTTGAGCTGTGTCTATGATGTCATAATCCAAGCCCCATGCCAGAGTGTAGAGCAGCATAAACGAGCCATTCTATTGGATGCAATACAGGGAGCTACCAGTTCACATGTTTCTAGTGACTGGGCCAGGGTTTGTGAGCATGCATGCATGGAATGTGCTGTGCAACATGCATTTATTTTAATTCTGCAGTTTTCTGGTCATGAGCAGTCTCCTTCATTGAAGAGTGTAAGCTATAACTTACATTTGTAGACAATACTGTCACATTTTGCCATACATGCCAGCAGTTTAGCAGTTCAGAGTCTGAACAATCACAGGTAAGAGCATATATGGCACTGAATGAATGTAAAAAGAAATAACTATGTACGTACATGTATACTTTTACTTTTTCATGTGGAAGAATCAAGAAATGGTACGTGATTACTATGTTATTCAATATAAATGACTTCTTTTCTGTTACAGATTACACTGTTAATGAGCATAAATGGCAAGCTCAGTCACATACTTGACCATATCTCTGAACAAGCCAAATCAGTGTAAGCCCAGCTACGAATAGTGTATTATATATACATGTATTATAAAATGATATACATGTAGTTCTAAGAAGGAAAACTCAGCAGTGGAGTTTGCCCAGGAGTCACGTAATGAAGAGGATTGGGTTAGTTTTAGAATAGCAATTTTTATGTGCTAATCCCTTGTATTTACATCCAGTTCAATGGTGTTAACACTAATTCCAAAGAGAAACATTTACACCTATGGCTTGTCGCTGCTTGACATCTTCTTTTCAAAGAAAGAACTTCGGGAATCCCTGCTTTTTCCTTCTATGAAAAGCCCAAAGCCTTCACTGTGTCCGGAAAAGGTTCAGCGGATAATTGGTAAACAAACTTACACAAGATTCTTCTTACTGACTTGTTGTTCATGGTCGTAGCAACAATCAAGAGGCAGTTCCCAACAGAACCCATTGATCTTGCAGTTTTCACAACGAAGGCGAACCAGAAGTGCCGAGATAGTTGAGCTTGAACAAAATGACGTCAATCAACTCTAAAATGACTTACTGTTTTTCCCCTAGTTATTTTTCATGTATTGTGCTGTTTACCACTATTAATCTTTCATACACTGTGTGGCATTGCATGGGTGTAATTTACATGGCACAGGGGGCATCTTACATGGCCATGAAAGGACTTGTAAGATCTGTTCCATTTTCATGCCAAGACTTGACATAGATCCCAGTCAAGTCTTGTCAAGAAGTCATGGTAAGTCTTGGCAAGACTTGGAGAATTTTTTCTTAGGGCAGTTCCTGTATCCTCCTCTGCTACTGCTTCCAGCCTCCTCCCCAGCGGCCATGGCCTGGAACTGGTGGAGATGGTGCTGCAACAGCTACCAGCGGTGGTGGTAGTAGTGCCGTTGTCATGGCCGCTGTCATGGCTGCCTGTGGTGGTGGTAGCTGTGCCGCTGTCATGGCTGCCGGTGGTGGTAGCTGTGTTGCTGTCATGGCTGCCAGTGGTGGTTGTGGGGTAAAAAGAAGTGGAGTTGGAGGTTGCACTTCATCCTCTGATTCCATGGACTCACTAAAGAAATTCGCTTCCATATTGGAATCCATCTGCGACATCTACATGAAAGACAGACTAGAACAACGCAAAAACATTTCTTTTTTTTTACATCTACTACACTCTGCATTTCAGAATGTAACGTTCGGCGGGTTGTGCATAGGTTATATAGAGCCTAAATATCCATCCACCAATTGGCCTGCATTAACTGATGACTTCACTGTTTGCGGGGGGGGGGGGGGGGGGAGAGGGGTGCCACTGTGCATTGTATTGGTCCAAATCTTAATTTTGTGCTTAGAAAGATGTGTGTCTCACTGGCAGTTCTTGGGAAAGACCTCCCAGGGTACAGCCCAATTTCACTTAACAGCAGTTGTTCAAAGGTCATTAGAAGGCTGTGCCTTCTTTGTCACCTACACTAAATGAGTATGCAGTGCAATGTGCGATAATGAAAAGTTATGAATAGTGGTGATGAAACTTACCAAGATTAAGTTCATTTTCAAGATGACAGCATCACATTTTTGAAAGTTGCAATTGCTGGTCTGAGGTGAGGGATTGTTGAGAGGCACTGAATTGATTATTCTCAAACACTGAAGCGTTTGTATGTCAGGGTATGTCAGCCCTTCAATGGACTAGAGCATTCTGGAAGCTCACAATAAATAGGATGCCCAAGCTGTTCAATAAACCTAGAATGTAATTTTAAAGTTATACTATGATGAACATGACCACACCCTGAGTCAAGATCATCAAGCCCAGTTTGAAGGCATCCAATGCACATTTGCATTTGGAACAGTGACTTTGTCCTCAACACTATTGCTACTTCTTCACTAGTGAGCATGTGACACTCTTTTGTACATTTGTATTTCAGTGGGCACACGGTATCCTTATCTCTCTCCCCTATCTCCTCTGCCACTACACACCTACCATTGAGGTCTACTGGAATGGCTCCATGTTGTTTTGTGTAATTGTATGAATTATCAAAGAAGTAAGGTTCAGAGCCAGCAGTATGATAGATATGCCCAACTAAAATATCATTGTCTTCTAAATTAATTGCATTTACTTCACGGATAGTTTTTAGCAATGACCTTGCTTTTGCTCTTCGTGCACTCAGTGTAATGCATCTGCACTAATCTTACTTACTGGGGCAATTAGGACAGCACCGGGATTTTTCCAAAACCGTCTTCTTTTTGATGCCAAAATGGAGGCTGAATTGCCCTTGTACTTTTTCCTATTAGCAGCACGGTTCTCCTCAAGGTCCCGCTGATATAGCTCCCTTTTGGCGGCACAAAAAAACATCAAATGAATTTCCTGTAGGTTGGCATATTTACACTGTCCAATCTAAAATAATTATAACTTTAACTGATTTCATTGGTGGTTAAATAGCGAAATACCAAATAAGGTAGTTCTTCCTCGTGTGTTTTACTTTTACCTGACCCCTAAAGGCACCCTGTGGGTATATCATGAAGTGATTGGCATCATTTCCGATATTCAAAACCGTTCCTATACGTGACGGAATGAAGACGACGCCGAATTTTGAGACTGGGGACGAGGAACGAATTCGAGCACTCTTTCTCTAGAAAGCACCGTTTCGTGACATGGGTCAAACTGTAGATCTTAGTGTTGTCGTTCGATTGCGACAAACAGATAAGCGATCCGTTTCTCTGTTTTCAACTAGACGCGAGTTACGATGATTTCATCAATCCTCAATATGGAACCTTGCTGACGCAGTTCCGAGATTCTACAAAATAAATTATTATTAATGAAGTTTTAAACTGCGGATAGGTTGATCTTGCTATCAGCAATTACAGCACAACATTATTCTGGCTTCGTTGCAAATTGTGATCTACTGTCATGTGCCTTCGTGGTTCCCGCTCATTAAACCTTTTCACACCTTTTTGCATCATCAATTGACCTTGCATGGTTGCTCCTGCTTGTCTGCGATCATTGATGCCAATCTTTTGACCACTATATGCAGTTGCAGTAGGACCTGTGGTTGAGAAAAAGGAACCAAACTCGACGTCACGAATCCTTTGTTCATATGCCCGTTTCTTTTCCATTTCGGCACGGCGGTAGCACTTTAGTAATGGGACATTGTGTAAAGTAGAACAAAACCCCTAACATCAAAGTAAGTCCTTTGTCTATTATGGCTCCAAAAATTCTCAGTAATGATGTCAAGACGACGTTATGCGATAATGCTTACGTAATAGGTCTGGGTACGAGACTAGCGGTGATCAGATAATGCGTGTGGGCGTGGACATGTCGCGAAGGTCAGACACGCCCAACAACTGCAGTACCGCAATGAATACGGCATTGATAATAATAATACAATAGTCTAATGTAATTAGTGGGCTGCTACCTCTAACTGAAAAGCTGAAAATATCTTTGATGAAATAATAAATAATAATATGGGATCGCTTCGGCGAATAGGGACCTAGCGCATACTTTCCGGTACGCGTAATAGAAATGTAACACTTCCGTTGAAATGTATAGCTAATTAGAAATTCAGCGCTTTACAATTCCATGACAGACACTCCGATTCTCAGTGCGTAAGAAGCAATATGTAGAGGACATTTCAGACTTCCAGAATATAAAAAGTTTGAAAACTTGAAAAAACATGCGTTAGGTCCGTTTTCGCGGAAAGGATCCCATATAGATGGTTTTGTGTTCTATCATACTCCTATTAGGCTTTGGTTTTCAAAATACTGGACGAAAAGGTATATCTGTAGAAAATGATTCTAGTCCCAAATGCAAGAAATGAAATAAAGTTTCTTAAAGTACACACATGGTACAATCAACTAATACAGAGTTTTCTGAACAAGCACAACTGAAAATGTGCATGAATAAAGTTATTATTGTGCTCCAACTCTTTGTGCAACTTGTATAATTTAGTGATTCAGTACTGTGACCTTATAAAATAGCCATACATATACCCTCAAGCTTTCCTGTATGAAGTATAAGCTTGAGCATCTCTCTATAGGGTTCATCTCACACAGTGAAATTGTGTACGTGTGTGGCCATGTTGATGCAGTAAGTGATCAAATCAGCTATTTCAATGGCTTTTTCCATCTGTTGAAGGAACTTGTCACTTGACCAGTAGCCTTCTTTGTTTGCCCCATACTCCATTAGATCCCATGCTTCACGTTTGCTTATGAAAGAAAGATATCCATTTTGTTCATGTACAAAGTCCGAAACCATACTTCCAGATCCCGTTCTTTTGGGTTTAATGACTAACATGTAATTAGTTCCCCACTGAGCCTTCTGGTCATCGTTCACTGTAAATACAGACTAATCAAAGAGCAGGCCAGGTGGCAAAAGGCCTGTGGGATGCTGCATCAAAATGATTTAGTTATTTTATAGCACTATGAATTGCTCAATGTTGAAAAACAATTGGGGAATATTTCTCGTGTCATACACTTTATAATAATGATCAACTCATGCATATTTTGCTCCATTTCTATCTGACAGTGAGAAGTTATTTTGGAAGTTTATGTCTGTGCACTCTAGCAATGCCAGGTAAGGATCTGGACCATAAGGCTTGTCTTTTTGAGTATATTCAAGTTCTAATGCCCTGTCAAATAGTCAAACTTGGCAGCAGCAAAGAGAACAGAATGATGATCACATTGACGGAGTGGAAAACAATCTTCACCCCACCAGCACCTGAGACATAGTAGTTGTGGACAAGCATCATGTGGTGGCATAAAGGGACTCTGAGGTGCAGACCTATGGCAACTCTAATGGCATGTGCAGACCTAAGGCTGATGTCAGAAACCTTAGAGGATGCAGCCACAAGGTTTGTGCTGGTAATGGGGTCAGGTGCAGACCCCAATATAGCCTCCCAGAGTGGCTTGAATTCCAAGTAGAGTGCAGCAGGAGCAGTTGGTGGTGGCTGTGTCATACAACCAGTTCCTTATTAGAGCAATACCTAATCAACTGTGAGGTAGCTACTGAACCAGATGTGATAACAACCACCAAAAGACAGAAGGAGCAGCTGTGTGGCTTCTTGATTCTTAAACCACCAGACAAGGATCCTGAACCTAAGCAATTGCATAAATAGTGAGTTCATAAATAATGATGTAAATTTCCAGACACAGCCAAAATATTCAAGGTTGGATAAGGGGCAATAAGCAGGACACATATCAGGATGGAATCATGAGCATGAAGCTTTTTGCAATCTCATTTGGGTCCCATGCCAGACTCTTCTGCAAACACATGCAACCACACACACAAGTTACACACACCAGAGTCCACACACAGTGATACACACACACACACACACACACACACAGTGATACACACACACACACACACACACACACACACACACACACACACACACACACACACACACACACACACACTCGCGCATATTTACACACATGCATAACATGTATATATAATTTCCGTACGTGGCAAGATTTTATTACCGAGCTTACCATAATGTTATTTTTTTTTAAACATTACAATGTCGCCATAGCATTAATGCAGCTTGTGTGTGCATACATTGTTATGGTAAGAAATCTTGCCACGTACGGGCGGCAAATTATTTGGGAACGAGGTCCTCACTTGAACGTTGCAGCCTGTGTGCTCCACCCCAATAACACTGGAGCACACACGCAAGCTTTATTAGAAGTGACTATGGTACTTCTTGATGTGATACAGATCTGAATTTCAAACCTTGTTGTCTACTTGAATCCTGTCATATATAAGTTTGCCGTCGCAACTAGAATTAGGCACGATTTAAACTACATGGCAGCCAGTGATTTACAGCTGAAGAAAAGAAACAACTATAAGCTGGTTTCAGACCCTGAGCTGAAGAAGGGTGCTAAGAAGATATATAGAATTAATGGAAAAGCAGGCGAAGAGGTAAGTCTATGTTGCTCTCTAATTGGAACGAAAGTGTTGCCCAGTTTTAGGCTGCGTATTGTACAAATCAGTGGGGTAATGTAGAATACGGCAAGCACGTTTTAACACAGCGAGAATTTCCAGGTGGAATGATATTTCGTATTGCATTCACTGCGTTTCGTTTAGCCGTGTACCGATCAGTTACCAACCATGTCAGCCACAGCTGTGCTGAACCTCCCTGTTTGACGCATAGTTGAACATCAACATAACCAGGTTACAGTTGTGTTCCAGCTTCTCCTAGGAGATTGGTATATGGCATATACCAGGTGGTGTTTAACTATCACACGTTGGAAAGCTCTATACATGTATATCCGCTGCGTTTTAACAGACACTTATAGCCAAAATTGTCATTGCATTTGAAACTGCGAATGTGGCACAAAAGTTGTTTCGTGAATAATTAAGGTAAGAAGAATAGAAATCGTAGCAATTAAAACTAACCTTGCCTCGCTTGTCCTTCGCTGAGGGGTTGCATCCAGCCAAATTTAGACTCTGCCCTAACTTCTTTACCATTTCATAGTATGGCTTGGAATTTACAAATAAAGTTTCCAAAGTAATATTATCAAATCCAAGTTCATTTTATCAGAATTTGCCCACTCTGATTTTTCTTAATGTTTAATCTCCAGCTCGCAGGTCCTTATTTAGGGATGCAAATGAAAGTGCACTTTTTTTCATGAAGAATTCATTTCATTTTGATATTGTGCATACAGTATCCAATTTCTTTTATTTCAGCTTGAAGACACATTTAGACGAGTGTTGTTATAGTAATTTAATCATATGCAGTGTTTCTAATGCACACATGAATTTCAAATACATTATTGACAGAATTATGAATGACAAAGTTTTATAATTTTATATTTTCTGAAAGCTGGATGATTGAGCCTTACATTAGTTGTTGTGCATTGAGAATCAGACATATTATTTAAAAGTTATAAAACATTGAAGTTATATCATAATTACATGCAACATAAATATCTGTTGGATCCTGTAAACATTTATGACCTTGTACCATTGGCATTATTGATGTCAACTTGCTAAGCAAGAAATCTGCAATTTGCTACTGCTGTGCCATTACTTGTTTGCCTTCAGTTTCCCTACAAGGACTTGACAGATGACCAAGATTATAATTAATTTATCTTGTGACTAAGACTACTTTCCATTATTATAGCCATGGAGCTCATTTCATAGTTCAGGCATTTCAACTTAAAGGATCAACACCCTTAAATAAGGACATTTGGAGATTAAACATTACATTCATAAGTGTAACATTGTGATACCCTGCAGTGTTTAAGTATGTATGCATGTGCTTTTCTAAACCCAGGTACCAGTTGCTCCTGAACCAGAGGATCCTCGGGCACAGAAAACTGTGCTTGGGGTTACTGGTAAAACACTAGATATGAAGGTGCCACGTTTTAAGGTGTGTAAGAACAACTCATTACAGTTTGTTTTTTCTTTTCTTCCCCCCCCCCCCCCCCATTCCGCCCACTATTGAGTTCAGTTTCTAACTTTTCACGCAGTATGACAAGTATTGGATCGGGCCTCCTCCAGAAAGAGATGTATTTGTTATTGGTCTGAATGATAGTGTAAAAGGTTCTCATCTGAAGGATCTCTGCACAGCAGTTGCGCCAGTGCAGTCTATCAAATTCCATCGTCACCCAAAGACAAAAGCATTTCTTGGTGCAGTCACAATATGTTTTTGCTATTGTGGAAGTGGGAAAAAGGCAGTGGAGAAACTGGATGGGGTGATCGTTGGTGGTTGCTACCTGCGTGCAGAATTGGACGACCAAGGTTGGTATTATAAGAATGCAGATGTACAGTAATTCGTGTAGGATCAGGGCTGCTTGTTTTTTTTTTTTGGAGCTGGGGTTGGTATCTAAACATACTACTTAGTGATCAGTACTGTGCACAATTGCAAGAATTATGAACTGGGTATGAGAAATGCAGGGCTATGATGAGGATACTGCTAGTGAGCTTTGCTGGTAATTACAAATTATTGTTTCCTTATGTTTTGCACTGGATTCAATTTCCTGTGTCTTATTAACCCTCATTGTAGCAGTAAGCACTGTGTGAATGCTCGGTGGCATGGTCCATTTGCCGGCTTTACATTATTGTTAGGAATGTACACTTTTATCATGTGTGAGTTAGTGGCATGAATTGGTTTTCTTTTCTTCTTTTTTTTCTTTTTTTTAGGTGAGCACCTGGGGCGGTATTTGGAGCCTGTTTTGAAGTTTTTACAAGAGAAAGGTACTAAGGATGAGTTGCCAGATGACTTTGAGGATAGTGCAATCAGAAGAAGCTCTGTTTCTGAAAGTGGTCCAGAGCACAGTGAATCTGAAGGGGAACAGTCTCTTCCATTGAGCTCTATGATGAGTGCTTGTGTATCGACTACACTGTCACCATCCTTAAAATTGTATCCCTTCTCTATATTGAATGCTGCTACTCCATCACCACGTGATACACACATCTATGCTTCTACAGCTGCTGATTTGAAGAGTCAGTTGCCCCAAAGCCCATTGGACCTATGCAGGACAAATCAAAGCTTTCCTCCCCTTCCTTCTGTGGAAACTGCACCTCCACTTCCCCCTGTTGAGCAGACTGTGCCACCTCTTCCGCCTCCACCCCTCCCTGCAGGAGATCCTCATACACTGATAGAAAATATAAGTTCTGATGAAGAGCATGAAAATGAACCATGTCAACTACCTTCCACTTTAGTTTCCCTTTCACCATCAAAATCACCTGACCCAAAGCTCGGAGATCGTGCAAAATATGATCCATCACTTGGGTTGCAAACTCTTTTAAAAACAAACTCTTTATCCAATATTTCTCAAGGTTCTGCACAATCCCTTATGAAAATCGACATTGTATCCAATATTTCTGCACCTTCTCCACACCTTTCATCAGCTAACTTTGAACTTGAAGTTGAAGAGATATCAGGTGATGATTCTCCAATAATGGTGTACAAGAGTGATTTTGAACCACTCCAATTGGAAAGTGTATCTGATGTTGACTCTGTGGCTGGTGGGGATGACATGGAAGTCTGTTCTGATGATGAAACAACTCAGATTGAGTTAAATGTCAAGCCAACGAGTGTTTCTGCATTGAACATCGTGCAGCCCTTGTTGCATCATGTTGTGTTTCCACCTTGTCTTCGTGAAGATCATGTTTATGTTTCCAGCATTCCTCCTTCATTTGCACACCTGCAGCTTCCTTCCCCTTCAATACATTTTATTCCACCATTGCCATCACTTTCTTCAGAGTTAATGCAGGATTCCTATGAAGCTCCGTTAGTTTGTGATTTGGATTCCCGGCATCCAACCCATAAGTATCCAATGCGGGAGAAAACTGTGTTGGACACAAAACAGGCAATTAGCCTTGAGGTACTCGTCAAGGCTCTGGAACAGCTTAAAGCAATTCTACTTAATGATGTTCAGAAAAAGCTTGTAGAGGCATCTGCATTCAGTGCACTGGATGGATTCTGGGATAAAGAGGTAAGCCACTGTTGCCTTCAAAACATGACCGCAAAATGAAAATTAAGCTTGTGTGTTAATGGCACTAAAGTTTTGTTTCAGATAAGTCATTGCTGCTTTGTATCTATTAGAGACGAACACAGAGAAGTGAGAATATTGAACAGCAACCAGCAAAACCACCAGAACCATATCGTCGCATGTTGCCGGGCCTTAAACTAGGTCAAGATGTGTCTACATCGTCAGATGTTGCTGTATCCTGTACTCCTAGGAAGAGGTTACTCAATTTCAAGATCCCTCTGGTTCATCGTACTGGCCACAGAAGAGATCAGCATATATCTGTTGTTACAAGACGGCGAATTTTCAGTGATCAAGGTATGTACATAGTGCTCCAACCAAACGTGTGTTATAGCATGTGTCGTTTTTAGCAAATGTTATTATTTTCAAGTCATGTGCCACATATTGGGGGAAAGGATTCCAAATATAAAGCTCACGTATTTGTACCTTGTCGTCTGTATTTGGGTTTGGCTATCTACTATGTTTTTACTGTCTCTTTCCACATTAGAGGATAAAACAATTGTGCGACCACAGCAAGAATCGTATATTGCCACCCTTTCCGATGTCAGTAGCGGCGATGAGTTCAGCAGTGCAGAATCAACTGAGAGTGATTATGAAAATGAATATTCCGATTATTTTGAATCACATACTCGTCACTCACACCGTAATCATCTTGAGATAGGTGAAAATATTCCAAGTACAGGCGATGTAAAGCTTGCTGAAGAAGACACTGATAAGTTGGAGGGAGACACAGAAACTGTACTAAATACAGAGCCATTGATATCTCATCGGGTTCCAGCTATGGTAACACCATCAAGGGCAGTATTCAAGAAGCGTTCGCCTGATGAGGAAGAAAGCATTGTGTTAGACATCTATAAGAGAGGACTGGACTGGGAAGAAGTGCAGATGTTCAGGCTTGCTCTGAGTGACCTTAAGCATGATGAGGAGTGCTTGGTTGCAGATGTTCGCTGGTCTCACTATCCACATGATATCCTCTTTATTGTTTCTTCTGTTGTGTACTGATTTGTGTTTCTTTTTTTTTTCCTTAACTTTATCTACACTCTACAAACATCCCTTCGAAGCGCCGTCGTGTCGACCACACCACAGGTTGTGCTAGGTCTGAAGGATACTACAAAATTGGTGTTCAAGAAAAGCTTAAATACTTACCTCATCACCAAGTGAAGTCCACAGGGAGCTCCAACAAGCAGGTAAGTTGCAATAATTGTGAACACAATTAACTAATTCAGTCATTTGCTATTTATTCAAGAAAACTAGTGGCAGTGGAAGGGTAAACAGAGCAAACCAAAGACGTCTTGCATCTGTGTACAGTGGTGGTGACATATCAAATGACTTGGCCAAATACAACCAGCTCAAGGTAGTTATTTATAATTGCTTGTTTAAACACGTCTGTATGTATACTTTCTTGTAGGCAAGAAAGAAGCTTATCAAGTTTGCGAAGTCCACCATTCATAACTGGGGGCTCTTTGCCATGGAAAATATTGCTGCAGATGAAATGGTTATTGAATATATTGGGGAGGTTGTTCGCCAGACTGTAGCTGACGAACGAGAAAGACGATATGAAGCTGCTGGGATTGGCAGCAGCTACTTATTTAGAGTTGATCATGATTACATCATTGATGCTACAAGGAATGGCAACTTGGCCCGTTTTATTAACCACTGCTGTGATGTATGTTATTTACATACTTTAGAGAATGTAAATAATTCATATTTTATTTTCCTATGCCACAGCCCAACTGTTATGCAAAGGTTATCAGTTTTGGCATGCAGAAAAAGATCATCATTTACTCCAAAAGAGACATCGCAATGGGAGAAGAGATAACTTATGATTACAAATTTCCTATTGAAGACGAAAAGATTCCTTGCCTATGTGGTGCACCAAACTGCAGAGGAACCCTCAATTAACACTATGTATATCTCTGACCTGTATTATTTTCTCATATTCCATGTTCTCCCTCATTCACACATACAAAAGAATCAACAGTAACACTTCAAATCATATACATACCAATCCGCACAACACACCAGCAATATGCATCAAATTCTAAACCTATGAAAAAAGCTTTTGTCTACATATACCTAACCAAACAGTTTAATATAACAGGCTTGACAATATGGATTGCTTCGATGCTCCTTGAATGTGCCCTTATTCAGAAGTTTCAGGCAGAAAGCACAGGTAAAATGCTCAGGGTGGAATTTCTTGCCCATTGCAGAGACACACTTCCCAACCACTGGTTTCTGGCAGCTTGCACACAGAGTTCCCCGTGCAGCATGATAGTGAATCTCACAGTGTGGTTCCCCTTCATGATCAAAATAATTGCCTCGAGGAAATGACACATTGCAAACCTGGATGAAATTAAAATGAAACAGTGATTAGTAGTGCATCTGCCTTATTGGTTTTTAGAGTGCAATAAAAATTCTCCTTACCTTGCAAGTAAAGCAATCAGGATGCCACTGAGCATTCAGAGCAGTAATGAAACCTTCCATTATTGCCTTTTCACAGCGTTTGCAACGTGGAGCAAACTTCTCATAATAGCACTCCCGGCAAAAGGCTTTTCCATCTTTCTCATGGAACCCATCTGTTCCAAAATGCTTACCACACAGGGTGCAGAAAAAGTGCTCAGGATGCCATGTTCTATCCAAAGCACGCATAACTTTCTAAGTAACAAAGAAGTACAAAGAAAGGTAAGGTATGCAAATTAATGCACAAATATCCCTTCGTGCATATTCATGCATTTGAACTTCGCCAGTGAACTGTACTTACTGTACTGTACCGCCCTATTTACCTCTAGGATTGGCCCATTACAATAAGCACAGCGGGGAGCAAAAAGCTCATTGTAATCCTTTTCACAGTATGGTCGCCCATTGCTCTCATAGTATGTGACTTGACCCAGCTCTGCATCACACGATGCACATGTAAAATGCTCAGGGTGCCACTGCATGTTTAGCGCATTGACCACCTTTCCCAGAATGATCTTGTTGCAGGCAGCACAAGTGCCCTTTGCCATTGTACTAACTCCATGTCTCTTGGACATATCCTCTTCTAATGATCCCAGCATGGAGTTAAGACTCTCAAGTGCAGATCTAGTCTTAGGTTGTGCACCCTTAGGTGCTTTATCATCTTGCACAGACACAGTGGAAGGCTCAAATTTCGACAGGTTTGCCATAAGGTCATCCAGTTCTTTTGTTGCAGAGGATGCAGTGACTGGAGCAGCCATGGGAATACCACCAGTGGTAAACTTTGATGCACTTGTCTTATTGCTGACTTGATTTTCCAGCTGAGTAAGCTCATCCACAAAAGCAGAAATAGTAGGACGACTGAGGCCAGTGTCATGAGGAGGTTTTTCTGTACAGGGAAATAAATTTACATGAAATGTCAAGGCTTCATATAGTTTGATGATGAGATCACATCATATTTATGCTTATAGATATCATAAGCCTAGCATGCAAGGCAGTGTTTTGTAAACAGTCCAAGTAGAAGCCACTCCTTTAAATGTTAGGATCATACAATATTGAGTACATTGTTATACAACTTGAACATACACTTTAAGTGTGGGTAAAATTTTCATTAGCTAAAAATTTTCATTAGTAAAATTTTCATTAGCCAAAATAAAGGACCCATGAATATTTGCAGATGAGAAAATCTAGCTGTTTTAATGAGTGCACATACATTGGTGCCCTCTGACAACTACGTGGATCTATGAGTGGATGGTAAATCGATTTCGGGTAATGAGCTGATTAGTTTTGTTGTTGTGTGGGTTTATGTTTCTCAGGGGGAGGTAGGGAAAATGTGACAGTAGTGACTCATGACATTTTACAAGTAAAACACTGTAAAATGACCACAATCCTAATCATGCTTACAATGTGATTTGAAAGAAAAGATTGCTTCTGCAAATATAGGTTGTCCCAAATATGTATAAAACTGAATTACATTTTGCAGTTACACTGTGTGTGAGATAAGATTATAAATTCTTATTCCCATTTCTTTACCCGAAACCTACTATTTAACATGTTTCGGATGGAAAGAATATGTATTTCAGCCCATCTAATGCTATCTAGGTGTTCAACAACATCAATGACATCAATATGCACCAAGAGCAAAGGCACTAAAATTATGTAAACTAAAAACAATTCAGTCTTTAATTCACTCTTAAAATAACACAGCAAAATAATAGATGTATTGAATGATAGGTACGTTGAGTTCATAAAACCCTTGTCAAATAGCTACCATTTCTATTATAAACAACAGCAACTTCTAATAATTTAAAAGCATTTACTATCACACAGCAGTGGTTAGATTAAAGTATTCATTATCAACTAAATATGACATTCACATGAATTGTTCTTCAGAACTGAATTGTTTGAGTTGTGACAGGGTTGGTATGTGCACAAGCAGATGTGTTCTACGCTATTAACCACAGAGGTCACATTCCAATTAATAAACACTCAAAAGAAACCTGAGACATGCTTTGCTGAAAAATTTTACTTTATAAGGTAATGACCGTGATTCACATTTGGCAGCAATACAAACCCTCAATTTCTTAACGAATTGTGGAATCTGTCGCGAGGGGTATAAACCATTCATTTGCAGAGATAGAAGAGAAGTATGGTCAATAAAACAAAAGATATAAAGCAACAAGGTTACATTTGGACAATTGGGTTCGTTATCGCGAAAAGGTGTATTATAGCCAATACTGGGCTTTCGTTGAAATGTAGTCTACATATATGGCTAATTAACAATTCAGTGCCTTACAACTCTTTGATATTTCTATGTACGTACGAATCGCTGTGTAGAGACACTTCGTTGAAAAAAAAAAAAAAAAACATACGTTAGATCTCTTCTCAATCCCCGTTACGATTTTGCAACACGGTACTTATACCATTAACGTACTACCTTGATTAGCTGCTTGCGTATCACCAAGCATAGCAAGCAAGCTGTCCAGCTCTGAAAGCCCTTCAGATGCTGCTGGGGCTGTTCTTGGCGGCTTGGTCGGAGGTGGAGAAACCGAATTAGGCGGTGATTTGGGAGTGTAGATCGGTCCCCTTCGCACTTCGCTGTACTGGGCTTCGTCAAATTGCTTTCGTTTGAAGTAGTAATGCAAAGCTTACGTTATAAAATAGTCGAATACAATCTTTTCCTTTACCTGAGGGTGAGACGGGGTCGAAACACTCATTTCGGCTGAACCTCGACTAGCGCTTTCCCATTTTGCAGTATTTGAAGAGGAATATGCTTGCGCCTCTGGAGGGAGTGCCTGCTGTAGATCCTCCAGAAGGTCATCTGGTGGGTTAATCATTCCCGATGAAGCGAGAAAATGGTATACAACTACAATTACTCGACTGAATCTGGATACAACAGGAAATACTATATTTATGATGCTATAGGGCGTTCAATAAACCCAACTATCAAAAAATGAGCCTTCAGATCTATTTACGTATCAACTTCATGCTGCGACGCACCCAATTCCATTGTGTTCTTTGAGGCTGACCCCCGGGAGGACCAACAATAAACAAGTTCACGTGATCAGCGCTTTTTCAAAGGGCTCACGCGATACGTGTGCCCGTTGTATTAACTGTGGCGTTGTAAAGGTGAGACATCTTCTCCGACCCTCGTGATAAGGATTGAGGTTGGGAAGAACTGCATAAACCTACGCACCATGTTAATGACATTGCTACGTTGTCTGGTATTCCTTTCTGATGTGCGTATCCGAATAGTTCACGAATCTTATCGCATAAACGTTCGTCTCGTATCTCGACGAATGGGTTTTCTTGAGTACTAGTAGTATCATGCTTGATAAAGCGAGTTTATTTCTATTAGAATAGTATTTTTGTGCCATTTGCAATTTGAGCTTCGACTTGTTTCAACTTATTTGTAGAATTTATTGGCAGACAGAGATAGGAATGACAACATATTCGGATCTTGACAGGTACCGCATTTGATATTGATCTTCTGCATACAGATGTGGTATATGCATTTTTGTTATTAAGGCAAATAGAGCAGTTACGGCGGTGTGAAATTATCAAGGAGAGTGAAGTTAAGGTTTTGTGTGCCAAAGCTAGGTAATATCTGTATTTCAGCATGTGTGTGTATACGTATATTATATATATGTCCGTTTTTCAGAGAGATCCTTATTGAAGAAAGCAATGTTCAAAGAGTAGATCCGCCTGTGACTGTAAGGAAGGCTGTGTATACTGAATTAGTACATGATAGATCATTGGTATGCAGATCTGTGGTGACATTCATGGTCAGTTCTATGACCTAAAAGAATTGTTCAAGGTAAGAGTTGTACCTATTTTGTTTGTGTAAATGACAAATAGAATGTTCGGTCTCAGGTTGGAGGTGACGTTCCAGAAACAAACTATCTATTCCTTGGCGACTTTGTTGACAGAGGATTTTACAGTGTAGAGACATTCCTTCTTCTCCTTGCTCTTAAAGTAAGTTGTATAATAATAGTGTTTTGAAAACAATTCAGCTACCAAACTTCCAACAAAATGGAATACATGGTCCATTAATTTGTCTTCATGCAAATGTCTAGCAGTGTTGTTGCACCTATTTCTGTATTACTTGCCTCTTAAGCTGAATTTAATAACTTATTGATGTTTTTTTCTCAAAACATTTGAGCTCATTCAGAGGTTCCATGTTAATTGATTGCTTCATTGTTGTGTGAATAGGTGCGGTATCCAGATAGAATCACTCTAATACGTGGCAATCATGAAAGCAGACAGATAACACAGGTATAATAATCTTTGTCAACTAGTATCGTCAGTTAAGGGAGTGGCTAAGTAGACCACACTATGCCTTCTTGGCTTCTAGATGTTTGTCCATTCGATGCTTTGTTTGATTATGTTGGCAAAATAGTACCTGTTTGATGTTGTGCAACATTGCTGCCAGTTGGCTAGTGGGGTCTGCTAGTTGCCCATTGGTCCGTAATTTGATAATGTCATAATATGACCTATTTCAGGTACTGTTTTTGGTTTAAATGAATGAATGAACTCATCTGCCCCAATCCCATGCAGCACTGTTTGGGAAGTGTTTATTTTTTAGCGTGAAGGTAATTCCTTATTGCACAGAAAAATGATTATCATTTTTGACACACGACCTCCATCTAGCGTTTTGACATGAGAAGAGGCAAAATATAATTGTACAAATCTCTATTTAGCTTCTCTTACAATTGTATTTGAAGTACTCAGAAGCATTTCTCACTTTTTGAATGTTATGGTAAATATTTGTAAAGATACGTAGGTATATTTGTGTGGTCCATTTGGCAAAGTCCTATGATTTTGAAGATTGATGTCAGTATGCTACAGTGTTTGTGGGGAATATGTTTACATTTTTCTGTTTACACATAGGTGTACGGATTTTATGATGAGTGCAGAAGAAAGTATGGCTCAGTCAATGTGTGGCGTTACTGCACAGAAATATTTGATTACCTCAGCTTATCAGCCATTGTTGAAGGAAAGGTATGATAAAGGAAAATGAAAGACCTGCACAAGTAGATGCTATTTTTAAAAAACTATTTATTTATTTTTTTCCGTTGTTTAGATATTCTGTGTTCACGGTGGTCTTTCTCCATCAATAAACTCAATAGACCAGGTAATTATATATTTGTATGAGGTGTGCTTTTGTATTGCTCATTCTATTGGACAGCACTGTTACATAATTTTTCCACTTGTCCAGTTTTCATTACGTTATGGGTCACAGAACCATGATAAAACTTTGAAGTAGCGATAGTAATGATTATAGGTCTCCTTCAGACATTATTGTGCGTAATGAACGTTTCCTGTAAAGTAAAACTGTAGCAGCTCATTCATAGTTTTAAACCCCATCGAAGCTGAAATATACTCTTAGCAACCATTGAGCAATTTAACCATACATGTACAGTGTAACTGGATACTTGGACTGTCATATTGAAATACCACTGATGGGCAAGTGTATTGCCAACTCTATTCAGCCCTGTGTGGGTTTATTTTGTGTACGTGTTAGTGTTTATATGCGTTAACATTGTTCTCATACATGCACACAACCTTTATGAGCTTCTTAGCTTTCTTCCATCTTAGCAGCTATCAAAATAGTTGCATCCCACCTGTCTATAACATGAACCGATAACTGGTTTACTGTTCTTCTGCTCAAGTCTTATGTTTATGGTGTTGCTGTTGTATATAAAAAAGAAATGGTTGAGTTTTAAATGAACCCTGTTCATTGTCACAGGCGCTGTGACAATGGTCTTAACGAACACAACTATTTGTCATAGCGTATTTGACATTGATCTGTACTAGAAGTTTAATTTTGTCACAGATGCTGTGCATTGGTCTGATAATAAGTGGGACAAAACATGTTCATGTATTGATTTACCTACATGCATCAAAATAGGGACTAAATGGGTGTACGGCAAAATAATAATGTATGACATTACGATGGAATCAAATGGTCTTAATTTGCTTAATTTGGTCTCGAGAAATGTATTTGAATATAACATTGCAATATTGGATAATCATGCTAGGTACCTTAGCTTACTGTTGCTGAAATTGAAAACTTTGCATATTTATTATAGTGACTTCTCTACTTCAAATACATGTATGTCTCATATATTTTGTTGGATCAACAGATGCTGCTTTATAGGATGCGTTTTCTGTTATCACATTGTCACATTTTCATACCCTTGTGAGTGCTTCCCAGAACAACTACAATAGTAGGATAGCTTCCAGTTGCACCAAACATTTACTTTTGTGGTGAAGTCTGTGTCTATGACTGCAGACAGAAATATTTATCTAACACTTATCTTACTGAAGATCAGAGTCATTGATCGGAAACAGGAAGTTCCTCATGATGGTCCAATGTGTGACTTGCTATGGTCAGACCCTGAAGGTAATACTGGAAAGTGTAACAAATTGCACATTATCAACAAGTGGTATGTTTTGTCTGCAATACAGATATTGAAGGCTGGGGAGTCAGTCCTAGGGGAGCAGGATACCTCTTCGGTTCAGATGTAGTAGCACAGGTATGTATTAGTGTTGTGCTGTGCAAATAAGAGGTGATTTAATTCATACCCTATGAGAAGCGAACTGTGCATACATGTTGCTCACGTGCATACCATTGAAGTGTGTGTGTGGCAGTACAGATGGTAGTGTTTCAGTCTCAGTCTAGGTGTAAACTGAATTTGACTTGATGGTTTAATGACGAAGTTAGATTACGTTAAAAGTCTCATTTACATTATTTTTTTATTTAATGTGCTTGGAGCGTTATTATCATAGAAACCGCACAAAATTTTGGATTAGAACTAAGCACTGGTTTTGGTGCTAGTGCCAGTCCATACAGTAATGAGGAGGTGAGTGATGTGTGCCTAAAAAGTAGTAAAAGCCTTGGTACCATCTATGCCTACCCTTCTGTATGTCATTAAGTGACAAGCATCTGTTCACCGCTGAAACTTTTCCTTTTTGCCATTCTGTTGTTTTGAGAAATGTAGTGGGCACCTGCATGTCTCCTGCCTTATGCGACAGTTGTGTTATCTTAGGTACCTGCTACACATCTCCAGCTACCTGCTGAAGTATGTCCACACAAACTCCCCAGATTTAAAGATAGTTCTCAGTGATGTCCCTTAAAAATTTTCACACAATGCACAAAGTACGCCAGTATATAAATGAAGTCTTAAAAATTCCAAATGCCCTGTATGTATTAAAAATGCTTTAACTCTTTCTGGATCCCTAATGACTTTAGTTATTCATTTACACAGTCCAATTTAAAACTGTTCAACACTTCTGTTGCGCACAGCCAAAATGGAATTTTGAGTTCGCGACTCAGCTATGATATGATACTTATATTAGTTTTTGTTACTTGTACCTAGATTGCTCATAGTGGCTAAATCGTTCTTGTTGTATTTGTACGCACTCACATGCCTATTTTGTTAATATATATTACTACTAATGCCTCGTCTTTGTATGACTGCGTATAAGTTGGCATTGATGCTTCATTGTATTCCCTGGATATGGAATAACCCATGTACTGTCTGCGCTGTGACTGCTGTCCACATTCTTGTGACAAATTGTGTCACAGACACTGACAGTGATCTGGAAAGGGAACTAAAAAAAAAAAGCGATCTAATGAACCTTGTACAGTTAGGGATATATAATGTGAAGCAAAATTTAGGAAAGATGAAGATAAATTTGGCCGAAGGTGGCTAAAGAGACGGGGAATTATTATTCAGAGGCCTGATGCTAATAACAAATGATGTGTATGGGAAATGGCATCTGATCTGACACACAAGTAATTAAGTATCTTGATGTGAAAATGAGTGAAATCACCCAAAAGAGTTGAAATTGTTTTTGGAATTAGAATTAGTCCTATTTTAGTAAACAGCAACCTACTTTGTCCATGATGTTTTGTTCACGTTTATTTGTTTAGTTCAATGCGACAAACAATATAGATCAAATCTGCCGTGCACATCAACTCGTTATGGAGGGATACAAATGGCATTTCAATGAGACAGTGCTAACAGTGTGGTCAGCTCCGAACTACTGTTACAGGTCAGTAGTAGCGTATACCTCAATTCTAGTGCTCTGTCAAGTCAAGCGTATTTTTGATTTGTAGATGCGGTAACGTGGCAGCTATTTTTGAACTAGATGAAAATCTGCGGAAAAATTATACTATATTCGAGGCTGCACCAAATGCAAGTTCTGTACATATGCAAGAACATTGTTCATGTTTTTCTTACTGTAGGATATCAGAGGAGAGCCAACCAAGAAACCCATTCCTGAATATTTTCTTTAGTATTTATGAACTTATTCTGTCTCTGTTTATCTGTATGTGTTGACATTTGTCTTTATAATGGGGTGTTACCTTGTCACAAATACATGGAATTGTTTCATTTTATTTTAATGACTGACAAAATTGCTCACTACCATGTATTGACAGCAAGCACTGTGTAGTCAAATGTTTATTTAGTAGTTTATACAGGTCCCAATAAATGTGGATTTGGCACTGCTGCACCTTCGTGTCTCTTGATCTCATTGGTGATTTCTGTGAGATCTTTTATAAATGTTTGAACCTAGATTGATTGATTTTTTAAGAATATAAATCGTTGATTTGATTCTGCAGCTATGTTACCTTTTCCAACTGAAGTAATGTTTGTCCTGCTTCTGAAGGTGGCATCTTTTTTTGTAAATGTTTATACATAAGGGTGAGTAAGTTATGGGTTGCCATTTTAATTTGCCCAAGTAGCAAGGTTTTCTTGGCAGCAGTGGTTTGGATTCTTGCCCATTCAGATTCCCTGCAACATAGCAGCTAATAGAGCAAGGCCTTTTTAACAATATTGTGCACTGTGTACCATTTAACTGTTTCACTTTGAACTTCTTCCAGTATGGTCTGCAAGTTGGCCAGCTAAATGGGTTAACAGTTTGTAATGGTACTACTACCGTCTCTATACCACTTACTTCATTGTTGTACCCTAGAATTTCATTCGTCCTTTCCTTTGAAGAGAAGAGTATTAGAACTATAACCCTGCATGTCAAACAATATGTACCTCAGTGAATTTGATAAGATCTGTCCTTTCCGTCTCTATTGAATCTTGATTCCTGTGTTCTCGATCCAAAAGATCCTAGTGATTGAAGTATGCTTGAGCAACGTAATGCCATGCTATTGTTTTAGTATTATACTTCTCTGGTTTGTTTGAGAGTTTCATAACGACTAATAATCTCTTGGGTTTCATCAAACTGCAAAATGAATAAATAAACCAATACTGATCTTTCTTCAAAAATACTGCTTACTTCGTCTGATTGTTCAACCACTTTCTCCAAAAACTGACGGTAAATTGTGTATTTTTTAAGCTTGGATTTTTGTTTTCTCCCTGTAACGTTCAATTCTTCGATTTCTTGTACTAGTCTATATTTTGCGAGAAAAAAGGGTAAAAGTGCTGTAATAGTTTTATGACTTGTACCAGACTTTTCTATTTCCCTGTCTTTCTGTCTGCAAAGATCTTGCTCGTTTTTGGCTTTCTTCAAAGCTCTTGCGCGTTTCAAGTCATTTTCCTAATGCAAAAAATTAAATTAAAAAAAACGTACGCTAAACCTTGTACCTTAAGAAATTTATCAAATTTCAGTAGCGATTCTTTCAGTTTCTGTTCCTTTCGTTGTAGCTCGTCTCTTCTTTGTTGCAAAGTTTCCATCTTCATTTGAAATTCCTGAAGCATAGAATATGAAACTGGTAATTGACAGATACAAACAGCTTCGTTGTACTTCTTTCTGCGCAGCAAGGGCCTGTTCCACTTCCGCCATCTCCCTCTTCTTTTCTAGTAATCTAGTAGCAGGAGTTAAATGGTCCGCCTCCTGCTCTGGCATTTTCCTAATACATTACCATTGATACTGAAATGTATCCTTTAAAAATACTGTTCAACTTACACTAGCAACCTATTCTCAAAGGTTGTTTTAAAATAGTCTTCCAAACCTGCGGTTGCCATTTGAACGATAAATTTCTATGCGGTTGCTATGGATACTATATCACTTGAGCCCCGCCCTCGCAATGCCCGTCCTTACAGAAGAGCTTTTGCGGTTGAAAGGCCATCGCTGGCAGGTGTCTTGTCTTTCATTTAGTCCCGATGGGTTGCGCTTCGCTTCTGGAGGCTGGGACAAAGAAATCCATGTTAGAAGCCTTGCAACACCCGATACAAAGAGCACACTAAAAGGCGCGCACAAGGTACCCATAACATCGATATGCTGGCAGAAACCAAAGGGAGATATTATATGCTCAGGGTCAGCAGATTGTACAGCTGCGCTGTGGAATGTATCAGCTGAAAAGATCGTAGCAACTCTACGGGGCCATTATGGTTGGGTCCTCGGAACATCGTTTTCAAATGTGCTGCCGTGTGTTGCTACCGCATCTTGGGATAAGTTGGTGCGGCTTTGGTCTCCCGAATCGCAAAGTGTTATAAGTACTCTGAGCGGGCACACGATGGGCGTCTGGGGAGTCGATTTTCATCCTCGCTCAGCTGAACTATGCTCAGCTGGAGATGATGGAAGCATTATTATATGGGACGCAAGAAGCTGCAAAACTGTCGCCACTCTTACTGGCGGACATTCAAGTGGGATCCATTCTGCAGTATGGTCGCCAGACGGCTCCCTTATTGCATCGGGTTCAAGTGACACCAAGGTAAATGTAATTGTATTATTGCTTAATTTACCCGCTATATTTTCTACAGGTTTGCATATGGGAGCTGCGGACTCACTCCGTGTTAAAATCTGTTCTTGGTCACACCGATACAGTGAAGTGTATTGCATTCAATCCCCAACAGCAGAATGTAGCAATCCCTGTTGTAGCGTCTGCAGGTGGCTGTTCCATTAGGCTTTCGGACCTTCGACCGTCGCATAAGACTGATATCATCACATTGACACCACATGCAACCGGGAAGGAGGTCGAGTCTGTAGCAATTTCTCCTGACGGAACTTTACTTGCATCTGGTGGTCGTGATGGCCTAATTGTACTGCATAACCTGTTCGTTCCATCTGTTTTACCAAGATCTGAAAGTTATCGTTCCAGCTCAGCATTTGTTAGAACAAGTCGGACATTTTCAAATAAATCAGTTCACCAAGAGGATAATGAAGATACAGCTGATGAAAATGAAATTGACTTAGACGTTGCAGCACTTGATCATATGCTTGCTGAGTCATTGGAACCAAAGACATACACAAAGCTAAAGCGACTGAGCAGAGCTGAGGAGAAAGGTGTAGAAATACCTGAACCTACAGAGAGACGTGTTGGATTTAATGCAAAAAAATCACGAGCAGAAAGAGCTAAGGGCAAATCAGCTGACATTGCAAACACAGTCTCTCACTTACGGCATCAAGACCCAAAGCTAGCATTGCAGCCTTCATCTCTGCTTGCTTCAGAAACCATTGCATCGAAAGTTGTTACATTCTCTTCCTCAGCAGTTCCCAAAACCACAAACACATCCCATGAGGAAAGAACTGTGTACACACAACCTGTTGACCTCTCAAAACTGAAAAAGCAATTTGAACAGGAGGTAGAAATTGCTCAAGATGATCTGCCACCCAGTATTTCTCAGGTTCTGTCATCTACTAGCATTCCACGTGTTACATCATCCATCTTAGGGGATGAAACTGAAAATGAGGACGAGGATGAGGTTGAAGGATTGACTATGATATGAATGAGAAATCGATAACCATTAAAATAGTACATGTGTGTGTGTACATTTCAGCATTTGAATTTGTTTTGGTTCTTTAAATGTAAGACAGCAATCTCTATGTACACCTAACCTATTTCATAGTGATGGGCAAAAAGACTTCGTTCACACTTGAAGCCAAATACATTACAAATCATTACAGTAAATTGTAATTCAAATGAAAATCAATAAATGTATTGTGAATAATTAATTTTGTGGTGGCCTACATATTGTCCAGCACCAGGACAAATCATGTGTGATTGACGTAATGTTTTATATTGACATTGCCATAGAAAAGATAATGCTCTTCACAGCCATTGGATGCTACTGTTTTACAAGATCAAATAGATGGGAACTTCTTTGTATGTTGTTGTGTTATGCACTTCTGAAACAGACATCTTGCCCAATTTGATCAGCATATAATAGTGTCCTAGCCAGGATTACGTTTATAAACGCCTTGTGCCATCCTAGAACAACCTACAATCCCTTTGCTCATAACGCACAGGGAAAAGTTTCACATTCCCACGGTTAGATTTTGACCCACGGTGGAAAGGACATTTTGATGATGTGGTTTCTTGTGTCTACTGTGAATGCTTATCACATTGCGATCGTGGATCAAAATCCAATGTTGAAATATTTTCCTGTGAGGGTGAAGTCTGCTATTAATCTTACGTGTTTGTTCTGGGCACGAGACTCAGAGTGATGATTTTAGTTATCGCGAAAGGTCATAACATCGTATATCTCCGTATATTTTTTTACAAATCAGGTGATGGAGGTTGACAAGAAGGCTGATAGCAGAGATAACGACCAGAAGAAGGTCGAATCCAAAGTTTTGCGCAAATTCACGTGGAAGGAGCTGAGCCAACTGAATGGTCGTCACAATGCTCACGTTGCAGTTAGAGGAAAGGTATAGGCCTATAGAGCTGTATTTGAGTATACGCACGCTTGATTATTAATCACCTTGCACCATGCATCCCACAGGTGTATGATGTTAGTTCATTCGTGAGTCGACATCCTGGAGGTGTGGACCAGATCATGCTTGGAGCTGGACGTGACATTACCCAGTTGTTCGAGTCATACCATCCTTCTGAAACATACAAGTAGGTGTCATTTTCTAGGCCTTCCATGGCTAATCGCGCCAACTAATAAATGGACGTGTAGCGAGTATGCCTGTACATGTATTCGTGATCTCAGAGATTACCGCGCGCTAACTCCTGCGTACAAATATGGGGCCTATTTCTAATTATAAATTCGGTGCTTTGCAACTCCATGACAGATAGTCAGATTTTCAGTGCATAAGAATCGCTGTGTAGAGGACATTTCAGACTTCTAAATATATATTTATGGGTCAGTTTCCGAGAAAATGAAAAGTGGCTATATATATAAAAAGTTATAAAAATGCTTCACGTTTGAATCGCTAAAACTCCGTAACGGTTTAAGCTATCAACTTCCTATTTTCTACACTGCATACTACACCATTTCTCTACCGTAAAATAGTTTTTGAGGTCTTGCACTTGCTCCGTGCCCGTATTGCAACGTCCGATACCCCACAGGGTATGAACCCGTCATAACTTTCGGCAGGAGTAATCAAATCGCTTCAAATTCGGTTTGTAGGTAGAGGGGTCCTATAGCTATTGATTTGTTCTGTTCGGTAATTTTGACTCTATCTGTTGCGGAGATACAGGTGTGCAAAGTTAATGCACATTTCCTGCTCGATTTGCCCAGACAACCCTAGTTCCATTCTATTTACATAACAATCAAGTGTGTAGTACATTCATGCACATGTACGTGCTTTGTGAAAACAGTGACAGTGTGAGAAATAAGAACCCAAATCACTACAAGTGGTACTGTGTGTGTGTGTGTGCACATGTGTTCATTCATGCACATGTACAAGCCCAGTCTGTGTGTGCATATGCGTGTGTGCTTGTGTGTGTGTGTGTGTGTGTGTATGTGTGTGTGTGTTTGTTTGTGACGAATATGGTGTACGGGCTATTTACATAACAATGCAAGTGTGTTCTTGCACATAACAATGCAAGTGTGTTCTTGCACATGTACATGCTTTGTGAATGCAGTGTGAGAAATAAGAACCCAAAGTCACTGCAAGTGGTACAAGCCCAGTGTGTGTGTGTGTGTGTGTGGGGGGGGGGGGGGGGGGGGTACAGGCTATTTACATAACAATGCAAGGTGTGTTGTTACACATGTACGTGCTTTGTGAATAAAGTGTGAGAAATAAGAGCCCAAAGTCACTGCAAGTGGTACAAGCCCAGTCTGTGTGTGTGCATGTGCGTGTGTGTTCGTGTGTGTGTGTGTGTGTGTGTGTGTGTGTGTGTGTGTGTGTGTGCATATGCATGTGTGTGTGTATATGTGTGTACATTCATGTACATGTACGATTTGTGAAAACAGTGAGAGAAATAAGAACCCAAAGTATCTGCAAGTGGTACAAGCCCAGTCTGTGTGTGTGCATGTGTGTGCGTGTGTGTGTGTGTGTGTGTGCATGTGTGTGTGTGCATGTGTGTGTGTGTGTGTGTGTGTGACGAATATGGTGTATGGGCTATTTACATAACAATGCAAGTGTGTTCTTGCACATGTACATGCTTTGTGAATACAGTGTGAGAAATAAGTCACTGCAAGTGGTACAAGCCCAGTCTGTGTGTGTGTTGTGTGTGTGTGTGTGCATGTATGTGTGTGTGCATAGGCGTGTACAATTCATGCACATGTACACTTCGTGAAAACAGTGTGAGAAATAAGAACCAATGTCACTGCAAGTGGTAAAAGCCCAGTCTGTGTGAATGTTTGTGTGTGTGTGTGTGTGTGTGTGTGTGTGTGTGTGTGTGTGTGCACAGGTGTGTGCATTCATGCACATGTACGATTTGCGAAAACAGTGTGAGAAACAAGAACCCAAAGTCTCTGCAAGTGGTACAAGCCCAGTCTCTGTGTGTGTGTGTGTGTGGCGTGGGCGTGGGTGTGTTTATGTGTGCAAAGGTACAGTAGGTAGGTGTGTGGCATGTAACAATGCAAGTACGTAGTGCATGTTCACGTGTTATGTGAGCTAAGTTATAGCATCCCTGCAGTGTAGCCGAGTGGGCGTGACAGGAATGAAGTTAAGCAAGCGAATGTGGGAAAGCTTTTTAATACACTACTAGGTACCGAACGGTGATGCGAGTGACTAGGAAAAAAAATCCTTACGCGCTCTGCGATGTGGGAGGCGGCGACAACCATCAGGCGCTAGCTGACAACCATTCACTTGGTACGATCGTCATACGAAGTGATAACTCATCTAATTTGACCCGTATAGCCTCAGAAAATAAAACAAAACAACAAAAATCAAACAGACACTGAGTTGCGAACGGCTATATAGCTTAGTTTAAGGCGGAGAATGGGCGGAACAAGGAAGTGATTAATATTAATGCGGAGAATCGAACTAGGGTTGCCTGGGCAAATCGAGCAGGAAATGTGCATTAACTTTGCACACCTGTATCTCCGCAACAGATAGAGTCAAAATTAACGAACAGAACAAATCAATAGCTATAGGACCCCTCTACCTACAAACCGAATTTGAAGCGATTTGATTGATTACTCCTGCCGAAAGTTATGACGGGTTCATACCCTGTGGGGTATTGGACGTTGCAATACGGGCATGGAGCAAGTGCAAGACCCCAAAAACTATTTTACGGTAGAGAAATAGTGTAGTATGAAGTGTTGAAAATAGGTAGCTTTATTAAACCGTTACGGAGTTTTAGCGATTCAAACGTGAAGCATTTTTATAACTTTTTATATATATAGCCACTTTTCATTTTCTCGGAAACTGACCTATATATTTATACTTAAAACGTTCGGTCCATTTTCACTGCAACAATCCCATATGTAATTCATGGTACATGTATGATGGAGAAAGCACTCTGCACAACTTCGAAATAGTTGAGCTGAATCAATATGGTTGATGCCCATGCTTATATTCTGTTTAAACAATGTGTAAAGGCATAATGCATTGCAGGATATTGGACAAATACTACGTTGGAACCTTAGTGGACAATGAACTGCCTGTGTTTCCTCCTCCAAGGTGAGTAGAAATTTTCTACAATAGTAATCACAGGAAAAAGTTAGAAACGTACAGGCATGGTTTATCAGGGGTGGTTTTTAATATAAAACCACTCTGGGATTGCATGTCTAGCGTGGGAATAGCTTAAAAACCATCCTGGGATAAGCGTCCAGGGTAGGAATATCGTAAAAACCATATGGTCTTGTCCTGGTTTTGTTGAACAAAAACCATGTAGAAGCAATTAATACAAAGTTTTATTCCTTGCGTCAACATGGTTTTTGTTCGACAAAACCAGGACAAGACCATATGGTTTTACAATATCCCACCCTGGATGCTTAATCACAGGATGGTTTTTACACTATTCCCACGCTAGACATGCAATCCCAGAGTGGTTTTATGTTTTAACCCCCCCCCCCCCCCCCCCCCTTGCATGCCTGGACATTTCTAACTTTTCCCTGTGAATGCATTGTAATCAACTAGTGAGGAATGAACTAATGTTGTTTGGTTTGCATATTACTGGAAAGCTTTTTCTTTTTGCGGCTAACTATTAGCGTTCACTAGTAAATACATTGAGATCACTAGTATGCGGTCACTAGTAAACCCATGTTCACTATGTTTACTAGTAATCTAATGCTTCCACTAGTAGAGCCATTTGATGTTTATTGAGTTCACATGTGTGGAACTCGCTATTAAACCCTATGGTGTTTACCAGTAATCTCTCGTAGTGTCACTAGTAACCCCATAGCACTCAATAGTAACCTCTGACGTTCACTAGTAGCCTCATGGCATCTAGTAACCCCATGGTGTTATCACATGGTGTCCACTAGTAACCCCATGGCGGCACTATTTACCCCTGTTGTATTCACAATTGAAAAAGACAGGCATTTTACTCACCTTGTAGAATATTTTCTCTAGACCTATTAGTCTGGCATACATGGCTTGAGGGGGTGGTCCATCTAACACATGCCGCAGGCTGGACATGTCTCTACCCCTACCCTGGCTGCTTAGGTTTCTGCCTTTTGTGAAAGAGCTGCTGAGAGCCGGATATATTGATCAAATTGAGTGCATTTTTATTCAACCACAGACACTGTTTAGAACAGCTATTTTTTACCATTTGTGGAAGCTGCACAAGTTCCTGATGACATCCGGTTTTCCCGGGACCAACAGGCAACCTCGCCATGTTTCTGGACAACTTCCTCAAAAGGAAGCTAAGGGAACGGGAACCATGACACTGACCATCTTATACAGGACCTCCTTTAGCTTCCTCCCCTCCCTGACAATGCCATTTTGGTAACAGGTAATGCTCTGGTCGGTTGTAGCGAGTTTGTATCCTTCCCAGTGCCACGCTTGACCCAGAGAGGACACTTATGAACCAATGGCAGCAGGTAGCAATTTAGACTAGATCCTAAGGAAAGGGAGTGGATGACAGTCCAAAGTGTTGGTAGTGGTGGAGGGCCACATCCTTAGTAAGAAGTAGTCAGAGAAGATGGTTCACATCAATCTCCCCAAGTCCATTGCCCATCTTTTCAATCACAGAAAGAGCTGAATAGAATCTCATCCCTGCTCCACTATAGCCACTCTCCCTTACTCCATTACAGCCCCTCCCTCTTGGTCCACCTACATTTGAAATAAGGCAAGTAATGGCAAAGTACCTATTCAGCAAGTTCCACTTTTGATATACAAAGGAACCATCTGATTTCGAAAGCTGAGTGTTGAGTTGACATAACCATAGAGATATTTCCACTGCTTCTTACACTGTATTCCTTGGCATTTACAAATGCTTTAACAGCACTATCATACTCCTGTGAAACTTGCCGGTAACAGCACACTAACTTTTCCATGCAAGCGAGGAGCAATGCATCTCATTAGGATACTGATGCTGTAATACTGTACCAAAGTACATGTACAATTCAATCACTCAAAATGTCACGCATAATCTGCTTTGATCATCTATTGGTGTACTGTGGAAAGAAGTGACCGGTCCCTGGAATAAGATAACAAATCATATGTAGAATTGTAATCTGCTACATGAATTGGGTGGACAAATTTTACGATAAAGAACAGACAATTCAATAGATGCGTGATCACAACTGCTGGTGAATAGTGCAACAACACAAAGTTTGCTGCTAATGAGGTTTGGGCATAGAATGCAAGGACCACGTCAATTATACTAGAGCCATGAGTTTGTCTGAAAGTAACCAAAATTTAGTGACAAAAATCAAGTCACAATCATTTGAAGCCAGAAGAATATGAAGCTGAACATGCATTAAAAAGAACACATCTTAAGATTCCAATACTTGCCCCTTCCTTGCTCCATTACAGCCCCTCCCTCTACTTCCTCTTCCTTGCTCCACTACAGCCCCTCCCTCTACTTCCCTTTCCTTGCTCCACTACAGCCCCTCCCTGTAGAGTGCTCGCGCTGATTAAGACGAATTTTGAAATTTGTTTATATCTATCTGCACGGGCTTGCATGATACTTTTTTTTTTTTCTATCCAGTAATGACCCTGTATCACTTCCCATTCTGTGAGTAGCTATAGAAGAGAGAAGTTATTTTCATAGGACAAAATATAAAAGTTTTGCCGAGCGGGGGTATAGTCCGCTTATTGTGACGAATGCGCGCATAATTCATAAGTGGTTATAGTGTACAAGCAAGCGCTTTGACAGGATTAATCTATGGCTGCATCTGTAACAAGAGGCCATGCAGCTGGGAGACCTCCTTTTTTTTAACCACGTATCTGTCTGTCAGTTGTAACTTGTATCGCCTCAATGGGGCTTCAGGTATACCTGCAGCCTTTGCGACAGAGTTTAGGCTATGACCCTGGCTAATTCACTGTATCACATTGCGAATCAATGCTGAATTTCGCTTTAACCTACGGCCCTAGCAGCGATGACAATTTCTGTGATACAAGCATGTGATTGCAGATTGCCTGTCTGGAATTACATGCTTGTGTCACAGAAAGTGACTGAGGTTACATCGATGGCCCTGGATAATTATGGTACATGTGTATTGTACGGATTCTGTTGTGGTCGATTGTAAAACTCATATCGCTCTATAATGAAGTACGTCTCTACCGGGTGGTACATTTTGGTATACAAGCCACCTGGACTTTCGCGCATCCAGGCTGAAAGTGACAAGAATAGAATCCACACTCATGGGCATGCTTATTAACATACCACGAAGCTTTGATATAAACGTAGTTTGCTCTAGAACGTTACGCAAACATTAAATTCGATCGTAACGAATTGAGCGGTAGTAGTGACCTTTCGAGCACCGTGAGCTCCAGAACGATCAGCATCGCAGGTTTTTGATATTAATCGAGTCGCAGACACTATAGGGGACTATTCCGCCCTGCATTTTTGGAAACGATGTGTAGTTTCTGCAATACGTGAGTGAACGTGACGGTTTTTAGAAAACATTTCCCCAAGTAGGGGCGACATATCGACTCGTAACTTCCCAACGGAAGGTCCAATCAAAGCCACTTTTCTTTCCACACATTGTGAAGACATGTGAGTACAATATAAAAATCCTTAAAATGCATCCGTGATTTTAATCATCTTAATACCCGGCTCATCATTAGACCCGGGAGCACTCTACTTCCCCTTCCTTGCTCTACTATAGCCCCTCTCTCCCTCTACAACATGCCCTTCGTGGCAATTAGGCATGACCTGACATGATAGTGGCACTGATCCATCAACACGGCTTCAACTTGTTATCGTTCTCAAGAAAGCTTTGAGTTTGAGCACTGCGGCAGCACTTCACAAGCTGCATGCATTACATAGGATATGCTAATCTATTTGAATGTGGCATATTATCACACATGATGTATGCATTAAGGGATGACTTGTTTGCTCATCAGGCTAGTGATTCTCTAATGAGTGGTTCTCACAAGGTACTGACTGATAGAGACAGATTACACTACACTTTGGGGAGGGTGTATTCATCTTTAAATGTTGACCTCTGCTGTGTAACTACTCAAAAACGTTGCAATCCTATTTGGTCACATTTGACATCGTCCAGGAATTAACAGCTGAAAGTAACGTAGTATAGATGGAATGGACCATTACGTATGTAGATCTTCTTAAAATAAGTACTATACATGCAATCAGACATATTAAACACAGCTGCTATTTATGTATGTTGTTGGTCATATCTTTGTCATGCCTTGTTAATTAGTTTCATATTGCTATATAGGTAGACTTGATCCTTAATCCTGTAACTGTATTGATCACAGCTATGTGCAATCATTTCTGTTCCAGCGAGTTTTATCGTACAGTCAAGAAGAGAGTTGAGGATTACTTCAAGGATGCCAAAATTGTATGTGTGTACCTGTAATTCTTTTGCCATTACATTCGTTTTGTCTTTCGGACTTCAGGATCCAAAAGTTGACTATTGGATGTTTTTAAGATACATTGTATTTTTGTCTGTGGCCATGTCATGCTGGCTTGGCGGGGTAAGTAAATCGTCCAATCATATGTTAGTGTGCATCACATATTAATTCATTTTTAGATCATGTTTCAGACAAGTTTAGTTGCTGTAATTGCATTTGGTCTTGGGTGGGGCTTTTTTTCTGCCCTAGTAGCCATGAGTTGCACTCACGATGCGAGGTAAAAGTTTGTGTTGCATTTATGTACATACAGTATTCACTGATTTATCCACAATAGCCATTTTGCTGTTACCCATAAGCCATGGGTGTGGAGACTAGTAGGAAGTGTCCATGATTTCTATCATGGTGCTTCGATGTTTGTATGGATCCATCAAGTAAGCTTTATTATTATACAATTCATAGTGGGGCATAGATGACACAATAGTAAAGTGCAAGTGATGAAAATTTGTCCTTTCTATTGGTATCTATTGGCATTCATAGCATGTTCTTGGCCACCACCCATATACAAACATTGATGGTGCAGATCCTGACATACAGACGTCCACTTCAGTAAGTGTTATCTTTTCTGTTCTAAAAAAGTTTTGTTTATGGTACATCTCATGTGTACCTGTTGTGGCAAATAGTATCGTGTGCTATAGCTTTGTGCTAGAAGTGGTTAATTTTAGGAAACAAATGTATTATCATACACTGATGATTGTGGCAACCTATTGTAGTTAGGATATTTTCTTGGTTGTATCAGCACCTTTGCATTACGCTGCGATAAATTCAAAATAGTCATGGGACTCAATAATTATGTAATGTTGGTACTTGAAAGTGTTTAAAGAAAACACCAATCGATTGACATAAACATTAATTAATTGATTGCCATTGCATTTTATCTGATCTTTTTGAATGCCCACAGGAAGATATACGACGTATTAAATGGACCCAGAAGTGGGTCCCACGATACTTCTATCAGCATATCTACATGCCACTGTTGTACTGTGTTGTAAGTCAAGGATGCTGCACTTCGCAGTAGGCTTTTATCCCTTACATTTTCATGCAGCTTGGTGTCAAGACACGCCTCCAGGATTTCTATATTCTTTTGACTCTAAAAAACAGTGGGTCACTGAACAGTGGTAATATCATGTGATTCATTTTCCCCATTTTCTATAGCTACTATTAGAATGAATCATCCAACTTTGGCACAGCTGTTAATCTTTTTGGGAGGAAAACTTGTCCATGTTACTTATCGCATTATTATTCCCCTGTACTTCATGCCCTGGAAAACTGCGGTAGGTGCATTACTTGTCTAGCTGTTTTAGAGATAGCTCATCCTAGGGCTGTTAAAGAGATCATCTCAGTTAGGGTTGTTTTATACTAAATCTGCTATGTAATATTGGTTGTGTAATTAGCCTGCATTATTCATTTACACCACCACACATTTCAACAGGGTCCTTTGCTTGGTTTGTTGCATTGTTTTTGCTAGCATTTAATATTAGAATCTATGTGATCTGCTTATTGTGAATTAGCTGAAGTTGTGTTTCATCATGTTGTGCAGCTATTGATGAATCTTGCAGCAGAGATTGTTGGCAGCTACTGGTTGGCTCTCATATTCCAGACGTCTCATGTGATCAGCGAGGTTAACACATTGGATTTGTATTTGAATACCATGTTGAGCTAAGGAATTATAACTCAACTGTAGGTGGAGTGGCCTAAACCAGACAAGGACAATGTGGTGCATATGGATTGGTGAGTCTTTGTGGAATAGCTCTTCATATTTCAGATGCTAGACACATAAGGAACTAAAAACTTCAGATGGGGGATTGAGATAATTTGGTAGTATGAAATCTTGAAAAATATTATTTTAGGGGTACATGTACAAATGCTGTCCTTAATCTTTTAACTTTGACCTGAAGTTGGCCATACCTAATAGTTACGTTTCTCTATTTTCCAATTAATCCCTCCCCTCCACATTTTTGCAAATTGGAAACATATAATCTAATGAGGAAGTTATGAGCATAACTGCCAAAGTAAATTTTCATTACTAATAAAAAAAAGGTGACATCTTCAAATCCTCTCCAAACTTTACCCACTGGATGAGGTCATTGTCCAGTATATATTGACATTGATCAAACCACTTTTGAACTGTGTGGGTTCAAAGTTTTGACCCTTTGTATAAACAAATCACAGCATTGGTCTCTTTATAACTCAAGTTGACCTTACAGTAAAAAATGCACTGAAGGATATGGTAACCCACCTAGACCCAACTTCACATCATCATTGGACAATTAGTCATTGATTGTGGGTTTATTGCAAAAAGAAGGGTGACATGTTTAAGTTTTAATTGCCAAAAAGTATATTGCAATAATTAAACAAAAATTTTGATGATTGGGCTCCTGGATGATTGTGCAATTAATACGACTTTTTTGTAGGACTTCAAAGGTTTTACATCAAAAATATCAGAATACATTTGTACCATATCATTTGGTTTGAACAGCTGACCACTAGTTTACACAAGCATACGCGTATAATCAACAACGTACAAATCATTTAGTAATAGTGTAGCTTGCAGCCCATCTGCACTGGGAATGTTGTACACTCGACCCGTTGATAATTGGGCTAGTCTTCATTAAAACCTGGGCATGTCTGATTACTAGTTCATCCAGCCTGCGTGGGAAAGATGAAAAAATGGAACTTTCAATTGCTTCTGGTCATCATATTTCTCCATCACCAAAGCCAGCAATTGAACATTCGATTTTGTCAACCTGCTGGACCTTCCCTGTCATTATCTTTCCCACATAGCTGGATGAACAAGTAATCAGTCATGCCCAGGTTTTAATGAAGACTAGCCCAATTATCAACAGGTCGAGTGTACAACATTCCCAGTGCAGATGGGCTGCAAGCTACACTATTACTAAATGATTTGTAGACAAATATTCCGTTGTTGATTATACACGTATGCTTGTGTAAACTTGTGGTCAGCTGTTCAAACCAAATGATAAGGTACAACTGTATTCTGTGTGTTTTTGATGTAAAACCTTTGAAGTCCTACATAAAAGTTACCATATTAATTGCACAATCATCCAGGAACCCAATCGTCAAAATTTCGTTTAATTATTGCAATATACTTTTTGGCAATTAAAACTTGAACATGTTACCCTTCTTTATGCAATAAGGGTACTAGGTGGGTTACCATATCCTTCAGTGCATTTTTTAGTTTCTTACTGTAAGGTTATAGAGAGAAACGCCCCCAATGCTGTGATTTGGGACAGTTTCCGCGAAAATTGCCCCACCGTTAAAATGTTATAAAAATGCATCGCGTTTGAATCGCTATAACTTCCCAACGGATAACGTTATCGACTTCCTATTTTCTACACTTCATACTACACCATTTCACTATGAAGTGTTGAAAATAGGAAGTCGATAGTGTTATCCGTTGGGAAGTTATAGCGATTCAAACGCGATGCATTTTTATAACATTTTAACCGTGGGGCAATTTTCGCGGAAACTGTCCCATTTGTTTATACAAAGGGTCAAAACTTTGAACCCACACAGTTCAAAAGTGGTTTGATCTCTGGATGAAGTATCAATGTCGATATATACTGGACAATGACCTCATCCAGTGGATGCTATTATGCACAGAATTTTTTTTCTAAGTGACCTTTTTATTACACTAGGGCTGAGATGCAGATAGCTACAACACAGGATTATGCCACTGACAGCTGGTTCTGGACAGTTTTTACTGGTGCCCTCAACCACCAAACGACTCACCACCTGTTCCCTGGAGTTATTCAGTCCCACTATATGAAGATTACACCCATTGTGAAAAAGACGTGTGAGGAATTTGGGGTGAAATATCACTATGTTAATACGACAACTGAAGCACTAGGTTGTCATTTCAACCACTTGAAAGTGTTGGGCCAAGAAGCAAGGAAAAGTGATTGATGATTTTTTTTACTGAATTGAACTATTGTTTATGTGGACATAATATATTGTTGCATCTCATCTCTAATGTATGTGTGAAGAATAACACTGTAGCTATTATTGTACTAAAGGACAGCTATCTCTCTAGCTCACCATGTGCCACTGGAATTAATAACTACATGTAGTAATTATACAATGATGGAATACACTGATAATGCAGCATTTTATTGAGGACAGTGGGTCTGCCCTTGTATGACGATTGTTATGGTTACAAATAAGGACTTAACTGTAATTGAATCTATGCAATCTTTATTATCTAAAAACACAAGGTTAGTTGAATTTGTATTGTAATTGTATGTTAATACATTGTGATGTGTCTTGTATTCCATTTGCCATTGAAACATATGGCAATGGAAGGTAAGAGGCTCAGAGTGTGTTCTCCCGCCTAGAATCTGCTCGCCATCAGCCACGCCAGCCCAAGAGCCAAAATGGTTGCAGAAATCTATGGCAGCCATATTAATTTATCTTTAGTGAGATCAGTGGCTAGCTATAGGGCCATTTAGGAAGGGAATTAGTGCATGGTTAGAATTGAACTGTTTGTAGGTGACAATTGTGTGTATTAAATAATTTTAGTGGTTAGTTTGTGTTGTACTTATTGTATTTCAATAACAATAAGAAGCTCTTCACACCCAGAACATTACCAGTATGCATTACATCATGGCATGTTCATTCCCATGGTGGTAGAAACATTTGGTGGATGGTGTTTAGAAAGCAAACAAGTTTTTGACATTCTTGCAGACAGTCACATTACCAAGCAAAACTATATGTAGTCAGTCAACCAGTTATTCCAAAGATTAGCCATCACTTGGCAAATAGTCTCGTACCCAGACCCACATCGCAGCTGCGGATGGATTACATCACCGCTACGCGAGTAGTGGGTCTGGTGTTCTGTACAAATTTTTGTCCAGTATTGCATAATACTTACATTCCAACGTCGGGAGGAATTGCAATTACGTATGTATGAATAATATTATCTTCAGCAAGAACGCAATTACCGTATAATCCCAGATAAACGCCGCGGCGTTTATTCGGAACAATTTTAATTTTTTTCAACCCCTCGTGGTTTAAGTGTTTTCTCTTGAACTATATGTACAAATCAGATGCTATTTTAGAATCTCATAGCCATACACCCCTACTACTGTGTTGCATTCTTGGTAAGTCTTAATCTTTGTCCTGTTTGAAGTAAGGACCGACGACGTAGGTAACGGTTGCGGTCGCCGCGACCCGTAGTCAACGAAGCTATAAATTTTTTGTATTGGTACATTGCTCACCTTGTACCCTTGCCTGATCGATCTGTCAAGTTAGTTATTGCGTTGCGTTGCGTGTTGATTTTTAGCAGAGCGTACAAAAGCCTTGCTTCTTCCCGCCCTGTTGCTGGCAAAATGGGAGTTGCCATATTAAAATTAATAACGATCATTGGCGAATAAATTCATTCCCCGGCGCCACTACTGTTTCAATACATTGAAGCGTGGGTCAAAAAGACCTACGCCCAGAAATATTGAAATGGCTGGGTGTGCTTAGCAACGAAATATTGCAATCGAACAACGTTGGAATGTGCGCTACTCTTTTTGAACACGACACTTGGTAGTATCTTTGACGCTGTTTTATGGTTATACAACTTGTACTCTATCCGACGCCACAAGTACTATGATCGTAGCTTAAGCCACTCGAACACTGTGCGACTTAAAACATATACACTTTTAGCGGTACGTCATTACTCATTGGCTTGTGTACAAACTGAGGAAGTTTTCTGGCTCCAACGGCGCATAGCTTTGTATTGTAGATGGAATGAACTTGATAATTATTTTGTTTTCGAAGCGGCTCTGTTATAAGTTTTAAGTTAACAGTTCGTGCACGAGACCTAGCAACTAGGTCAAAACGGTTGATCACTACAATACTACATTATGGTTGTGCACGGAATGTTTTACACAACAGACACTGGCATTGTAGAAAATGAAAGATTCTAATGTCCATGCATGCTTGACATGGTCTCACATACTAGCCCTGACCCTATGTACAACCAGCTCTACCCCCATCACCCAACACTGTCCTCATGCACAACCAGCCCTGTTCCCATGCACAACCAGCCCTGTTCCCATGCACAACCAGCCCTGTTTCCATGCACAACCAGCCCTGTTCCCGTGCACAACCAGCCCTACCCTCAGAACCAATCCTGGGCCCAGAGTAAAAAAATCTTTCTGCATCTGAATTAGGTACGTATGCATGTGTACAGAAAGGGTCTGTCTACATGCCTAGACCGTTCATGTTGCTGCATTTCATTCTGGTTGTGCAAACAAAGGCTCCAAAAATGCACTAAGATAATGAGTTTAATGACGCCATAATTACGGTATGTTTAGCATTGTTCTAATTATATCCTTTTTGACCCACTCGGAACAATAGTGGCGCGGCGAGCTAGCTAGCTACGTCTAAAATATATACCATGTAGTGCTTCGATCATGCATGCCAATGCCATTTCAAAACAATTCCAACATTGCAAGATACAAATATACATGTATACAGTATGGATACATTTAATATCATGCCACAGAGTATTGCATTATAATATTATATACATTTAATCTATTTCATGGCTATCCACGACCTCATCCTCACTGTCTTCTACACCATCCTCATTATCACTGCCTTGTGTAAGGGACCATTCATCATCGACTTCACTCTCATCTTCTTCGCTGTCATCGGCATCTGGCGGACTCTGCATAAATGTTACAAGTCGTTGGTGGGCATCATTCTCTAATCCCCCTTCTTTGGTGTAATTAATCATCTTTGGGTCACAGCTTGTTACACCACACACATCAAATGAGTGACGAATCGTTTCAGAAGAGAGAGACTCCCAAGATCTTAACACCCAATCCACCATAAGAGCCTTTGACGGAGCTCGCAAATTGCCAGCTTTAGTTCGCTCGTGGTTCTGTGCAGACATCCATGCTGTGTACAAGTCGCGATAGCGTGCCTTAAACGGTGCATTCCAGCACACATCTGCAGGCTGCAGAATTTTAGTGCATCCACCCGGTACTGCAACGATATCTGTGTTGCTCTCTTCCAGCAGAGATTTCACACTGCTAGTAAAGTGGCATTTAAATGTATCCCACACTAGCATTAATTCGTTTTGCACTTCCAGGGTCAACCGAGTCATTCCACACTGTAGCTATCCATTCCATGGTGAGATCTTCATTCATCCATCCATTGTCGCTCATTTTAATTACAGCAGCATACACATTACTTATTTCCTTCGGGATCCTTTTTCCTTTAAAGACTACGAATGGCTTCAACTTCGTGCCATCGGCAAACGCGGCTATAGGCAAATAGTGATTCTCTGTTTGTCATGTCCTGTTGTTGCGATTTGTACAGTGTGGGCCCCTCGTACTTCAATAGTGGAATTACCTGGCATATCAGCCCAAATTGCTGTTTCGTCCATGTTGGCAATGCAGGGGAGAGGTAGCTGATTCCTTCTTATGCGCTTGCTGCACGTTGTTACATAGTCTACAATTCTGTCACTCACATTTTTCGAGAGACTTTATAATTTGGCCAGCTGTTGTCTTCACCCTCGTGACAAACTTGTGTCGCCGCATGAATCTAGAAATCCAGCCAGGTGAAGCCTTAAAACTCGGATTTGTGATGATGTCTTTAGCAAAGCGAGCTACATCCCTGCGCAGCACACGAACATGCAGGGCTCTCTGTTGCACGATGCGGCGCGCAATCAATTTTTCTTGTACCGCGGGAACTGAAGTCCCACGGTCCCACCTCCTGAAAGGCGTTTTCGGACCTTGCATGCTATCTTGCCTTGCTTCTTCATCATTTCTTCCAATTCCATTTCCTGTTTTTTCCACTCACGAACCCGTTTCTCATCTACTCCCGCTTCCCTTGCTGCAGCTCTAATACTACTGGTCTCAGTCTTGCTCACAACCTGAAGTTTAAATTCTACACTGTACGACTTCTTTCTAATGGGGCCAGACATCCTTAATGAATTCCAAGTTGCAAGTCAATGCGCTATCTCGCTACGTATGTACGCACGTACGCGCACATGCAAATTAAGCTCTAATAATGATACTAATTTGAGCAATTACGCTACCGCATAGCCGGATGTATAGTACTGGTGATGTCATACGGTCGGGGACTAAACATTTACATTGGTTAATACGCTGCGCTTGTAATTTAGGGCGGAATGAAATTATTCGCCAACGATCGTTATTAATTTTAATATGGCAACTCCCATTTTGCCAGCAACAGGGCGGGAAGAAGCAAGGCTTTTGTACGCTCTGCTAAAAATCAACACGCAACGCAACGCAATAACTAACTTGACAGATCGATCAGGCAAGGGTACAAGGTGAGCAATCTACCAATACAAAAAATGTATAGCGTCGTTAACTACGGGTCGCGGCGACCGCAACCGTTACCTACGTCGTCGGTCCTTACTTCAAACAGGACAAAGATTAAGACTTACCAAGAATGCAACACAGTAGTAGGGGTGTATGGCTATGAGATTCTAAAATAGCATCTGATTTGTACATATAGTTCAAGAGAAAACACTTAAACCACGAGGGGTTGAAAAAATTAAAATTGTTCCGAATAAACGCCGCGGCGATTATACGGTAGTTGTTAATCGTTTAATTAGAAACGTGTGTCATGGATAATTGCAAGCGGTGTGGTGCAAATACATTGTTGGCGAAAAAGAGCCGCTCCCTTCTCAGTACAGTATCTTCCCATATTAAGGAAGCAATTACCAGTACGCTTAGCAATGAACGTGACTTGGATAGCCGTTAAACTGATAAGGGGAGATACGACTATAACGATGCTTCGCTTTGTGCTATTCCTCGATAGCTCGTCAAATATCCATGCATGGCAGAACGCCGTAACAAAGAGACTTCCCATACCCTGTAGGTAAGCTTACGAACGTGTCCCAACCACGGACCACGTCTTCGATGACTCGGAACTGTTCGTCCTTAACTTTGGCATGCCCCATACGTTCACCCGCCGACTGAATCGCACGTTTTACCTGCACATCATCCATCTCTACCATAACAGATATTCGATTGATAACTAGAGTATGCATACCTCAAATCTGATTGGTCGCGACAACATTCCGGCGCAACTGGACAGAGGAGGACACCAGACCCACTACTCGCGTAGCGGTGATGTAATCCATCCGCAGCTGCGATGTGGGTCTGGGTACGAGACTACTTGGCAAATCACGCAGCTGGTAACCCAGCTCTCGACAACTTTTTAGCTCTATAGATCTGCCTGCTGACTCACCAGTAACACAAGCTTTCAAGAAAGTAGTGAGATTTACGTGAATTCAAAAGCAGAAGGCTTGCCATTTGGAATATTTATTGTGAAAGAAATCAGATTGTGGACGTTTCAGAGCATTCTTTTTCGCTCGAGTCATCATTCTTCCATACTCTAATGAACATGTAGAACACGTGAACACTTTGCGTGATCTCGGTCGTGGGGAGGAGATGGTGAGATTCCAAAACATCATAGATTTTCTTAAGACCAGGAGCGAGATCAAGACTCGCGTATACTGCGAACAAAATAATATTTATACTAGGCCATGCTCATGCGATCAACAATGAAGCGCTTGTGAGATTCTCAATCTGCTATGAATTCATTATCGATTGTAATTTTACACAATAAACAAGAGAAGCATTTCGTATTGCGTTAGTTTCCTGTGTGTATGTGCACTACTTAAGTATTAGTATTAATATTAAATTTGGTTGGCAGCTCGTGCCTAAGAAATGGTTGTGCGTTTGGCTGTAAAACGCCATGGAGAGTGTCCTGTCTGGAGGGACCATCTTGTATCAAGGTCAGTTGTGTGTGCCATTTACATGTGGGAACGAGTACTTTAGTCTCATTGTCGGCCCGTAGGCTGGGTGGGGGATGGGTAATACATGTAATAGTGAAATTCAGGGTGAGGGGCACCAATTATGGGGATGGTGCACAGGGTCTGATCCAAGTTAGGGAGGGGGGAGCCAGGCCCATAGGCTGCTTGTAAACTGGGGTATCCTGATGTTTGGAAAGTAATGAGGATCACACTCTTTAATGGCAGCTGCTACTGTCGATGGTCTTTTATCTGTTGGTAGCTTTTCATATCGTAACTTCCATTGAATTATTTTCTGTGGCACAAGCTCAGGTGAAGGCAAGTCTTCACCATACACTTCTATTGCATTGTCATTTTCTACATGTCTTGCACAAATGATGGCAGGCACCGAAGTAAGCAGAGATGTGGCAGTGGGTCTTAAATCCTTCCTCCACCTTCTCTCTCTCTCTTTTTGGTACACCTCCTTTGTTGCATTGATCAATGCATATGCCTCAATGATGTCTACAGTGGTGTTCTGTAGTTGCACAGTTATGCCTGAAAGATGGGACAAGTATTGGTAGACAAGCAGAAATATAAATTCAAAGTTTGTGATGCTGGAGAGTGTCAGTACCTGAGTCACTGAACACAGTATCTTGTAATTTAATTTGTTGGTCATGCCCAATTGCCTCCAATGCTTCTACAATGAACGTGTAGGCCTGATAAAGGTGCTGGAATGCCTAGTGACGTTCATCTTGCACAGCTGCAAGAGAGGTTTGCACTTAGTTGGATGATCCTTCAGTCTATAATATATAATGAACTGAAGAAGATCAAGCACTTTGTTTAGGGCTATTTTCAAAAATAAGGAACAAGCCTTCAGTTTATCAAGTATATTTTGTACCTTGGGTAGAGCATAAGATTGATTACAAGATTAAGGCAGTGTCCACTACAATGCCCATATGTTGGATGTGATGATCTCTCCTGATATACCAACAAGTCCAGAGGACATGTTGCTTGCACCATCATATCCTTGTCCATGCATATTTTCCACAGGAATCCGAAGTTCCTCCAATGTATGGAGTATTTCATGAGCAATGGTCTCCAATGAGCCTAGTGAGCTTCATAAATGTTAGATGTTGCTTTCAGCATCTACAACTCTTACACAGATGGCATGCTCTTCAGTATTGTGAAAAGTTACTTCACTGCACAAATGCTGTACAGCTTTGCCTCATGCACAATGTCACGAAAAACTATGTGTTTTACCCATTACATCTAGAAGTTCATTGTGAATTTGTGGTGAAATATATGTGACACATCTCATTCTTCACTTGGATTGTGAGCAATATTCTGTGTCTCTTGATCCGGCAAACTGCTTTGAGACTCAGTAGCTGTTGGAAAAGCCGCTGCACTTGTGGTACAGTCTTCAGAGCTACTTTGGTTTCTTTGAAAGGCAAAAACTGTCAAGAGATTGCTTGCGCTCCCTTTCCCTCTGTTCCGGCTGTCCCATATAAAAATCGATGTGTATAAACAGCAGGCTAGCTGCACCGCAGTGGACTATAATCAATGTTCAAAAGCAAATGCAAAGTTTGGCTGGATGTGCGAATTTGACAGTCAGGGGTTAAATTAGTCATAGTAAATTATTAATAACTTTTAAATTTCCATGTAAGGGAAACTCATCCATTGTGGGGTACTGCATAATGCTGACCAGGTGAACCAGTTATTATTTGTCAGAAACCTCTGAAGAGACAATTGCCATCGCCAATTGCTCTCAATATTCTTTCAGTGTTAGGGCAATTTAAAAATACATTGGGGCCACCAATTTCAAAATTATTTGCATGTGAAATCTAAGGCCCAATTGTGCACACTTCTCACGTTGCCACACTTCATCTGTTTGGTAATATCTGAGATTTGTCCACGTGGTTTCTCTCTCTGCTGGAAGCACTCTTACATCACCCACAGTAAGATCTATAGTAGATGAACTGGGTGCACTCTGCTTTGGTGGCCGCCCTTCACGTTTTTTCCCACTTCCTGATGTCTTAAATTTTATAGGATTACAAACAGTGGAATTAGCCTGCTCTTAGGTGAATGTACTAGGTTGGGGAGGCATATTGTCACAGGTCAGACCAGTACGCTTAGGGTTACTCTTTATTGGTTTAGGTACTGCAGACTGCAGACAGTTCTATACACGGAATGTCACTTCTAAATAGTTTACGTAACCTGTTTACTTCTTCAGTACACTCCCTGCTAACTAGGATCAAATGCTAAGAGATACAGACCAGCTAGCGTTCACACACGTGACATGGCAAAATAGGCCATTCCTGTTGCAAATATATCGCTAGAAAGGCCCACAATTGCAGTCTAATGATAAGCCTTGACACTTATGGATAGTAACTGCAAAGGCCAATATTAAAGGAAACTGTTTTCTGTACACATAGAAACGGCGTAATACATGAAACCTACTACGAACACGTTCAATTTTAAACTGCAATTTAGGAGTGTGATCAAATGTAACCTGAATGCAGTCCTTGCAGATTGCAGAAACAGTACCAAGTGCCCCATTGACCAACCCTTGACTGGTATCTAGATTCCATCTTATCATGACTCTAACACCTACAGCCAGTTTTAGCTCTGCCTCTAGACCAGCAGTCATATTACAATCTTTATTTAACTTTTCTAGTTCAGATGATGCTCTTTTAGTCCACTTCACTTTCCCCGCTGTTTCATCAAACTCGTCTATGCAGGGCATGTGTACTATTTGTGAACCTGCCTTTGGAAAGCATCTCTGCGTTAAATTGGTCACAAGATTTTCTTGTAGCAAACAGACACACAGGGGACAAACTTTGGCCTAATAGTTCTTGGAATTTTTCAACAGCTGTGCATTTTATAACAGCATTGAGTAACAGTGCAACAGTTTTGTCAGATATACAATTCACCCTGACTTCATTTAACAACTGACCAAACTCTGGGTCCTGTTTTTGACTTTCATTAATGGTCAATTCATCATAAACTACAGATTCCCTCCATATGTTTACTGCTGTCACACAGCCTAGCCTTGTGGCAGTGATTTTATTGGAAATGTTTTGGAACACCATAGAACCATTACAGGAGGGAGCTGCAGTAAATCGCCAAAGAACAGGACATTCATGAACCCAAACCATTGATCGCCTCCAAACAACTCTTCAAGCCTCAAATGAATGATAGCATGCTAACCTCATCAATGATTATCAACTTTACATGCGTGAAACCACTCCGCATTACTTTAAGTGATTCTTTGGGAAGTGACCAGTACGTGGATGTCTTAGAAACATGCTCTATTGGTAGCTGAAATAATCTATGTATAGTCACACCATCTATGTTAAATGCAGCCAATCCTGTAGGGGCTGCAAGTGCACACCTTATATTCTTTGTTATCCTTCCAAAGTTCGTTAACCTTTCCTCGGATCGTATGAATTAGGAAGGATTTCCCTGTACCACCCACACCACTTATGAACATACGCAAGGGCTTATGTATAGTACAGGAGCATTTGCCATTCTCATGCAGTTGTTGGTGGCAAAGATGGTCATTGATGTTAGTGAAGATTCTCAGTTGATCTGCATTGAGCTTAGCAACATGATCTTCAACCGTCTCAGTGTGTAACTCATTCAGATGGAACACGTCTTCCATTGCTGCCTTAGCTTCACCACGGAAGAAGAAAGCATCTTCTTCTGCAGGAGGTGCAGCAACCCCCTCCTTCTCTCTTGCTTCATTGATCTTCTTCACTGCAGTCTGCGCTTTCAGTAATGCATGCAGTTTTTCGTGGTGTTCTGACAGATTCACATTGCTACCAATGTGAAAGTTAAAAGCAACCTCAACTGTTTCCCCTTCTTTCATCAGGTCACATTCATTTCGAAACGGAATGAATAGTACCATGAGAGAATAGTAATAGTCCTCTCTCTGGTTCTCATGCGAGGGATCTAACAGCTTATGATTTGGAAGAAGAGGCTTTTTAACTTTTGGTAAACCGTAGTGCCATCACTACTAGCTCCATGATACTCGTACCACTGTACAAAATCATACAGGTACACATTTCCCAACCCTTTTGGCCTAGCAGAGTAAAATATTTCTAACATGCTGAGCGCTGAGTAACCCCTCTAAAATATCTGTGGAACTGGGATCAAGCTTTTCAACTTCAACAAGCTTTTTATGGCTCTTTAGCCTGCGCTTTCGTTTTTGAAGCATTGCAGCATCGACCCATTTCACAGTCACTGATTTCTCGGTGAGGTGGTCTCCAAGTAAGAGGTTGCTGGCTTCATAGAGGCCACACTCCGGAACGTAAGCTCCGAACACCAAAGGACCAAAGCTTGCTGTAAATACTGCTGTTTGAATTGACCTCTTGCCACACTTCCTGCATGTTACTCTTCTCTGCTTTGGTTACGTACCCTGTTACATAATGAGCTAGGGTTAATGAAGATTCGGCAGTGAACTGTATATCCATATTGGCCTGCCACAGCAGACGCAGTAGTGGATTGTAATACATTCCTGTGCAGCACGAGGAAGGATATAAATCTTTTTCCTCGACTGAGGCATTCCTCCACTGGGTTTAGCACTGCATGCTCAGTCACGTCACGTGGAAAACTAAATCTGCATTACCAATGCGTGGAGTTCAGGGTTGAGGGCAGCATCAGGGATTTTGCATGTGATGCGTTCTTGGATCCATGCAAGAACCTCTTTTGGATCACTCTTCCCAATCACTGGTGCTCCCCGAATCCACAATAATGTGTGATAATGAGGGGCTCCCTGCATCTGATATTCTTTTTTCCAAAAGAAATGCTCAACTATCCCCAGCACAGATCCTTTTAGTAGAACATTGTTAAATAAATCATGAAAATTTGCAGAGAATTTTCTGGACACTGAAAAAGGATCTTCAATGCAAAGCTTAGATACGGGATAGCTAGGAGGATGGTCATTGACCTTTCTTAGGTACCTATCTATGTGAGTAGAGTTGTACTCTGCACAGCTAAAAAGAGTGGGCGATCCATACTCTCTCAGCATGCATTTCAATTCACTACTTTTATGGAACCAGTACTGCTTAGTCCCACACACAGATTGAAATATGGTGGAAAGATTTGCTTCTTCATCAGAATTTGAAACTCTGGAAAGGAATTCATGCACAGGCACTTTACCCTTAGATGTAGTTTTAAGAACATTGTAAATGCCTGCAGCAATCTGCCGCATCTCTTGCTGCCACAGTAGAAAGAAAACATATTGTGGATCTTTTGTTGAGCAGCCGAGATTTAGCATACTCTGATGCTGATAAGTGCATTCCTTGAGAATGGAATTCACCAAACTGCCCAGAGGAAAAGAGTGTTGGAAAGCACATTACGTCAAGATGTCTCTGTCTGCTTTCAATAGGGCTGTCTTTAACATTTTGCATCTTGTACTGCTCAACATCCATTTTTATTGACCCTGTTGGTCAAGGGATTGAATAGTGTATGCCTGTAAAGCAGCCACATCATCAGTTGATGCTTTTTCTAACATTATGCTAGAAGCTTTGTCAACTACTTCAACAATATTTTTAGCTGCCTCATCTAATGATGCATCATCTACATTTTTATAAAGCCAATTTATTTGTTTGAGTTTTTAATGGCTAATTTTACTGCATTTTCATCCACTAGTGTTTGCCATACAATTTTATCCTTAGTTGGAACACCGTTTACAATTATGTACAGCTGAGGGTCTCAAGAAGGTCAGTCCTACCAAGTTCAACTTCAGATAAAGTGTCCCATGTTTTATTTAGTGGAAGTGGCAGAAAGAACATGCAGCCTCTGCAGGCTTGCAGTGCGTTATATGCTGGCACTTTACCTGAATATGGTCCAAGCCGCACAATGATCTGAAAAGCCTTTGCTCTCGATCTGAATCAGTTGTTTACAGAGAGCATTTAGCGACTTCAGTTCCTGTGGTGTAGGTTCAGTGACAAGCCCATTAAGAACACATCTAGCTGGTATAGTATTCTTGTTTGGAATTCGAAATGGTCGGCAGCACTGACAAATGTATAGGAGTTGTTCAGTAACACCATTCTGCAAAACAAGGGCTTTTGTTCTTTGCCAGGTATCTGTTTCATATGTTTCAAGGCTGAAGTTTACACGAGATACTTTTTTGCGCTGGCATAATCGTTCACAGCTACAACATGCAAACTCTGCATCGTCATTGAACTTGGATTGTAGCTCAGCTATAAGGTCAGCATGCGTAACTTTCAAGTCTCTCTCAATGCAGCCTAGACCAGATGATGAGTGTTCTTCACTAACTACGGCATGCTCAACTCCATCCTCACTAAACAAATCTGAAAACTTCGCCTTCAAACCCAGAAAAGGTATCAGCTCATCTATATTTCCACAAGAAAGTGCTGAATCACTAGCTAAAATGGTCATGTGGCATTTGCGAGCTTTATAAAGTAGCCTAGTGAAAGTCTTTAATACAGGAAAGTGAGGTGTAGCTGCCCTAATAACTCGCAATGGACTAGAGCATTCTGGAAGCTCACAATAAATAGGATGCCCAAGCTGTTCAATAAACCCAGAATGCAATTTCAAAGTGATATCAGTATGAACATGACTACACCCTGAATCAAGACCATTAAGTCCAGCTCGAAGGTCTTCAATGGACATTTGGAACAGTGACTTTGTCCTCCTCAACACTTATGCTGCTTCTTCACTAGTGAGCTTGCAACACTCATTTGTATATTTCCATTTCAAGGGGCGCATGGTATCCTTATCTCTGTCCCCTATCTCCTCTGCCACTACACACCTACCATTGAAGTCTACTGGAATGGCCCAAAGTCGTTTTGTGTAAGTGTACGAATTAATAAAAAAGTAAGGTTCAGAGCCAGCAGTATGATACCCATGCCCAACAAAAATATCTAATTTCAATGCATTAACTTCCCGGATAGTTTTTAGCAATGACCCTGCTTTTGCTCTTCGTACACTCAGTGCTTTAGAAACCAATGCATCTGCACCAATCTTACTTACTGCTGCACGGGCAGATCTTGTAACAACCCTTTGAGCTAGCAATGGATGAGACTTACAAAAGGTATCATTTACTTCACTTAGAAGCTCACCATCCCTAAGAATAGCTTTTTCAAGACCACCATTTTACTCCATTAGTGCATGATATCGCTGCCTTTTGGCAGATTGCTTAGATTCAATATCTGCGTTGTAGCTGTCGCGTACAGAGACCTTCTTCTTTTCGGGATCGGCCTTGTAGCGCGCTCGGGCTTTAGCCTTGTTTTCTTGTGATAAAATATCGTCTTGCTTTTGAAGGTATTCCACTCGTTGGTTAGATCTCTTCTTTCAATTACGCGAAGGCATTTAACGTCACTAGCCAAAGTATCGATTAAACTGCGATAGGAACACCAATTCGTGCAGGTTGGAGTATTTGGAACGTTCTATACGAAAATGGGTCTTGTGGATTTTATTTTATAACATAAAATTTAAATTGATATATGGGACAGTTTCCGCGAAAATTGCCCCACGGTTAAAATGTTATAAAAATGCATCGCGTTTGAATCACTATAACTTCCCAACGGATAACGCTATCGACTTCCTATTTTCAACACTTCATACTACACCATTTCACTACGAAGCGTTGAAAATAGGAAGTCGATAGCCTTATCCGTTGGGAAGTTATAGCGAATCAAACGCGATGCATTTTTATAACATTATAACCGTGGGGCAATTTTGGCGGAAACTGTCCCATATCTTCCGAAATATTAACGTTATCGGGTTCCTATTTTTAACACAACATACCACACCATTACGGAAAATCCATTTTGGTGTCTTACACATGCGGGGTACCGACGTTTCAAGGTCCGATACCCCGTAGGGTTCAAAACGGCAACATCTTCAGGTAGGAGTGTCCAAATCGGTTCAAAATAGGTACCTATGTAGAAGGGTCCTACCGCTATTGATTTGTTCTGTTCGTTAATTTTTACTTAATCCGTTATGGAGATACAAGTGTGCAAAGAATATTTCCCGGGCGTTACGCGCCATTAACGTATTACGACTGGCTTCGCACACTTGTATCTCCATAATGGATTAAGCAAAAATTAACGAACAGAACAAATCAATAGCGGTAGGACCCTTCTACATAGGTACCTATTTTGAACCGATTTGGACTCTCCCACCTGAAGATGTGGCCGTTTTGAACCCTACGGGGTATCGGACCTTGAAACGTCGGTACCCCGCATGTGTAAGACACCAAAATGGATTGTCACATATATGGTATGTTGTGTTAAAAATAGGAACCCGATAGCGTTACTATTTCGGAAGATGTATCGATTTAAATTTTATGTTATAAAATAAAATCCACAAGACCCATTTTCGATCGTATAGAACGTATACTTAATGAAGTTATATTTAACTTCATTAAACAATAATAAACCAAATAAACTTCTGCATATAACTTCATACTAATTCCTATATAGAACTTGCTACCGCATGACGTACTTCTCGCTGTAGTTTCTTTCTAGATGTCTATATGACCTTAAGGGGCACCGTGCAGGTGAATTCCAAAGCGATTGGTGCTATTGCCGTTCTTTAAAACCGTTTGTAGCTCGAGTTATACCTTCCTAAGGAAGTGCGACGACCAAGGATTTAAATTTTAGGACTGGGCACGAGAAACAGGAATTCGTTTGTTTCTGAGTCTCTAAAAGCACACCGTTTTATGACACGGAACAAACGTAGAAGAACTGTAGATCTTTGAGTTCTCGTTCCATCGCGACAAAGAGATAAGCGATCCGTTTTCCGTTGTCCCTCCAGATGCGAGTGAAGTTTTTTAATGATATTCATCAATCCTATATTGAACCTGCTACCGCAGGTTCAGATATCAGGTTCAGATATCGTACAATCATTGTAATTCCATTACATCATCTATAATTGTTATACAGTTCTTATCCATCACTCATCATCATCATCATCATCATCATCATCATCATCATCATCATCATCATCATCATCATCATCATCTTGTTCTTCTTGTTCTTCATTTTCTTCATCTTCTACTTCTTCATCTCTGGGTGGCAGCAGCGCTGCATTATTTGTACCTTCCTTGTGATCCCCAGTCTGCAATTTTAAATATTTTTGTGTCGACATTTTTGATTACAATTCCTCTTCAGAATTTTCATGTCGAAGCTGTCAGCACCGAACCTTTTCTTCACACGATCTGCATGAAATTGATAAATGTTTCATTTTGCAGAAAAAGTGGAAGAAGCATTAAAGAGGATGCAATTGAAACTAATGTATGCCATTTGCAAATCCATGCTGAACAGACCAATAACTTTCAAGAACTAGTAAAGAACCTGTATCTCTTAGAATTTCAAATAATTTGAAAACTTGAAATGTATGCATGATATCTTTTCACACATTATGTATATGCTGTACTTTGATAATCATACCAATCAGTTTTCTCATTCGATATTCTGGCAAGGCTGGCCTCGAGCTCTTCTTTGATTTCAAAACAAGTGACTTACTTAGCTCCTCTTTAGTGAACATTACATCCATCAGGGAAAGTCCAGCTGAGTATGGTGTATCTGTATTAATAGCAGTGAAGTCAATTTGTTCTTCATTACGACTACCCTATTAAAAGGAAATGATGTGTGTCATGATATAAATACATAAAAAGTTACATTTTGCAATAAAATGTTAATTTCTTTCATCTCTTTTTTGATTCTATCCAGTTTCTCTTCAATGGGCTAAATAATTCACAGCAGAAACGTAATGAAGCTTCACAAAGTGATCAGGTGACGCGGGTGACGCGGCCAATCACGTGACGCGCGAATATTTGGGTGACGTCGACGTGGCGTGATCAAAAATTTTTAAAAATCGTCCCTTTTTTTTTTTCGTATAAAATCGACTGCCTTTTGCTCTCAGAAACATGGCAACTCCCCCAGCGAACGGGACGAACAAGATGCGAAGCAGAACTTCTTGTTGGACGCACGGGCACAATTGAACAAGCACATAACAGTCAGTGGCGTAGGAACTGTAGCGGCTGTAGCGGCCATGGCCGCTACACTTTTCTATGGATCTTTTTTGTATATGTATCATAACAGCTCTGTGAAGGACTGGGGACAAGCCTTACGTGAATACAGGCGTTAACTAATGTCATGATAATCCGTAACAGTGTTGGGAGGCGCCCTCCACGGCTCTGTCGTGATGTCTGGAACGCTCCCTTTGTTTATTGCGCATGGCCATACGGACCGGCCTTTTTTTCAAGCTTCTACATTTCCTGTATTCAAACCTTGAAACTCTTTTAGTGAAAGCTGCTACAAGAGAGAGTACGATGAAGAACTAGCATTTGTTACCAATTTTTAAAAGGATGACTTTAACCAAGAACAATTATGCATGCAGCTTAGAATTTTAGCAAGTAATATTCCATGTGAAGCAACTCAGAATTTTGATGCGATCATTTCATGCTTGCGAGAGCTATCCCAGACATTGCTGTCGGAAGTATGCACCCTTGCTTCTTTTATCCTTGTTATGCCTGCCACCAATGCAGTAAGTGAAAGGTCCTTCAGTGCTCTGAGACATTTGAAGACATATCTGAGGTCTACAATGACCCAAACAAGACTGAACAGTATTAAGGTTCTGCATATTCACAACCATCTTACATGATAATCTTTAATACATTGGTTTAGACACCACCAAAGCATGTTAGTCATTTTTTCAAGTTCTAAGGTAATTAATATACATGATTCTTGTGTTTGGAATCTACAAGACATCTTGATTGCAATAATCTCAGGATCAACATCTATTATTTGATAATAATTGTGTGATAGGCACAACTTAGTGCATGCACTACATGCAAATGTTACTCATCATGCTAGCTAGTATTACCGTTCTTATCATAAAATAAGGCCTAGCGTGGCTGTCTGCTAGAAAGATTAGACGGCACAACACCAAAAAACAAGCTGTTCCATGGATTGCTTGATTTTGGTTATCAGCAATGATTGCACAGAAGGCTGTATTGCAAGGTGGAGTGCCAAGAGTACATGGTATTACAATTTTTGCATGGACAGACTGTACACTCTGTATGCATGATTAGTTCGCTTACACCCTCTTCCATTTTTTTTGCACGCAGATATAAAATTGTGCTTGACTTTAATTTGTGATGTTAGTGATCATGAAAGAAACTTTGTTATTCTGCATTATATATGTACATTAAATCAATGATGCTCATAAGTATTTGGTTGTCTTATAGCAACTGTCTTGCATTTTACTTTAACTAACACAGCTCTTGTAATAATGTTACATATAGGAATCAGAGTCTCATTGGATTGTTCTGTTACTTTAACAAATAGGTTATAAGCACCTAAAATATCCTCATCCCTGTAAATCTAAAGGATATCCCTGCAAGCAGGGCTGGCTGTAGACAGCAATGGCTGTGTAGTGTTTGCTGAAAATGGTCTTAAAACTTCACTAACGCCAAAATCTTTCCATAATGAAAACCGTCATTATCTTTGTAGTAGCAGACAGAATTATCTCGTTTCATGGACCTGCTACAATGTTGAGCAGAATACAGTGTTCCATTTATCAATAGCTTGCCATATACATCATGCCCTTCAACATTATATTGGAAGGACATAGGCAGTATATATACTTGTTTGTCCAGTTCTCAAGATTGTCCGGCATAAAATGGCTTGTTTCATTAATAAAATTCATAGTACTAGCATCTTCCTGCTCTGCAAGTTTATGATGTACAAGTTGTAGTGTTTGCTGTACTTCAATGTTGAATATTATCTGATTTAAAATTTTATACTTCGAATGTGAAAGAGTTTTAATTATCCCATTCTTATTTTCATAGCCAAATACTAAATGAGACCCCACAGGCGGACATAGTGTGTTAAATGTACTACAAGGAGAGCATTGATGGTGCAATGTTCCTCACCATATAGTTCTGGTAACAGGGTACAAAAAATCTTTAAGCATTTCTTCAGCAACATCAATATCACATGCTCTTAAATTATCCTGGAGAAGTAAATGAAAAGCACATACAAGAAGAGCATAATGATGGTAGAAGAGAGGGGAAGTATGTGGAGAAGCAAAGGAAGGGAATAGTACAGTAACCAAGCTCAAAACTCAGAAGCCTTCCAGTATATCATGTGCTTTTGGATGCTTTGAGGTGCCCTTGCAAAGTCATGTGGAGGTTTCTGTTTCAAGAGCTCTGAATATAGCGATTTTAACTTTGATCCAAGGTAATAAGCTTCAGTGTGATTTGATTTTTTAAACCAACAGTTCATCATTCGTTTAACAATCCCTTCTGGACCTACATGCATGTAGTCGACAGGAATATTGTCCACCAGGTTAAATCCAACAATATATGATAGTGGTGATGAATTTAATATGCCCTGCTCTGAAATACCTGTACGTTTAACTTCAATTGCAATATCACACATTTCTTCATGTGTTCATCTTACGTGTTCTTCATTAGGCAGATATATGCGTGAATTATTGCACAAACGTTTGCTCGGATGAAGGCACACAGGACACCCGCAGATTCCATTAAATTTTTTCATATCCATAACAGGAGCGTTAGCCACAGTGTCAAATATACCATTCAGTACTTTAGCATGAATTGCCTTTTATTGAGAAACAATTTGTGCTTTGTTTTATCCCGCCAGCTGTCCAAATATCACTTACACTGTCTGTTGTTAAATCATGCACGTTTATCTCTTTAATTTCATTCCAGTGGTCTGTGTAATGTAAATATTAGATCTAATATTGTAACAATGAAAACAAAAAGCAGCAAAACAAAATTTCAAATTTCCATAATGTACATGCAATTTGCTTACTTGATACAAGCATTTGCAGTGTTTTTTTGACAGGAATATGTGCAAATTGACCAAAACTGCTGCCTGAGCTGTTACATGTGTTGCATACGTTCAATCCATTATCAACGGTGCATGAGCACACACAGCAGACCTTTTGTACTTTGGTTTTTGAATTAAACTGCTTAAAAAATTTGTTAACTTTATAAAAAAAATTTGGAAGTAGATTTACTTCTGGACACAAAACGAAGAAGTTTAAGGAGATGTCCAATACTTGCATAATTCAGATTGCTTGCCAATGCATACTGCATAATACAGCAGTATGCTCCAAGTACACTAACTCTTGCACCATTGTAAATTGGCTGGTTTAGGTATTCATAGTCTACAATTGTGTCATCTTGAAGCATATCAGGGACAGACTCTGCATTTTCATCACCTACATGTACCGGTTATTACATGTTTTGCAGTATGTTGTAGCATATATGCATTATTACCATTGATAGCGTGCAGCACGTCATCAAATACATCGTTGAAGTGAGAATCTCACATTCATCAGCACCTATATGCATGCATATATGTGTGCAAGTGTATCCAAGTTTTGATATCCGTTTAACATTGTAATTAATTATCTAACCTGGTGAAGTCAAGGATTCACTACATTCTGCCGTGGCAGGGACCAGTTCTGTGTTTTCACCATCTACATGAATTTTTTATGTTTGTGTCATGCCATGTATATTCCATGTATATGCAATACAATAAATAGCTTGCAGCGCATCAATGACAAGTTAAAATTACATCAAGTTTTCATAATTAAATCATAATCATTGTAATTACCATACCTGTTGAAGACTGTGAATAACTAGATTCTGCAGTCACTAATACTGCTGTTGATAAGGGCATATCTGTATAATGCACTACATTATACCACACAGTGCTTGTTCCAAATGAAATCAAACCCAAATGAATCTCTTCTACATGCATTATCTTCTGAAAAGCTGATTGAGAAAATAAAGCTAATTGTAAAGATACAAAACTAATCAGTTGTTTACCGGCACCGTTTCTTCTTCCTCCAACTGAATAGAGTAGATCTTGGTACTCGTTTTCTGGAGTGTCTTAGATACACTTTGTATTGCCTCTAGATCTAGGCTTCTCCATTTTGAGCAAAAAGTTAAGTATTGATGGTAATAATTCACATAAAAATGTCTGTGTATACATTTTTTTCTTACACGGTGGTCGGGTACGGTTGCGAAATGCTTGAAAATAATTACGTTGATCCAAACGGAAATAAATTCACTCACATCTGATGTGAATATATTATCAAGATCAGGTGCCTTCTGTCAGAACTGCGCATATGTGCTCGCAGAGAATGCAAAGGGTTGGAAAACGTGCAAGGCAACCGAGCGCGAAGGTACTGGAGACAACTGAGGACGGATTTGAGAAGAGTCTACAGGATCAGAACAGTAAGCAATAAGCAGTGTGCATGTGGCACATGTATACATCATGAATTCGCAATGCTTGAATACACTTTGGAAGCCCTTATAGTGCATGGACGGCGTCTAAGCGTTATACTGCTCTGACGCTTGTTCGCTCCTATCTAGGTATGTTAATCGGTCTGAATTGTAAGGTATTCACGAGCGCGCGCTGTTACAAATGACATTAAGATAGCTACATGTACAGCGATAAAAGCTTGAATTACTTACCGCTGCAAAGATATGGCCGATGAAGCTTACACCACGTGTTGGGTTCCAAAACACTATTTTAGATCCGACGCGGCGACACATGTCTACCTCTAATTAACACTTTGGCGGCAGTGCGTGCTGAGATGTATTAGGGCCAACTTTGTTCTAAATTTTTATTTTTATGCATTTCACATCAGGAACCATGATTGTACAATGTGCACAAACAGGCCAAAAGAAAATTACAAAACTAGAGGCACTTGGAAGGGCCGACCAGATGCCTATTTGTGAAACTGATTGTGTAGATGGGGCAGAATTGTTGATAACTGAACATGGACAGGAATATCCTGTTACGTTTGTATCGTTTTCAGGTGTGATGATGCATTGGTATCAGTTTGGCTGCTCAATTCATATTTTGTATTGTTATTCAGATAAAAGGCAAAAAAGTCGCATCAACCATCAATGGCATCTGTTGAAAGACACCCACTCCAACTACTTCATCATATGCACAGGTTACTGCATCAACTCAAACCGCCAAGACCACTCAGAATGTTGTAAAAGGCATCCTAAAGAAAGCAAACGACACAATGAAACCAGTAAGAAAAATCTAACGATGTAGTACTGAGTTTACTAATTATACTTGTATATTGTACTTAGGTTGTTCAAGATCAGCAGAGCCAGTCTGCCTTGCGTCGTAGTGTGAGTTCAATTCCTGCAGATTGCTTCTGTTGTACATTTGTTTTTAAAATCATTTAGCGCATTGAGAAGAGGCGTGACCAACAGTGCCAGTCTTCCTCAGGCCAAAGCGTGGGTGAAATTTTATTACGTTTCTGTTGTGAATTTGTTCTGGCTCAATCATTTAGCACATTGAGAGGCGTGACCAACAAAGCCAGTCTTCCTCAGGCCAAAGTGTGGGTGAAGCTCAGTGTTTTTTTGACGCGTCACGTTGGCGTCAACAAGTAGTTGACGCGACGCGTTGTATTACCGTGGTCCGTGGTACAAGCATGAATTTACAACACTCAAGAATAAAAAATACAAACTATTTATTGAAAATTCAAGAACAAACAAGTTCAAACAGAACAAGTTCCACGTTCAATCGTTGGTGACGGGAACTTCAACTTCTTCAACGAGATCTTCTTCATCCTGCAATTCTTCATCCTGCAATTCGGACCCCAACGAATGCACCAGCCTTTTGATCGGCTCTTGATTCCAACGTACCTTGACCACAGCTTCAGTAATGTCAGGATTGAGGTGATTTCGGAGCTTATTGTGAATCGCACCCTCACTGCTGAAGAATCTCTCAGCGGCTGCCTCAGATGCCGAACATTTGGACAGCACCCGATACACAAAGTACAAGGCGGGAATATCTGCACCAACTACGTCAAAGTATTTGGCCAAGTTAAACATTTTGCTGTCTTCGTCCCGTGCTTTTTTCGGCTTTGGAAGGGAGTCTCCATTTTGAAGGGATAGAGTGATGGCTTCGCTTGCTGTACGAAATCGTTGTCGGCTGAGCAAAATAATTTGGTCGTTGGCAGTAATTCAGAGGCGTAGGAAGGACTTATAAAGTGTAGCGGCTAAGGTTACGTAATAGAAAGGGGAGGGGCATGGAGGGGGTGGGTGCGGGAGGGGCCATGCCCCCTCCCGCCCAGCTAGGGCGTATGGGGGGGCGCTGCAAGCTCCCCATCGGGGGTCTGGGGCTCCGCCCCAGAAGCTTTGCAATTTGTGCAACTTTTATCTTCAAAACCATACGAAATTTGATCAGTTTTTTGTAAACATACTGTAAGCTTGAATCATTTATGAGAAGCCGAATGCAATTATGTGATCACATATTGTATCTTTCAATAGGTTGACAGATGCGTTCCAAAATAGCTTCTCTGTGACTAAAACATTTTATAAATTCATTCCTAGCTATTTCAATCAAACTGAGCTGATCTGCGATAATGCATGATAATCCTGCATTTATTCCAATCAAGAATATGAATATCATGCATGATGCATGAATGATCATGCATGGATAGTTGTGCCTTTCAAGATGCGTCATGCATATCATGCAAGATCATGCATGAAACAGGCAAGATTTTTTTCCTTGGGAAGCATTCGGAACATTGCAATTTCGGCCCTAGCCTGTCTGATACCCTATGAGACAGATTGGTGTGTGGCATGAAAGATGAGAAAGTTCAAAGGCGCCTCCTCACAATATCGGACTTAACCTTCAAGAAAGCCCTGGAGGAAGTCGAAATTGCAGAAAGAGCAGCTAAAGATGCAGCTCAGTTTCATGAGGCAGAGGCGGAGGTGCACAAGCTTCAGCGGAAACCTAAACAACATTGCTACCGCTGTGAGGGTTTCCACAGCCCCCAGACATGTCGATATGTCAACGAGGGGTGCTGGTACTGTGGGAAAAGGGGGCACATTGCACAGGCATGTAGGGCCCGGAAGTTGAAGGATGGCCACACCAAGGGAGAGAGCAAAGGAGAGGAGACATCTAAAACACGGGCTGTAAAGAAGATTGAGAGCGACATGAAACAAGACAAGGATGGCTCAGATGAAGAAGGTTCACTGTATACTATTGGGACAAACCAATGGACAACAAACAATCCAGCAATAGTCACCATGGAGATAGAGGGGAGCCTCATTCGGATGGAACTGGACACCAGGGCAGCTGTTCACTACTACCATATAGGGTATACCAGGAAAAGTTCAGACGTATTCTATTGGAGAGGACTCGGATGCAGCTTAGAACGTATACAGGAGAGAATTTGAAGCCTAAGGGACAAATTATGGTCAACATTAAGAAGGGTGTCATATGCACTCGCGTACCCTTGGTAATTATGGAGAGTGGAGGGCCACCACTGTTGGGCAGGAACTGGCAGGAACTGGCTTAGCAAGATTCCGATAGATTGGCATGACGTTAAGAAATAGACAGTGAGTGACTCAAGTGATGAATGAAAACAGCAAAGGATCGACTCTCTGTTGAAGAAGTATCCAAACATTCTACGGAAGGCTATTGGCAAGTTGGCTAACATAAGGGGTCGGCTCAACCTGAGGGAGGGTGCTACACCTGTATTTTTGAAGGCACGTCCAGTGCCATACAGTCTAAGGAATAATGTGGAGCTGGAGTTGGAGAAGCTGGTTAAAGGAGTGTTGACCCCTGTATCCTGGAGTGAGTGAGCAACTCCAATCGTGGTTGTGCCAAAGGCTGATGGATCTCCGTGTATCTGTGGAGACTTCAAGTACGGTCAACCCACACTTGAAGGTTGATCAGTATCCTCTGCCCTTCATAGAAGATATACTGGCCAACCTGGGTGGGGGCAACACATTCAGCAAGGTTGATCTTAATTTGGCGTACCTACAGATGGAGCTAGATGAAGAGTCGAAGATACTTGCCACTATTAGCACTCACAAGGGATTGCATCGCTTCAACTGCTTGTCCTTTGGCATAGCCTCTGCACCTGCTATTTGGCAACGGGCTATGGAACAAGTACTTGAGGGAATTCCTAAGACTCAGTGCCTTCTGGATGATATAATAGTAGCAGGCTCCTCAGAGGAAGAACATCTCCAATTTTTAGACTGGGTGCTGGAAAGACTGAATAGGTATAACCTCATAACCTCACAGTGAACAGGAAGAAATACTCATTTTTCCAGGAAGAGGTCACTTACTGCAGATTCTGCATTGATGGAGACGGTATTCACAAGGTTCCTGAGAAGGTGAAAGCAGTCCTAGAGGCGCCACAGCCAAGCAATGTAAGCCATCTAAGGGCTTTCTTGGGTATGGTTAACTACTACCACAAGTTCCTGCCAAACCTCTCTCACAAACTGGCACCTTTGCATCACCTGTTACAGAAGAATGTAAAATGGGCACCACTCATCACTGTATACCACGCTTCCTGGTCAGATATGCTGCTGGATCAAAGGCAGTAGTGTCGTTGCATCTCTCCTGTCTACCTTGACAAGGAAGCACTCTCCAGTCACCCTCTCCATCCCCCCAAACACCCAGTGGCCATTGACTCTTTGTCCATGGTTGTACTTTCTTCGACCAAACTTGCTTTCATCTATTTCCACCTCTACTCCTGGGCCTCCAATAACTTTAGGGTGGTCAAGAAAGTACACACATCTCTAATGAAGTTACACCAGTCGACAGCTGTGTGTCCATTACCTCGAGAGAAGTTGGCAACAAAAAGTAAGCATACATGCTTGTATAATAACAAAGAATTATACCTCCAATTCACTCATCGTCTTGCCTACTGGTGTTTTTGTGGACCATAGATGTATAATTCTTAGAATACTCAACAGAAAAAGATGACAACAGTAACAACATAATATTGTACATGTACAATGGACAGGAACATAACTTGCTGGAAGGCAGCAACTTCATTGTCGTGTCCATGTCTATCAGATCACGGCACAACTGGAAATATGTGATGGATGTCATCAGAGGGTCACAAAAAGGAAACTATCATTCACTACCAATGGATTTACAAATTTACAACTGTAAGGAGGCAACATGCTCTTTTTGCAATCACCAACAATTCGTTAAAATTTGCTTTATCCGTTATACAGTGTGCAAAGAAATTGCATATTTCCCGGGCGTTACGCGCCATTAACGTATTACGACTGGCTCCTCGAAGCCAGTCGTAATACGTTACTGGCGCGTAACGCCCGGGAAATATGCAATTTTCTTGCACACTTGTATCTCCATAACGGATAAAGCAAATTTTAACGAACAGAACAAATCAATAGCGGTAGGACCCTTCTACATAGGTACCGATTTTGAACCGATTTGGACACACCTACCTGAAGATGTGGCCGTTTTGAACCCTACGGGGTATCGGACCTTGTAACGTCGGTACCCCGCATGTGTAAGACACCAAAATGGATTTTCACATATAGTAATGGTGTGGTATGCTGTTTTAAAAATAGGAACCCGATAGCGTTACTATGTCGGAAGATATATCGATTTAAATTTTATGTTATAAAATAAAAACCCACAAGACCCATTTTCGTATAGAACGTTCCATTTAATAATAGTATTGTATAGAAACATGACAATGCACAGAAGAGTTGGCGTTACCATCACGTGAGTCATAAACTACAAGAAATGGTCAGACTTTCCACATTTCCTGACGCATCTCAGGAACACTTGACACTTGAATCACAACATTGCACCTGTGGATGTGCTGTAACCCCCTCAGAAGAGTGGTGTGACCGGAAGTGGGTGTTACCGTCATGTGAATCATAGACTTTAGCAGAAAATGGTCAGACTTTCCATATTTCTCATCTCAGGAACACTTGACATTTGAATCACCACATTGCACTTGAGGATGTGCTGTAACCCCCTCAGAAGAATAGCATGACCGGAAGTGGGCGTACTGTCACGTGAGTCATAGACTTTAGCAGAAAATTGTCAGACGTTCCACATTTCCTGATCCATCTCAGGAACACTTAACACTTGTCCTCCTCCCTTCACTCCAGATTGGATGGTTCATCAGCCTTAGCTTGAAGCGAATTACGTCATTTGAGAACACCATTTTGTTCTTGTATTTGGCAATAAATATTAATAAGTAATTTCGCGCCAAGGTCAAGCACCACGTGACAAGCAGTTCCAAGAGGCCAGAGATTCCAGAAAGAACTATTTAGGTTAGATTACAAGTACGCAGATTTTAATTGGCTTATTGGTTATCTCAACTGGCAGATTGTACAGCGCTCCTTTTGCTGAGCGTGCTTGAATCTCTAAGACCGTTTTTAATTACATCCTGACTACATTGCATCATCATAAGACAGCTGGTTCCTCCTTACCGCAAAAGGTATACGTGGATAGGACTTCAGTATGAACAGCTACACCCAGTACGGCCGGTAGTAAGTCTCTCACGAAGTATCATTCAGTAGTCTCTTTCTCGAACATATTTTAAAGACACCACCATGTGAAACGTATCGCAGGACAGCAATCTCGGTGGATAAGCGGGTAAGCGATTGCTTTTTCTTTCACACGTGAAGCGAATGGCTGCTGGCAGGATTGCATTGAATACTTCAATATGAAGAGCAGAAGTACTGGATTGCTATGGCGTTAAAGGTAGTTTAAGAGGCTTTGTTGTTTAAAATTATATAATCCCCTCTGGCCTCAGGTTCATAAGAGGTCTCTAACTGAAGAAGATCAAACTATAGGCATGCCAAGCGATCCTAGTCTCGTACCCAACCCCACCATTACATAAGCGATTATCGCTGTAAACAGTATAATCACTACGTATGGTGGGTCTGGGAAACTCGTCACAGATTTTTGTTCCAGCGTCCCGGATGCTGTTTACTTCTAAATATAGCCTTATGTAATGCTCGCGACATTACGAGTCTATTACCGGATGTCAATCAGGATGAACCGCTGCAAAGTATGTTTGAGTCCTGCCTTAGAGCGAAGAAAAAGAATGCAGCTTGGAACTTCGTTGACTGTTGCATGCACCGACACGTTGGTGACTCTGGCTAAAGGATGGTTATGTTGGGATGATGAAAGAGCAGTGCAGGAGTTCTCTAATGGATACATTTGTCTAGAATGTTATCGGACCGTGCGAAGTATTCATCATTTGAAAGCTATCTTAAAACCGAGCTTTTGAGACGTAATACTGATACGGAGGTAGCTGAGATCAGGGTTACTAAGAGAAAAGCGAAGCGAGGTGAACAGGCAGTTAAAGTTGTGAGTTAGTAGTGCATGTGGATCCATGCAAACAGCGCAACTTATACTATTTGCTCTCCTAAGGTTGTTACACAATCCAGCTATGAGAAGACATACACCTTGTCTCCATCCAAACAAGCGACTGCGAAGTCCTTAGGTCGCAGTTCACACAAGGCCTTGTTTCGGCACGTTTCACACCATTGCGACCTTAAACTATTGATGCTTAGACAAGTGGGAGAATAGTTACAGTCTGAGTTTAGGGTCTTGTACAAATCTGATTTCATGAAAAGTGGTTTACAAGCCTTAAAACTGTTTTCATGGGACCGATTGTATCTGATGCTGAAAAGCAAAGCTCCCACTCTGTTCACATTGCTTAACAGTACTAAAAAGAAGTACATTATTGTAGTGTGTGCAGCAATCCTTGCTTCAACCCACAAGCGTTGGACACCAGTACATAGCTATGTCTCTGTTATTTTGCATGCTGGACATGCTGCTAATCAGGTGAAGAGTTTATCTGTTTATTTTAAATAACTGCAGGTGTACAACAGGCTGCAAAAACTTGGTATTTGCTTTTCAGATGTTACAGCAAGGAAAATAATTGATAACATGGGAGTTGATCATGACAGGCATGTTCTTGACTGGGTAAAGAAACTAAAACCAACTATTTCACCAAATCAAGTAAAGTTTTGTTTGTCAACTTTCATTCTGTTATCAAACTAATCCTTCATAATTTTAGGGATCCATCATTGCTGCATCCTATAGTGGCCCACTGAATGGCTCATCGCCTGAATGTTCAGGTTCATCTTCTCCTTTTGGAGTTGCTGTTTCACCCTCCCTAGTTCCAACTTCGTCTTTATCTGACTCATCGGCAGTACAGACACCAAGTGAAATGTCACCACACAGCAGCTTCTCAAGCATGCTAGCTGATGGTATATGATACATACTTTATTACAGTCATGCTTCAATATTCAGTGTTCCTTCGATTAGGTGCAGATTGCGGCGTTGCGGCGTTGTAGGAGAATGTCTTGACAATGCCTCTCCACTAACCTCTTTGTCATCTTCTCCAGAATCTGCTCTGATGCAAGGACAGTTTTTGAGTTATCAGGCAAGCATAGTCTGTAACCTGCCAGAACTAAACCATGTACTGCTTCCTTTCACCTATTCACTTAGGAGATGATGAAAACCCAGTCTCAACATGCTTCTCATCCTCACCCCAACTGTTGTCTTTCTCAACATATATCATTTCATCCAGTGAAGTGCAAAACACAGCATTTTCGTGCAGTGTAATTACTCTTTAATTCTCTAGATAACAATGCAGACTCAGAGTCTAAGAAAAGTGCATCCCAAGTGTCTTTACAAGCAAGCTCAGAAACAGTGTCTGCATCTGAGGATGATGTAGTTGGATGGTGTGGTTTCCCTATTGTGGGTGACAACATTGACAAGACTGTTAAGCCTCGAGATATGAGGCACCATCAATCTGCTTCTCTGCATTACTTTCATGCATATGCAGTAAAGAATAGATTAGATGTCAGTGATCTTTCGTCTGATATGCCACTCATTGTCTCATCTGACATTGATTTCAACTCTTTACTTCCATCTCATGAAGATGCTGCAACATTGGAAGCAAACATGTGTACCCTTATGATACGAATCCTGGTTAAGCATATTCCTGGACATAGCTATCTCTCTACATATCCCTCATATGTATTCAGATGTTATGATGAAGAAATCTGAAGTGGTAATCCAACACCTTATTACTTAAAATGTTTTAATTTTTTTTCCCTTTCAGGTTCCATTGGGAGTTTTTTTTGAAAAATGAAAACAAGCTGGATGAAATGGTTGACATCTTAGATGAATTGCACAAGTATGTTCCTTCATTACGAACAATGCAAAGGTTTGAGTACTCAGGTGATGGTGAGGCAGAGGTAGCAGAAATTGATGTTGATCACTTTTGCCATATACCTTTTGGAGGTGACCAGCTAACTGTAGCTAGAATTCAGGGCTGCCAAAACATCCGCTGCAAGAATGCAGATAATGGAAGGATGCGTTTGGATGCATTCATTCCTGTTTTGGAGGACTGGCACACAAAGATGTGTTTTGAAGGTCAGACTGTCAGGTGACAGGCACCTGCACTCCATTTATTAGCACTAGACAGCAAGATTGAGCTGATTATGTGAGTTTATTCACATCTTTGTTGCAGGTGGTGTGGTCACATCTGTACAAGACAAGCTCCTCTCTTGATGTAGGAACTCTGTACCAGCTTAGGATTTTGATTAATAGAAGGAACGTTACATCAGATGTCAGAAAGGATATGAACGCATGTGAAGATTTTTTTGAACTTAGTATCAAGTCATGTTATAGCTGCAGCACTGCAAAAGTCTGATGTAGCAGCTATGTCTGATTTTGTCCTTAAATAAACATCGAACAGTCCTACTGAACAACTTGCTGCTCTTGAGTCTTTAGTAAAGTCAATCTTTTCTGTAATTTCACGATATCGACGTCTCTATCCTTTGTTCGTGTATGCATTACATGTAGACTTTGACTTGACGAATGACATCCGGTAATTGATTCGTAATTACATTAAAGTTACGTCACGAGCATTACGTAGGCTATATTTAGAAGTAAACAGCGTCCGGAAAATATCACGCAAATCTGTGACTTTCCCAGACCCACCATACGTATGTTTACAGCGATAATCGCTTACGTATGTGGGGGTGGGTACGAGACTAAAACAATACCGCCGACAGAGTAGGCCTTTATAGCTGTGTAAAGTTTTACGTATGGATGCGCTTTTTACTGTAGTATGGGATATGTTGATGGGTTCGAGGAAAAGAAAAAGGCAATTGTGGCCATCATGCATGTATATTTGAAGTGGTGAGTGATGACCAGATAAGGTCTCCGGATACCACTTTGTAACACTTCATATCGACGTTGATCGTATACTGTGTTTGGTAAGCCGTCCAATTCCGTTTGTTGTATACTAGCTTGATTACGTTACATATCATTAATTATCAATAACGTGACAAAGTAATGCATTACATTAAACACGGTCAACGTTCAAGCTTTCCAGCTAGCTGTCCAGGTTTGAGCCAAAGGAGCAGAGCCTCTAGTAGCGGCCTTCAGCTCGCCGTTGCTATGCATTTGTTAGGAATCTATCCTAACGTCACGCGAGGCAGTTGTTGAGCGTATAAAAGCACACGTGCTGCATTTTAGGATACTGAAATATGCACCATGCGAAATTGGTTCTTTGCAGCGCGACACAATCTCAGTATGTAAGAAGCAATGCGTAGAGGACATTTCAGACGTCTAGAAAAAAAAACATGCGTTAGGTCCTTTTTCGATCCCATATTGTGATTGGTAAAATCTTCATTCATCTTGAAATAAATGGTTTCTACTGCAATCCCACTAGTGGTAAACATATTTTAACGATCCACATCAAAGATTGTGACAGTAATGGGTAAGTCCCCCATTAATCACAATGATTGCAAAGTGATAAGCTCACTGAGAAACTTAGGGGCATTGGCAGTGTTAACCCCTATTCACTCAAACTTTTGTCCTGTATAAAAGACACTTCACTCCCATATATTCTTCACAGATCTGACCAGCATTCGTCCTAATTCTTCGTAGCCTCCTCCAGCAGAGATGTTCCAAAAGTTGAAATAAAAGTTTCATTTGTTTATCGATTTTGACTGACTTATCACTTAACTTCTTACCAGGTTCATTCCATGCATGTGCTATCAATCGTCTTCCATATTGATCAAATGAGTGTAAAAAAAAAGCACATCACCACGCTTGGAATCTGAATTAACTGCATTCTCATGAAGCCATTTATGGGGTAATTAGAAGAATTGTTAATAACTCCAAAAAATTCATTCCCATTGTTTGAATAGTTTCTGCTGTCTGCACTTGCCAACCACCCATCACCAGCAATACTTCTCTAGGGCTCCATGATAGTGTTCAGATAAACGTTATTTTTGTGCCACATATGCAGAAATCGGCGGTTACCAGTGAAGTGTTGGTGTGTTAAAAGGACGTCCCATAATATGTCTTCCATTGCTATTACATAGGGTTTGAATTTGTGTTGAATTTTTTAGTAGTAATGTTTCTAATTAGTTAGATTTACATGTATGGAAACTTTTGAATTTTATTAACTAACTACTTGTTATTAAACGTTTGTAACTTCATTTATATATTCAGAAAGGTTGTTAGATGCAAAAAGTGCAACTATATATTTACCATTACATTGAACATTTCGGTTTGGGAAAAAAAAATACATTAATTTTATTATTGTATTCCACTGCTTGTTAAAATTAACTGTTAACAACAAATACAGTTGCCACCCTTTATTATGATTTGCTACACTTCTTCATGAATGCCTTTTTTCCCCCATTACATAGACTTTTCTGGTTCGAGGAACCTTCGAACAATATCAAGTTAGGTTACCGGCCATCTTGACCATTAATCGTCGTCAAAGGTTTTAATTGATGAAACCATTAAATCACAGCATGTTAGCAAACTAGTTTTGATAGTTAATCACTTGGCAGGGATTTTATGAATCTAATTAAAAACAGCCCAGGTGGAGTACAAGAAAACTGAGACTTCGTTCAAACTTGTCAAACCTCCTTTCCCTCTGCGACTTGGGTAACACGGGTTGTCCTTTAGTTTAGTGGCCCCCCTTGTTCATATCGATCCAAATCAATTAACAAGTAATTAACAAACTTGAGCGTTAGAGATATAAGGTGCAGCTGCAATTTAAGGTTAGCACTTACGCTTTGATATCAAATAAAACAGGGCTATTTAAGGCTCGTGGATAAAAGATTTCGACATTTAATCTGATCCAAAGGAAGGGATGTCCGGAGTGTATGGCGTGGAGATGTCCTAGGAAAGGTTGCAGGAAGGTCTCACCCCTACGAAAGGGATCCTTTTTTGAAGGTAATAAACTCCGGGCATTAAATAAAATCCGTATAAATTGTACTCATTTTTATGATGCATGTTATTATTTACTCAGGGAGTCACCTGCCCATAGAGGTGATTGTACGGCTCATTCACATGTGGTCAGTGAAGACACCTGTAGGAAAGGCGCAGGATGAATTGGAGAGCACTGTAAAATGTATTATGCATTTTGCATATTGCAGATTAGCAGTGCCACCGCTGTGGACTGGTACAACTTTGTGCGCGATATTTGTGCGGAGTACTTTCTGGCTCATCCTGCTGTGATCGGCGGGCCAGGGGTTGAAGTTGAAATCGATGAAAGTAAATTTGGGAAGAGAAAGTACAACCGTGGCAGAGTTGTGGATGGACACTGGGTGTTTGGTGGGATTGAGAGAGGCAGCGGAGAGTGCTTTTTGGTTGAGGTGGAGAAGAGAGATGCTGCAACCTTGCTTCCCCTTATCTCCCAACATGTGAGACCGGGAAGTATAGTACTGAGTGACGAGTGGAGCTCCTACAACCAGCTGACAGCTACAACAGGCAACACACATCAGACTGTCAACCACTCGCTCCATTTTGTTGACTCCACCACCGGAGCACATACCCAAAGTGTTGAGGGTGTGTGGAGCTGCTGCAAGCGGATGATGCGAGAGGAGAAAGTGATGAACTCTGCTCTATTTGATTGAGACCTATCTTCCTGAATTTATGTGGAGGAAAAGATTTGGAGGGCCCATAGCATTTGGAAATATACTGAAGCACATGGCACAGCATTACCCTGTATAGCTTATCAGTTATGCTGCACTATACTTCATTGTTAAATCTTCTATCCATTTAATCGTGAGGGGGAAATGTACTCGTTAAATTTATTGGTTGCTATAGCTTCTAGTATGTTACAGTCGTTGTGGTCAATGTCAGAGTGATGCTCTAGCAGATAGATATATAATAGGGACACAACAGTGGAGCTATCATCAGTGGTGAACAATTCATAATACCTTTCCCATAGATCTTGCATTACACACACACCCTCCCCTGACCACCTGCACACCCTCCCCTGACCCCCAGTACACCCTCCCCTGACCTCCTTAAGCGCACGCCAGCCACTGTGCAGGGTACCGAGGAGTGTAGTGCTCCAGCACTGTTGCGTCCCTATTTGATATCAAAGCGTAAGTGCTAACCTTAAATTGCAGCTGCACCTTATATCATCTAACGCGCAAGCTTGTTAATTACTTGTTAATTGATTTGGATCGATATGAACAAGGGGGGGCCACTAAACTAAAGGACAACCGTAACACGAATGGACGGTCGATCTGCATCTGCCACGATTGCCACGTCGCTAAACGGCTAAACCGGAGGCTGTCTTTCGAGTGGGGAGTGTCAACAGACTGAAACTTGTGACCACACCAGCGTGTACAGTGTGCACTCCAAGGAGACACGTCTGAAAACGTTGGATGGTTGTAATAGACGACTATTAATTAGATAGCGCCAAAATACGCGAGATACACGAGGTCAAACGTCATCAAAAGACCCACCCTTTTCAACGCTGTGTGTGTGTTGTGTGTTATGACATGCATACCCACTCAATGATATGATGTTAAGGCAATTTTTTGCTCAAGGTAAATGTCATTAATAAAAATTTTGTCCGTATTGGAAGCGTGCTGTTCACACAGTTTGACTTGTTAAGAGCGTTTTAAGCATTTCATGATAATGTACTGAGGTTGTTTAATGTTTAATGTACTAAAAAAAAATTGGCGTCATAGCTACGAAGTATGCGAATTGCACGGTTTGTATTTTCATTACTTTTCTGATCATCTCCGAGTTACTGCATGCATGCGCTGATCCGTCAAAGTTAAGTAACATCGAGTGAACAAAGCTAGCTAGCATATAGATTTAATTTTCCAAATAATGCGCACAAGATATGACGCATTTATGTTACTAAGCTGCACTGGCGCCGCACGCCCGACAAGTAGTTTAACATCGTTGTATATGGCAAGGCATTATACTTGCCTTAACTAAACTGAGCATTTCACTATACAGTATAAAGCACTGTGTATCCGTTGGATTGTACAGAAAGAATAATGACGTACCCATATCCACTATACAGTTCAGGAGAAATGCAATAGCATTTGCCTATCTACTGTAATGCAAGTACAAGAAATCAAGTGCATACTTAATTTCAATCCTGAGTTAAATTAATTTAAAATCATTTTGTGAACACCCAGTATTTAGCAAGCTACCATGCAGTTGATATATACTTACATGTGTTTACCTTACAGCAAATGAACAATAGTGTCAATAAACACAATGTGCATGTATAACTATACTATCTCAGTGTTTATAGTTTTGTCATTCAGGGTGCTTCTTTGAGCCTTGGCCCAACACTTTCAAGTGGTTGAAATGACAACCTAGTGCTTCAGTTGTCGTATTAACATAGTGATATTTCACCCCAAATTCCTCACACGTCTTTTTCACAATGGGTGTAATCTTCATATAGTGGGACTGAAGAACTTCAGGGAACAGGTGATGAGTGGTTTGGTGGTTGAGGGCACCAGTAAATACTGTCCAGAACCAGCTGTCAGTGGCATAATCCTGTGTTGTAGCTACCTGCATCTCAGCCCTAAATGAAGAGCAAAAGTCAGATTATTTATAAGGTTGGAGCTCTTTACAAATACAAATTAGCATGCATAAATCTTCAAATACAATGCTTCATGTGTCACACCAATATGAAAACCTAGCTATTGCAGTAAAATCAAACAATGTTAGAATATGGAAACAATACTGTCTCACATACAGTACTAAAGTAAAATGCATAAACAGCACATTTCAAGTTTGAAACAGATCTTCTAACACATTGTGTTTTTGAACAGACCATTTCAACGTGTTATTGGTCTACCAATAGCATGCTTTCCATTATCCAAATATTGGCCCCATCACTTTAACACCAAATGTTTCACAAACACATTCTACATGTGGCCATGTGTTGCCAAATGTGCACAATTGCATGACCTCATCACATACAGCTATTGCTGTTGTGACAGCTCGAGCTACAACATAAACAACATGGCAGCTACTCTGAGTTGGGATTATTGGCACTGTCTCTGACCTTGTATCACAACTTACCAATCAATTTGCATGAGATTGTTTTGCCCTGGTTTTGGCCATTCAACCTAAGGTAAAGATAGAACTCTGAACTGTACAGTTAGACTTTATGGGCTGACCTCACTTATCACATGGGAGGCCTGGAAGATAAGAGCCAACCAATAACTGGTACTCATTTCTGACATGATATTTAACAGTAGCTGTTAAAGAAAAATAGTAGAGCAATAATATTGAAGGTTTATGTGATACGTATTCGAACATGTCATATGATAATACATAATTCAATTATCATATTGCAACCAATATAGTACTCAAGATGATTGAAAACATGATTGAATTTAATGCATCACTGCAGAAGCACACTAATCAAGTGCAGTATCTTTACTACGCAGAGGGCATCTACAAGAACCCTCAATACAAATTTATCTGACACATTCGCAATTAATAATTATTGCTTAGCCAGGCAATGAGTTACATGAACCTATTTGAATACAATTTAGTCCAATGTATAATGCAGTGTATCTAGAGCAAGATGACTCCACGTTCACCAAAACATTTTTTTGAACTGATAATAGCATGACTCGCTTGTGTTATATGCACCATATTTTACTCTGTATATTGCCATGTAAGATATATATTTGTGCATTCTGAATGTACATACATATGTGTATGGGAGATTATCTGCCAAACTTGGGGATTCTGCTTTTTGGGGGGATTTGCTGGGTCTACTTTGTCTTAATTTGTAATTAGCCATATACATATTTCATCATAAGCGCCAACGCATTTTGCTTTTCTTGGTAAGTTACAAAAATAAGCAGAAGCCTAGTTTTGTTGGATAATGTCCTATATTTGGTAGCACAAAGGTTTTAATTAGTATCAGTTAGCCTTATTACTTATAACCCTTACAAACAAGATAAATAATGTTGGTGCGGACGTATTATGATAAATGGTTACATATCTAAATCAAGGGCCTCTAAAATCAATTGAAATTATCAACATAAAGGATGGTTATAACAAACATTAGTTGTTAGTCTTATAAAAAGTTAAGCTGCAATTGGCTAATGATTTCAATTAACATACCTCAAATGTCAGTTATTACAGCTCAAATTTGGAGGGTTTTTTGATGTTCAATAAGCTGGTTTGAGTTTAATGAATAATTGCAATAATCTATGATTAAGGCTTGAAATATTTACACATAATGGCATTTATTTAATCATCTGATTGAGTTTTAATTGCTTAATGTTTATCTCATATTTTAATTTGCTTTCACCCAAGAGGGGGGGGGGGGGGGAGGGGGGAGGGAAAGTTACCCCCTCCCTCCAATCCTCCAACACCCTCAAACATGCCCACTTTGACCACACTGCTGCAATGAATATTATAATTAATGTACACATTAGATAAAAATTCAAAGAATCACTTACACCATCCCTTCCATCTCACCATTATTATTTACAATGAGTATGGTCAAAAATATTTAATGAACTAAGGAAAAAGCTCCTACCACAGTTGTCCAGGGCATGAAGATCAAGGGGATAATAAAACGATAGGTCACATAGGTAAGCTTTCCTCCAAAGAAGATGAGCAGCTGGGTAAGTGATGGAGGGTTCATTCGGATGTTACCTGAAGGGAGGGGAAGTAACATAGTGGAATGGAACATAATTTTAATGCACCATTTCTTCGTGCAAGGAGTATGTGGAAATCCTGAAGACGTGTCTTGATAGTAAGCTGTATGAGTGTGCAAGTCAGGAGAGCTTTCTTTTCAAAGTGCATTTGCTTACAACACAATACAGCAATGGGATATAGATATGCTGATAGAAGTAACGAGGGAGCCATTTCTGAGTCCATTTAATGCGTCTTATGTCTGACACTTCCTTTAGTGATGAGACAGATATGAAGAAATTTGGTAGGACATTCAGCACATGTAAATGTAGGGATATATCGTTGGGATAGAACAACCTATTAGTTCAAACGAATTGAAAGCGAATGATGTATACCCATGAAAATCATGTGACCAGTAAAATTGCTTAGGACAAATACAGGGGGATCACTTTGCCTCTCTGACCAGACATGCACATGTTATGTGCGCATGGTATCCAATAGTCACTTGACACAAAATTCGAGATTTTAAAAAGAGTCTATCATATGATCCAACCACTCAGACACATGTACACATTCAGTTGTTGCAACATACCCATTTACCTACACATTTAGGTCGTCAGCTAATATAGGGTACACTTTTAGCTTAAATCCTTCAGTATGTATTCCTAATCATTGCTATTTGAAGGGGTTATATGTACTTTTGCACCAGACTTGTACAATATCCCATATGTACACGAAAAATGGATGGCACAGTTATTTTCACATGTTCTCACAAACGTACTGCTGAAGTTGCGGTAGTGATGTCAGGATCTGCCCCGTCAATATTTGTATAAATGTGGTGTCCAATAATGTGCTATGGAAAAGGAAACTTCACCACAGTATATTGATAGTGCGATAGCAACATCATATACATTTTACAGCATTCAGACATGGATGCTCCCAATTGTTATTATCTTTTATTATTAACATAACAGTCAGCTCACCTGGTTGGTCCATACATATATTGAAGCACCAAGATAGAAGTCATGGACCAACCCCACCACCTTCCACACCAATGGCTTATGGGTAACTGTGAAATGACTATTTGGATCAAGCAGTTTAATGGTCCATGGTAAAAGTGGGCACAATTGTATACCTTGCATCATGTGACAGTGATAAAATAATCTGGGCTGATAGAAATCCCCACACCAAACCGAATGCAGCTACTGCAACTAAACTGTTCTGGAATATCATCTAGCAGATATGTATGTACTAATTAATGATTGATTGGAAGGGTACTTACGCCTCCAAGCCAGCATAATGTGGCCACTGTCAAAAATACAATGTAACACAAAAACATCCAGTAATCAATCTTTGGATCCTAGAAACAAAATATGAAGCATGTTATTGCAAGAAGGTTATATAGAACAGCATACAAGTTGGGCACTCTTGAAATAATCTTCAACTCTTTTCTTGATAGTTCGATAGAACTTGCTGGGTTGAAAAAAATGGTTGTAACAATAAGGTAGAATAGTAACATCAACTGTACTATAAAACAAAATAGCTTTTTATTATTCATGATCAGTGTGCCAAAGAATAATATTGGTGTGCTGCGAAGAGTGAGGTTCTTGGGTGCATGCTACACATAGCCTGTGCTGCATTAATGCATGCACAAACACATGCAGAAAACTCAACAAGCAACATAAAAAATAAACTGTACCTTGATTATTGAAGCAAAAGCATGTGAGTATGGTACGTGCTACATATTTGAAAATCTTGTACCAATAGTTGTACAGTAGCACATTAGTGAATTGGGTACCAGACATGCAGTTTTGCATATGATTATTGCAGTCTTTGCTCTTTAAACCAACCCAACACCACCATACACAATTACAATAGTACATGCCTCCTGCAACATGTGTACTCATCTGATATCATCATTCCACATGGCATTCCTAAAGCTGTACTATAGTATAATTGTACATCCTTATAGTCTATCACTTACCTTGGGGGAGGAAACACAGGCAGCTCATTGTCCGCCAAATCCCCAACATAAAACTTCTCTAACATGCTGAGCAATAAAAAAACCATATGTGTTCAAAGATTCAAGTGAGCACAAACCAAAACATACAGTCAAAATTTTTTAGATGGTACAATATAGATAAAGTCATCCTTTATTGAATTATCCAAACCAAGTCAAACATGGTGTTATGAGGATTTTACTAATGCAATGTGTTCAATTATTTTATCTTGTTTTAATTAAGTTGTCTTGCCACACAGAGTTGGTATGTACCTATATACAATTGTTGTCTTTGGAATCATCTTAAAACCATCATGCAATGGGGAAGGGACTCTCTTCAGATAACATTTGGCCAACAATTTTAAATCATAGATTGACCAAGGATTTGTGACAAAATTGTGAATTAAGTCACAAAACTAAAATGAAATTCAAAATCTGAATGATGAGGCTAATCGTTTGCGTAATAACAAACTACAAATCGGATGAATACAATTTGAATATGAATAAAATCATGGTGCACATCACATGAAAGCTGCCACATCTGGTGAAAGAAAGCCATACAGTGGTAAGTTGTAACTTCACATACTACTTTTATCATGTCTGCTTCCGTGAACAAAACCACCCTGGAAGTCTTTCAAAACCTTTTGTACCTTTTACTTCACTGGGTATTTGTCTTACAATTTGCAATTTGTCTGCATTGCAAGCTACGCTATCGCCAATAGAAAAAGCCACCTCTACCAGTAATCCGGAAATTGGGCATGCTTCAGTAAGTTGCTCACACTGTTGTGGATTACTCAGAAAGTTTATTCATTCTACTTTATACATGCCACGTTGAGTATTGTCCTGAAATGTTATGCACTTTCTAAGCAGTTATATTGACATACTAAGAACACACATACATCCAATGTGTAAGGTAAGTTTTCAAAAAGACAGTTGCTAATTAAAATTTGTCAAAAATTCTCCATTGAAATTTAGTCACAATTGGTCAATCTATGATTCAAGCCTGAAACCATATGTAGCTGCAGCAGATGCCCCAAGTAAGGGTAGGTGGCCATCTTTAGTGCCATAGAAATATAAATGGGGGTTGGAAAAAAGAGGAGGGAAGAACCAAAATGTGGGGAGGGGGGTTAAGTGCTGAATTTTATTTAGCATGTTTTGGTGCCAAAGCAGAGCTATTAGCATAGCCAATAACCTAAATTAGGCTGGCCCTTTGTAGTCCAGGACAAGCTATTATAGATATCAAGCTTAAAATGCAGAGCAATCATTACTATTATCGCTATAGTAATATGTTGTTGGAGCATGCTTTGCTAGAAACATACTTGAATACTTCAGTAGAATGGTATGCCTCAAGTATCTGAGTAACGTCATGCCCAGCTCCAAGCATGATCTGGTCTACACCTCCAGGATGTCGACTCACAAATGAACTAACGTTGTACACCTGTGAAAATACACAAAGTTAGGTGAATAGATTAAGCAAAAGAAAAAGAGACAGACGGAACAAAAATGACTTAATGCAGAACATGCTAAATCTATGGCTTCCATACCAAAGCGTGTATCACACACAGGTATACGGTTAAAAGTAAGAGCTATCTATCACTAGCCGATACTACAATTAAATTTAGGTGATAAAATGCCTCATTGTACCATATGTATGAGCTGCTGTGCTCATGTCCAGCGATCAGTTGTAGCACTGTACACACACACACACACACACACACACATACATACACACAACACACACATACATACACACAACACACACATACACACACAACACACACATACACACACAACACACACATACACACACAACACACACATACACACACAACACACACATACACACACACAAACAACACAGACACACTCACTCACTCCAACAGGTTCACCACTGAGTTTTGACAACGAGAAAATCAGGTGGCGATATTTAACATCTGCATCATTGATTAATGGAAGGGCGGATCACTTATAATTATGTAGATTATTATTGTTACCTTACGTACGTTAGCAATTCTTTTATCTGCAATCGTTTCCAGCCAGCGCCGTCAAATTTAAACGCTTTAATTGTGCGTATCAGAACCGATCGGGTATAGGAAATTAAAATGTTATCAGACACGAGGGTGTGCTATGCAAGACTAGTTTAATGCGACCCTATCTAATTGTAGTCTCAGCTAGCTATCGCCTTGGAATCTGGTCCGCAAGCCGCTTTAATTGGGACAGTTTCCGCGAAAATTGCCCCACGGTTAAAATGTTATAAAAATGCATCGCGTTTGAATCGCTATAACTTCCCAACGGATAACGCTATCGACTTCCTATTTTCAACACTTCATACTACACCATTTCACTACGAAGTGTTGAAAATAGGAAGACGTTAGCGTTATCACTACCTCTCTGCAAATAATGTGCAGAATTCGTCTAGAGAACTCTTCATCTGTGTACCAATAACACAACCTCTTCAATGTCAAATCCTACTTGTGAAATGTTTTCACTAGCTGTATTGGCTGTGTTGTGAGCAATATGGCATGGGCAGCCCATAAAATAGGTACTTAGATTGACCTGACAAACTCTTTTTATGATTCAGTTATGCTTTCCCATGTTTATGCTGGCATATGTTGTCTACACCCACTGCCACACAATTTATCCATGGAATATGGGATCGTTTCCACGAAACGGGACCTAACGCATACATAAAACAAGTAAATAAAAACATTCTCTAACGAGAAAGTTGTTGGTATATAGGATTGACCAATGGTGGTGTAAAAAGCACAGAAACAAGAGTGACAGAAATTTGACTGGAAAATTGAAATAGGCCTATATTTAGCCCATTACTCAGGCATGTACTGTTACAACGTTAGTGTGCTAAATATAGGCCTATTTCAATTTTCCAGTCAAATTTCTGTCACTCTTGTTTCTGTGCTTTTTACACCACCATTGGTCAATCCTATATACCAACAACTTTCTCGTTAGAGAATGTTTTTATTTACTTGTTTCATAAGTTTTTTCCTCTGGCGTCTTTATAAGTGGTCACAAATTAATTTTAATTTGTGAAGGGAGGGAGGTTAAAAAATTTAATAATAGAAATTATATGTATATGAGTTCTTAATGTTCTGTACGGTTCCGCCTTGTCCTCTTTGTCTCCCCCAGCCTCTTCTATGGCCGCGGCGGCCTGGTTCTGGCCATGGGAGCCATGCGGGTGGTGGTGGCAGCGGCCAGGGTGGCAGCAGGCAAAGTGGTGGTGGGGGCACTGGTGCCAATACTGGTGCCGGTGGTGGGGCTGGTGCAGGTAGCAGCGGTGCTCCTGCTTCTGCTGCTGGAGGTGGGGGCAGCTCTGCTGTTGGCGGTGGGGCAGCGGTGGGGGCAGCTCTGCTCGGCAGGGGCAGTGCTGCAGCTGCTGCTGGCGGCGGACAGTAGGGGGGCAGCAATGTATCTAGCAGTGGTGGCTGCATAAAGGGAAGAGGAGTTGGAGGATGTACTTCGTCCTCCGACTAATGCATCTGCACCAATCTTACTTACTGCTGCACGGGCAGATCTTGTAACAACCTTTTGAGCTAGCAATGGATGAGACTTACAAAAGGCATCATTTACTTCACTTAGAAGCTCACTATCCCTAAGAATAGCTTTTTCAAGTCCACCATTATACTCCATTAGTGCATGAGATTTGGGTTCATGCGTTCATGCAAGGAGTAGCTATATGGGAGAAGGATATGGTTTCAGTGCTCATACACAGTTACAGCCGTAGTACATCAGATAAGGAAGCCTTTTGTACATCAGATTAAGGATGACACCCCCAATATTCAATAGACAGGTCACAAAGGAGAAAGGACTACATGTACTGTACACAACAGTTGGGTCACCATGCATGCTGTACATGTGAAGTGAATGGTTTTGTGCAGATCCCTTCCTTACATGCGTGCTGTACACATGTTGCATGCACATCTTCCTATAGCTTTTTAATGCTAGTGCAATACAACATGCCATGACATACCTTTGGGTGGTAGTGGTAGTTCGGTGACCCCTGCGATACCGCTTCCTCTCGGCAGCACGTTTAGCCAATCGGAAAGCGGGGTCATACCAATACCGATTCCTTTCAGATGCCTTAATGGCAGCTGAATTGTCCTCGTATTTCGGCCTTTTAGCAGCGCGGTTCTCCTCGACGTCCTCTTGATATCGCTGCCTTTTAGCAGATTGCTTAGATTCAATATCTGCGTTGTAGCTGTCGCGTACAGAGGCCTTCTTCTTTTCGGGATCGGCCTTGTAGCTGTCGCGTACAGAGGCCTTCTTTTCGGGATCGGCCTTGTAACTGTCGCGTACAGAGGCCTTCTTCTTTTCGGGATCGGCCTTGTAGCTGTCGCGTACAGAGGCCTTCTTCTTTTCGGGATCGGCCTTGTAGCGCGCTCGGGCTTTAGCCTTGTTTTGTTGTGATAAAATATCGTCTTGCTTTTGAAGGTATTCTGCTCGTTGCTTAGATCTCTTCTTTCGATTACGCGAAGGCATTTAACTTCACTAGCCAAAGTATTAAACTGCGATAGGAACACCAAATAAATTTCGTGCAGGTCGGAGTATTTATACTGCATGCTGTAAAATAACTTCATTCATCAACAATAAACCAAATAAACTTCTGCAATAACTTCATATCCTATACAGAACTTGCTACCGCATGAGGTACTTCTCGCTGTAGTCTTTCTAAATGTCTATATGACCTTAAAGGGCACCGTGCAGGTGAATTCCAAAGATATTGGTGCTATTGCCGTTCTTCAAAACCGTTCGTAGCTCGAGTTATACCTTCCTAAGGAAGAAGAAGAAGACGACGACGACGACGACGACCAAGAATTATTTTGGGACTGGGCACGAGAAAAAGGAATTCGTTTGTTTCTCTAAAAGCACACCGTTTTATGACACGGAACAAACGTAGAACTGTAGATCTTTGAGTTCTCGTTCCATCGCGACAAAGAGATACGCGATCCGTTTCTCCGTTGTCCCTCCAGACGCGAGTGCAGTTTTTTTAATGATATTCATCAATCCTCAATCAATCCTATATTGAACCTGCTGCCGCAGGTTCAGATTTCCAGTACGCGCGAAGGAAATGTAAGACTTGCGTTGAAATGTATGGCTAATTAAATATTCAGAGCCTTACAACTCCATGACAGATACTCTGATTCTCAGTGCGTAAGAAGCAATGTGTAGAGGACATTTCAGACTTCTAGAATATCATTGTTAACTTGAAAAAACATGCGCTAGGTCCCTTTTCGAGTGATTGAAAAAAAAAACTTCATTCATCTTGAAATAAATGGTTTCTGCTGTAGCAGAATTAGTCCCACTAGTGGTATACATATTTGTGTGTTAACGATCCGCATCAAAAAAATTGTGACAGTAACGGTAAGTCCGTTGTTTCACCCATCGATACACAATGAGTAAAGAGATTGCTTCATCAAAGTGACAAGCTCACTGAGAAACTTAGGGGCATTGGCAGTGTTAACCCCTATTCACTCAAACTTCTGTCCTGTATACAAGACACTGCCAGTATACAGGACAAATTTTCATTCAAAAAATTATTTCATATATTAAGGATGTCCTATTGAAGATTTTATCAAAAGAATGGTTCAATAATTGGTCCAAGATATTGGCAATGTGGCGTGTGCCTAGGCTCTATAAGCATATTTGTTTAGCTCTTTGAACACTATATGCATATATACATGCATGCTCACAAAAACGAGAATTATCGTCTTCACCATTCATGCAGTGCTATGTGTTATATTGTGTTGATCAAAAATCACTTTGAATATGCATGCAAGTGCAATACTGACATGCATGTAACCCCATAGTCATACAAATATATGTGGTCTCGATTGTAAGCACATTTTGTGTGTCAATTATAACCCACTGGCCTTTAGTTGCAACAACCCAATAATGTGAACTTGCAAAAGGGGGGAGTGCTACACTACATGTGTGGGCTACACATTCTTGTTCTTGGAGTATTGAAGTGATGCCTTAGTGAAGTGAAGTGAAATCATCTAACAATGGGGTTTCTTTAGCCAAACATAATTACTTTGTGCATGGATTTAAAGTTTACAAGTGCAGCAAGCATATGCATGCATCACAGAGTTATGCCTAATCAACACATTTTTGCATGCAATATCTAACTCATACATGAATGGTGTAATGGTTGTGTGTGCATGCACACTTGGCGTTCAAAGAGTTACTATTTTGTGCAAATATTGTGCAATGATGATATGTGCAATATGGAATGTTTCAGGTACGGAACAAATCCCAAACCTCAGATAAATGACTACAAGTTTTAAAAAGACACAACAAATAGATATTGCAACATGCCAAAGTCAACACAAAAAATTTTCAAGGTGAGAAAGTTGACCTTCTTTTCGTCACCTTTTAAATTTTGTTTCATTGATACAGGAATACTGAAAATAGACATCTTACATTCAAGACCCTGTCCATGAACACAAAGCATGAAAACTGGTATCACCACATGGCTGCTATGTCCTTTGTGATGGTTTTCATTTTTGTTTGCCAAATCTCTTCCAAGCCAAGCAAATGCTGACGAAATAGGTTGTGAACATCGATACCATTTGCACTCTGATAGTATGTCTTTATTAACTATATTTGTCTGAGACACTCCCATATATTCTTCACAGATCTGACCAGCTAATTCTCCGCAGCCCCTCCAGCAGTGATGTTCCAAAAGTTGAAATGAAAAGTTTCATTTGTTATTTGATTTTGACTGACTTATCACTTAACTTCTTACCAGGTTCATTCCATGCATATGCTATTCTAATTAATCGTCTTCCATATTGATCAAATGAGTGAAAAAAAGCACATCGCCACACTTGGAATCCGTTCTCTTGAAGCCATTTTGGGGGTAATTAGCAGTAGAATTTTTAATTACCTCAACAAAATTCATTCCCATTTTTTGAATAGTTTCTGCTGTCTCAGCACTTGCAAACCATCCATCACCAGCAATACTTCTCTAGGGTTCCATGATAGTGTTCAGATAAATGTTGGTAATTTTCATTTTTGTGTCACATATGCAGAAGTCGGCGGACACCAGTGAAGTGTTGGTGTTAAAAGGACATCCTATAGCATGTCTTCCATTGCTATTACGTAGGGGTAGTGTAATTTGAATTTGTGTAGTAGTAGTAATGTTTCTAATTTATGCAAACAAAGTTAGAATTAAAGCTATTTACATGTATGGAAATTGACTACTCTTGAAGTTTATTAACTAACCACTTGTTATTAAACTTTTGCTACTTCATTTATATATTTAGAAAGGTTGTTAGATGCAAAAAGTGCAAATGTATATTTACCATTACATTAGTTCGGGAAAACAAAATATAGTTTCTCATAAACATGTACACAAATTTATTTGTTGATCATAAGTATGCATATACATGTAAGATATAAAAACAAACTCATATTGACAAAACAAATGAATCGTACTGAAAAAATTTAGACTGATGATGGTATCATACCCGCGAGGGTAAGGTCATGTTCATAAATAGGGTGGTGATGCGATGGCCTGCTTCAACGAATGCACAGGACAGCAGCACGAAGGGAAACAAAAGTGAGTCAAGTGTGTAGCCAGCTAACTACAAGGGAATAAGGTTTGTCCTGCTTGGTGGAAATCATGTCTGCCAAATGCCTTGAACACTCACGAGCCATTCCTGTAGTCATAGAAAAAAAACCAATGGTGTAAAGACTCCATGCTCAACTTCTTTCACCTGTTGACTATATTGTCGCTTTTTTTCTGATTCATGTCTGTGGTATATTGCTGGTAAATCCACGGAACGGTAGCTTGGAGCATTAGGGTGGAAAACCCTTACATCAAAATAAACATTCTGACCACGATTCCAAAAAACCCTGGCATGTATATCGAGACGTGAATTTTCATCAGTGTTGGCAGATTTGTGGTGAAAGCCTTCACCATTCAGTGGTTGTAAGTGAGGTTCAATGGCAACATAATGGCAACAAGGAAACAGTATGCCATAATCATTGTATTCCACTGCTTGTTAAAATAAACTCTTAACAACAAATAGAGTTACCACCCTTTATTACGATTTTCAGCACAGTGGTATACTTCTTCATGCCTTTTGTTTTTCCATTACATAGACTTTCCTGGTTCGGGGAGCCTTCAAACAAAATCATGTTAGGTCACCGGCCATCTTGACCATTAATCATCGTCAAAGGTTTCAACTGAAAATATTAAAAACATAACAAAACCCTAGCCCTCACCTCATGTTAATAATTCATAAAACTGTAAGTTTATTAACATGTTAGCAAACTATTGATAGTTACTCGCATGGCAGGGATTTTATGAGTCTAATTAAAAACAGCCCTGGTGGAGTATGAGAAAACAGGAAGAGGGAGGGAGGGTTCGTTCAAATTTGTCGAACCTCCTTCTCCTCAGATCCGCCGTTGCAACATGGGTAACATGGGTGGACGGTCTGCATTTGCCGCCATTGCTATGTCGCTAAACGGCTAAACCAGAGGCTGTCTTTCAAGTGGGGAGAGTCAACAGTCTGAAACTTGTGATCATGCCAGCGTGTACAGTGTGTACTCCCAGGAGACATTTATGCACGTTCAAAAAGATTTATAAAAAATTTATGTTGCATGGTTGTCTTAAAAATAAACAAGATCGAACAACTGATTAGATAGCACCAAAATACCACATAGTTACACAAATTGAAGTTGATGCGAGCGGTCATATGTCATCCATAAAAGATCCACCCCTTTTCAACACTGTGTGTGTATATTGTGTGTTATGTGTGTGAAAAATGACATGCATACCCATTTCACTATACAGTATAAATTATTCTATTCACTCTGTTTCCATTGGATTGTACAAAAAGAATAATGACGTACCCATATCCACTACACAGTTCAGGAGAAATGCAATAGCATTTGCCTATCTACTGTAATGCATGTACAAGAAATCAGTGCATACTTAATTTCAATCCTGAGTTAAATTAATTTAAAATCATTTGTGAACACCCAGTATTTAGCAAGCTACCAGTTGATATATACTTACATGTGTTTACCTTACAGCAAATGAACAATAGTGTCAATAAACACAATGTGCATGTATAACTATACTATCTCAGTGTTTATAGTTCTGTCATTCAGGGTGCTTCTTTGAGCCTTGGCCCAACACTTTCAAGTGGTTGAAATGACAACCTAGTGCTTCAGTTGTCGTATTAACATAGTGATATTTCACCCCAAATTCCTCACACGTCTTTTTCACAATGGGTGTAATCTTCATATAGTGGGACTGAAGAACTCCAGGGAACAGGTGATGAGTCGTTTGGTGGTTGAGGGCACCAGTAAATACTGTCCAGAACCAGCTGTCAGTGGCATAATCCTGTGTTGTAGCTATCTGCATCTCAGCCCTAAATGAAGAGCAAAAGTCAGATTATTTATAAGGTTGGAGCTCTTTACAAATACAAATTAGCATGCATAAATCTTCAAATACATGCTTCATGTGTCACACCAATATGAAAACCTAGCTATTGCAGTAAAATGTTAGAATATGGAAACAATACTGTCTCACATACACTACACTAAAGTAAAATGCATAAATAGCACATTTCAAGTTTGAAACAGATCTTCTAACGCATTGTGTTTTTGAACAGACCATTTCAACGTGTTATTGGTCTACCAATAGCATGCTTTCCATTATCCAAAAATTGGCCCCATCACTTTAACACCAAATGTTTCGCAAACACATTCTTCATGTGGCCATGTGTTGCCAAATGTGCACAATTGCATGACCTCATCACATACATCTATTGCTGTTGTGACAGCTCGAGCTACATCATAAACAACATGACAGCTACTCTGAGTTGGGATTATTGGCACTGTCTCTGACCTTGTATCACAACTTACCAATCAATTTGCATGAGATTGTTTTGCCCTGGTTTTGGCCATTCAACCTAAGGTAAAGATAGAACTCTGAACTGTACATTTAGCAATCGTGACTTTATGGGCTGACCTCACTTATCACATGGGAGGCCTGGAAGATAAGAGCCAACCAATAACTGGTACTCATTTCTGACATGATATTTAACAGTAGCTGTTAAAGAAAAATAGCGAGCAATAATATTGAAGGTTTATGTGATATGTATTCAAACATGTCATATGATAATACATAATTCAGTTATCATATTGCAACCAATATAGTACTCAAGATGATTGAAAACATGATTGAATTTAATGCATCACTGCAGAAGCACACTAATCAAGTGCAGTATCTTTACTACGCAGAGGGCATCTACAAGAACCCTCAATACAATTTTATCTAACACATTCGCAATTAATAATTATTGCTTAGCCAGGCAATGAGTTACATGAACCTATTTGAATACAATTTAGTCCAATGTATAATGCAGTGTATCTAGAGCAAGATGACTCCACGTTAACCAAAACATTTTGTTGAACTGATAATAGCATGACTAACTTATTGCACCCCATGTAATACATGTATAGCTGTCAAACCCAGGGATTCTGCTTCATTTATCAATCTTTTGGGATTTGCTGAGTCTGCTTTGTCTTAATTTGTAATTAGCTATATACATATTTCATCATAAGTGCCAACACATTTTGCTTCTCTTGGTAAGTTACAAAAATAAGCAGAAGCCTAGTTTTGTTGGATAATGTCCTATATTTGGTAGCACAAAGGTTTTAATTAGTATCAGTTAGCCTTAAATAACTTATAACCCTTACAAACGAGACAAATAATGTTGGTGCGGATGTATTATGATAAATGGTTAAGTATCTAAATCAAGGGCCTCTAAAATCAATAGAAATTATCAACATAAAGGATGATTATAACAAATATTAGTTGTTAGTCTTATAAAAAGTTAAGCTGCAACTGGCAAATGATTTCAATTAACATACCTCCATTGTGAGTTATTACAGCTCAATTTGGAGGGTTTTTTGATGTTCAATAATGGTTTGAGTTTAATGAACTAGTAATTTTATGATTAAAGGATTGAAATCATGTAGTGGCATTAATTTAATCACCCAATTGATTATTTTTTTAAAATTGCTTAATATTTGTCCTGAATTTGAATTTGCTTTCACCAAGGGGGGGGGGGGGGGGGGGGGGGGGAAGTTACCCCCTCTCTCCAATGCTCAACACCCTCAAACATGCCCACTTTGACCACACCACTGCAATGAATATTATAGTTAATGTACACATTAGATATAAATTCAAAGAGTCACTCACTACAGCACTAGCAACAAGTCAATTGGATGGTGGTGTCATTGTTAAGAGAACTGGAAGGTAAAATTTGATAACTGGAGCAGCTGCTGATGTACAGTGCAGGTCCCATAACAACTCATTACAAAAGGGCCGATACAATAAACAGACTAGTTATTAATTATGATTTACTAGCCATTATTTTATTATTTGTGCTTGTCTTCAAAATTGCAGACTTTGGAGCTCTGATGCTGCTTTAGGTTGATTTCATTGTTGTGCAATATGAAAGATGCATTTGCAATGATTGAGGTGTGTAGTGTGTGGTATGTCACTAACTGATCACGTGATCATAATGTATAAAGATTGCAGACCACACTGATTGCGAGCTAACCTAGTAGAGTAGCTACTAATCACTGAATGTTGCAGGTACACGTCTATATGCTTTTGATTACATTTAAATCTTTGGAACAACACCTTCCACTAAAACACATCAAAAATAATAATAATCAAGGAACAATGAAACTTTTCTAAAAAAGAATCATTTTTGGATATTGCCCCCCCCCCCCCCCCCCCCCCCCCCCAAGTTTGAGATCTCATACGTTTTTATCCATTACCCCTCTTGCAAAGATTGCAGATTTGAATAGCTCTTGATGAGTTCTACAAAGTCGGACAATGGTATCTTTTACTTTGTTTTCTGCCCCCCCCTCCCCCCCCCCCACTCACCATTATTCTTTACAATATGGTCAAAAATATTTTTATGAACTAAGGATAAAAGCTCCTACCACAGTCGTCCAGGGCATGAAGATCAAGGGGATAATAAAACGATGGGTCACATAGGTGAGCTTTCCTCCATAGAAGATGAGCAGCTGGGTAAGTGATGGAGGGTTCATTCGGATGTTACCTGAAGGGAGGGAAGTCACATAGTGGAATGGAACATAATTGTAATGCACCATTTCTTCGTGCCAGGAGTAGGTGGAAATCCTGAAGATGTGTCTTGATAGTAAGCTGTATGAATGTGCAGTCAGGAGCTAATAATATTCTTTCTTTTCAAAGTGCATTTGCTTACAACACAATACAGCAATGGGATATAGATATGCTGATAGAAGTAACGAGGGAGCCAATTCTGAGTCCATTTAATGCGTCTTATGTCTGACACTTCCTGTAGTGGTAAAATAGCTATGTGAGAAAGTAGTTAAAATGGGGGACATGCTTATCATATACATGTGCACTATATATGCCCTTCAATAGCACATCAAGATTTTATTATAACTTCATTATAAAGTACTAGCTTTAGGAATGGAAGGATGGGATAAAGAATGACTGTTTTAAACAACAGAAACTGTCTTAGAAATACCTGCCAATGGCTTGTAATTATTTACATGTACATACCACAGACATTAGTTCTACAGGTAAATATTATTGTAAAATGTTTTCTGTCTTTTTCAACTATGCCATATAAACTGGCTCTCAAATTTTTTAAAAAAAATTCAAATTATGGGATGTACTCACAGGTAAAAATGATTGAAACTGTCTTTAAATGCAGTGTGACATCATGCCACCAATTGAACAAGTACGCAATTCTTGGGCATATTCCAAAATATAAAACTGTGTGTGACAATTACAACTCACCAAAGAAGATGTTTGTATGTCAGGGTCTGCTCCATCAATATTAGTATACATGTGGTGCCCAACAATGTGCTATAGAAAGGGTTAAACATAATACAAACTGCGATATCATGGCTTGCTAAGTACCAACGTCAAATCGCAGCAATGTAATCTATAAATTTACATGTTGAGAGATGGTTCCTTTGAAACATTTAGCACACCTGGTAAGTCCAAATGTACATTGAAGCACCAATATAGAAATCATGAATGCCTCCCACCAATTTCCATACCCATGGTTTATGGGTAACTGAAAAATGACTGCACAAAGAGTTATTGCCCAATACACTCAGGAACGTCATTACCTTGAATCATGAGTACATGTCATAGCGATCAGAGCAGTAAAAAAGCCTGACACAAGGCCAAATGCAACTACAACAGCTAAACTTTCCTGAAACACCATCTGTAAGCATACAAGAACCAATTAATCATGCAAATTATATGGGGGAAAAAAAAACACTTACTCCTCCAAGCCAGAATGATGTGGCTACCACCATAAATACAGCATATCGCAAAAACATCCAGTAGTCAATCTTTGGATCCTACAATCCAAAAGATGAGGGTATGCGATAGCAGAAGATAGATGGGCAACAGCATACAATGTTGGCACTCTTGAAATAATCATCGACCCTTTTCTTGACAGTTTGATAAAACTTGCTGAAATGAAAATGGTTATAGAAGTGAAATAAAACTTCCATTAGCTATCAGCTTTAAAGAAAGACGATCATTCCATGCAACATCGACACACTCAAACATCTAACAATACAAACCAGCATAATGTATAGATGCATTCTGTGTATGTCTTAGTGCCTGTTTATCCAGAATACTTTTGCCTAGTCATTAGTATATAGGACAACCAAAAACCACAACATTAGACACTCAACATCTAATCCTAATACAGAATATTTAACACTCCTATACCGAAGGCAATTTAGACAAAATCTTTTACCTTGGGGGAGGAAATACTGGCAGCTCATTATCCACCAAATCTCCAACGTAGAACTTATCCAATATCCTAATAAAATAAAGCATTATTAATTAAAATTAACAACAATAATGCAGAGAGTACAGGCTGTAGGTCTAAAAGGGTACCAAAACAAGTAATAATTTGAATGCAAGAAATAACAAATTCTTAATGCTTTCTACACTCTGACCTGTCAACATACCAAAATTGAGTTATGCATTTTTTTTTTCTTTAGTAGTTAAAGATAGTTCTCTGCACACACTAGTACATACTTAAGCACACTGCATGGTTAATACCATACCATGTAGTTATATATTGGCAACAGCAGGAGGCACATCACTTTGTGATTATTCCCTAGGAGTTTATTATGGGAACATTTGGAAGAAAATTGTTTTCAATGTGTGATGTTAAATGACTAGTCAGACTCATTTTGTAATTCCCTTTAGACAGGGAAGGTTCACTGGTAATGGTGCAGGGTCACACGTGTAAAACAAAAGCACGAAGACACCGCAATAAAAGTGCATCTCAACTTATCATTGATGACAATTACACATAAGGTGAGATGTGACCCTCTCGGCATCTGTTTAAAATGGTGTACTCCAACTGAGCTTAATAATTTTGCGCTATGCTACACCACTATACAAAACCACCTATTTGCTAACAAGCAAATCAATTAAACTTTCAAAATGACTGCTATAGTACGTTTCTTCTTCACATGAAATAGCCACTTAAAGTATGATCACTACACAGATTCAAACAAAGAAAAGCATTATCCATCCTATATTTAGGAAGAGGACAGCTGTTCATCTAGGAGAAACAAACTACAATAACAAATCAATTTAAGATAAATGCAGTAAAAAACAAAAAAAACTCAGAGCAGACTCTTCACAATGAACTAGCTGTATGACATTGCTCATTGAACAGCTGAAAATTAACCAAAAGGAATATGCAATACTGGAGAGTTGAAGGAGCATAATTCCATATATAGTAATTTGTGAGTGTGGCACGCACTACCAAACAGTAATTGCATGCTTTTCCCAAGAAGGGCAAAAGTTGACAATGTAATACCAGTGTGAATACTGCATTGGATAGTAGACATTAAAAATTTGATTTTATAACATAATAATTATGAATACTGATATACCAATTACCATGCATTATGAACTCACCAGTAGTATCGTCACGTACAGAAAATGCTTTGTTTATTCTGGTCTTGCGGCATGCATTTTGTATGTTTACTCTGGTCTATCACAATAATTACTATGCATACTGCTGTGCATCATCCGGGTGGTATGTTTGTACACCCAGGTGTACGGAAATTCAGATTAATGCCATTTTGATCTTGTGCAACAGAACTGAAATCCAACAGCACAAGTATGTTTGTCATGCATTGTTAGCTCTGGGCTGGTCTATTTCCTTCTACAAACTTCTAACCAGTTTGCCAAAGTGAAGCTTTCCCAGTCGCGCCTAGTGTATACCTGGCATGCCTCAGAGGACCTCACTGTGGAAACTTGGTTAGAAGTTTTTATAATGAACTAGACCTTACCTATTTGCCGCCCAGACCTAAAAATGCATGACAAACTTGCATGTGCTGTTGGATTTCATTTCTGGTGCACAGTTACAAAGTGGCATTATTCTGAATGTCTGGATATCTAAGTGTACAAACGTAACCCCAGGATGACACCCAGGACATTGGGCATTAATAGCACCTAATATGAGGGTCAATTAACCAACATACATTTTGTTATTCTATTCATAGCTATCTCAAAATCAAAATGACAATGGCCTGTTTCAATTCTTTACTTTGCTTCCATTGCATCCAGAGCCTCACCATAATCTCCCTTGAGTTAGTGCATAGCTATGAGCTGTCTATACCCCCCCCCCCTCCCCAAACCCAAGAGCTATCTTTAACGCACATGGCTGTAATGGAGCGTGGGACCTCACAGTGATTTCATGTGTGTAAAGTGTATCCTGAGAATTAGACATTGAGATCTGTATTGTAATTATCTGTTATAGGTGCTATTTTTAACCCCATTGCAATATTGTTGTGGTGCCCTTGTACCTTCGCGGACTATTCTATGTTCCTGTGGTGTGTATTGAAGAATATAAAAGGTGGTGAATGTGTCCAGTGTTGGTTTCCTGTTTTGATGTGACTGGGGTCTATTTAAGTTTAAGCTATACCTCGGTTGTTCTATATCCATCGGCGAGCGTGCAAGTCTGACATTTGGTGGCTGCATCAGAATTGATCAGCGACAGTCGTTCGGCGAGACCAGGAGCAAAATACTCATTACTGTTATGTATGACCACTTGATCGGGTATAACTATAAGACTGTAAGTAAGACGATGGGTGACGTAGGGATAGCAGAATCGATGATGGTGCTGATCAAGGACAGGGCGTCTCAAGACACTCAGTTTGAAGAGAGGAAGAGACACCTACAAGCAGCTTAATTGGAGAAGGCTCAGAATAGATATGCTTCAGAAGCTGGTAGAGAACTTACGATGCACAGAAAAGAGAACCCCTGTTGGAGACGAGCGGGTAAAGAAGGTGAGTCCAAATTAGTGAAGTTGTCGGAACAGGACGATATAGAAACCTTTGATGATGTTTAAGCGAGTGATGAAATTACGGTGGAATTATGGGCAGTAAAGCTTGCTCCGTACCTGATGTGCAAGGCTCAGCTGCCTATGCGGTCATAAGGGCTGAGGATACGGGAAGCCGTCCTACGCCATTACAACATTTCCAAAGAAACGTATCGGCGGAGATTTTGAGAAGCACTCAAGGAGGGGGAAACGGGAGTTAGTTGGCTGAGAGGTTGAATCATCTCTTGCAGAAATGACAAAAGAATGCAAGAAAATCAATACCATGGGAGGTTGATGATCCAGGAGCAGCTGCTAGACACGCTACCAAAAGGAGTTTAAAATTTGGGTGGCTGAGAGAAAGTCCAAGATGCCTAAAGATGCTGTGGAACGGGCTTGCGAGCTCAGAAGCATGGGTATCGCTCGAAACTGACTGGTGGTAGTCACCAAGACAGGGAATGTCATAGAACATCCACAAGAGTACAAGACACTCCAAGGGTGGACAAGAGACGGAACGCGAACAAGTGCTTAGATGGGCCAAGAATCACTAGGAGATCCACTGTACCGTACTGTTGCAGTACCAACACTCTTCTTTGCATATGGCTGCAAGAGGACATACGACACAATAGGACAGTCAATAGTCGGAGGGCCAGAAGTATCATACACTGGCTGTTCCAAGGACGATGGTACACCACCACAACCTGGTGTCTGAAGCGCAGGTCCTGGATGCATGCGGAATCTGTGAATGTTTGATGTGCCCTTGGGGACAGTGTTTTATATTCCATAGCTATGGTGCAAAATTAGTATTGAGATCTAACTCTCTCCAAATGGATGCACTTCTAGGGGACAGATGTTCCAGAAACTACTGTGTGCAGAGTATTGGCCAAGTTCAGTGGCTACTAGCCAGGCAAGAAGCAAAGGCAGAGAGTCTGCAGAAGCAGCAACAATCAAATGTGCGACTGATCCAGCTTTGCCTTTAGATACCAACTCCAACAGGGAAGCCAAGGTAATAGCATTTTCTGAAGTGTTAGACTGCTCCTGCAATAGTTTTAACTGGATAGAGGGTGAAAGAATACCGTGCATAAATTGGTTATGAGCTAATTCTTTTGCTTTCCATGACTGGTAAGGTAATACAGGCCTGTTGGCCAACATGTGCAACCTTGCTAAAAACTCAGTCTGAGATTCAGCCTGTTTCTGCTGCACTGTGTGCAACTTCCACTGCCACTCCAGTTCTACTCCAGGAGGTGTGTACTGTTTCTTGAGACACTTCTTCACCGCTGCGTAGTCAACACTGTTGTATATACCAAGCAAACCCATTTGGCTTACTATGCAAAATGGCTCGTCGTTTTCAACAGTGAAACTAGTTCCTCGCCTTTCTTGTTGTTCGGAATGCCAGTTTCTTTCAGATAGAGTTCAAAGAGCTGAATCCGTATAGTGAAGTCAGTTCCTTTGTCCACAAACCGTGAAGGCAGGTGTATGCTGAACCTAGTGGTTCTTGGCCCAACACTGTCTGCTCCCACTCCATCCCACTCCTGACACCAATGAAGCATTTGAGTACAAACAATCAATCCATTTAGTGCTATAGTTTAAATACTACTAGTGTGCATTTGACGTATAATATAATATTCAAGTCTGGTATATGCTAAGTTTGCACCACGATTGCAAATGACATGCTACAAGCAAAGACAAACCTCAACACACCGAAAAACTAGTACTACTAAATTGGTCATCTCCCACCAAGCAACCTTGAATTTAAGCTCGTGCATCTGCTAAATTCAAACTGTAGTTAGTAGGTTTGCATGACAGAGGAACTTGCAATGTGAGAGATAGACCTTTTGGTGTGGAGGTTTATGTGTATTTGGATGAGAAGTGAATCTAGTATTTGGGTGAGATGCACATCTAGTACTTGTGTGAGAAGCAAATTAATACCAGGGCAAGAAGCACATCTAACATTCAATCGAACAGCCCAGAAGCTAGCTATTCACGGTCCAATACCTCAAGAACAATACATGTACTGCATTGCTTGACTGGGCATATGCTGATTTGCCAATAGCAAAGGGGATTCTGGTATATGCATAGCCATGGTGTGTTTATAAAGCTGCTTATGTTATGCACTTTACCAGCAGCAAAATGGCCTTTCTGAACCAAATATTCATGGTTAGATCCCTCGAAATCAGATTTAATAAACTTATAGTTACCAGTGTTTACAAACAACATGACCTAATGCATAATTTCATAGCAAGGTCTGTTTTCTGTGAACATTCAGGCAACGAATAATTTGTGATGGAATGAAGCAACCACCTTCATTGGACTATAGAGTGGACAGGGATACACTAGTAACAGTGAATGAGCAGGGATTGTACTAGCACATAAGCTACAGTTTGCTCCATAGTATACAAACATGTGATGGCATGATACCAATTGTGATGACTACAATGAGCATTGTCTTGTTCCCCATCTATTGGCCACATCAGCAAATTACACATGAAGGGAATTGGGAGATGACCCAGGCTAGTGTGGCTACCCTGAGCCCTGAGGTGCAGTCTTCTGTTTCAATCTGTTAACTTGGGGAGCATCACAGTAATACTATTTTAGTTCTCTGTGAAGGTGTGGTGAGGCTGATGGCTTGCGATGTCAGCTGTTGAGATTGATTCTAATCCCTTCTCTGGACATAGGTCATCAAGGTGTCTACAGATGCTGTATGACAACGTGCATCCCTCCCATACATAGCCACTAATGCAAGCTAACAAAGCTAGATTTGGGCTAAACAGAGCAAGTCACAATTTTCAGTATACCTATTGTGTGTTTGGAGGGGGGGGGGGGGAGATGTCTTAGAATATGCTTTATGCTCTAAGCCAATATTTGTGCACACTTGTGGTCTGATCAGGAACATTATTAAATGTTATGTCTTTAGGTTAAATGTACTGCATGTTTTGAGAAATTGATCAAGGTTTAGCATTCACCAAACTACACCTGAAGAGACAGACAACACATGTAGAAGGTGAGCTGATAGGGCTGGCACATGTAATGAATCCGATTAAACCCGCTGCTATTAAGTATAGTCCTTATAAGACTTCATCTTGCTTGCAGCTCGGCTCTTTAGAGTGGGGGAAAAGAAAGCATGGAAACCAGGGCTCCGTTTGTCGACATCATAAAATCATGCTTCAAATGTAATCCCCCTACCCAAAACACATAGACACTAGTTGCGCTAAACGTTCGAACAAGCACACGAAATATGATCAGGATTGGATAATCGCACGATTCGTATCGTCCTGTTTTAACCTCGTGCTCACTGTTTCGACAACATGTACGCACACGTTTTTGCAACACATAACTTTATATACGTACTTGTGTGTCTCAAACGAGTGGTAAGACTCAAAAAGCTGAGTAACGTCACGTCCAGCACCAAGCATAATCTGGTCCACACCTCCAGGATGTCGATTCACAAATGAACTAACATCATACACCTGTGAGATGTGTTTAACCAGTTGTGAAGGCTTTTACTATTATTGTACCTTTCCTCTAACTGCAACGTGAGCATTATGATGACCATTCAGTTTGCTCAGTTCCTTCCACGTGAATTCTCTCGGCTTTAACGGTTTAGATTTCACCTCTTCCGAGTAGCCGCCCCTCTTGTCGTCGATCTCCATCACGTGGAAATTCGGCCCTTTGTTTATCGCTGTAATGCGCTGTAATATGCGTCGCAATTCATGTTCGATCAGGCAATGGTTAATATCCTGATAAGCACGTGCTTATAGTACAAAGGATTATTAACTATTACCAGAGATTACCATGGATTTGCATATACTACGGACGCAGCTAATTAAGTCGTATACGAAATTAGGAAATAGTTGTAGATGCAGCTAAATCGAGTGGAAAACAGGTAACAGCTGACTGCATTTAATGGTACGTTCGCTGTTAACGACAAGTGGCCATCCTTTGCCTTGTTTTATACAACAGTCCAACAGAATTAGCAATATGCGCAGTCCGATACATTCTAGAGACATTTTCTATTCTCCTAAACAAGGCGAAGCTAATATTTTTGAGACGTGTTGCTGCATTTATAAAATACATGTCCTAACATACATATATGGCACAGAACAGTCGCAAAACACGCACGCTACAATCATCAGTAGGCCTATATTAAAAACTGTAGTTTTCGGTCTTTACACCTACGCTATCATCTTGCCTGGCATAGGGGGAAGATATGCCATACTGTGTGGTGTTATGAGAGCTATATGATAAATCATGCCATTTTAATTCAGAGGTGTCGGAGCGTAGTTGCAACCTGGGGTTGGGGGAGGAGGGAGGGAATTCCTCCTATTTATATTCATTATCCATTCATTACTATGATAAAGAAATTTCACGAGCATTGGGTGCAGTAGCGGATCCCGGGGGGGGGGGGGGGGGGGGGGGGGGGCGCACAACGGGCTCTTGCCCCCCCCCCCCCCTTGTTAGCAAATAATACAATTCAATTATTGTAAACAAATGGAGGGGGGCCCTTAGTTTGAACAATTCAATTAACAGCGCAGGCCATGTACGTGATAGCGACCAATGCTAGCTGCGCTATAGTGATTGAAGACCAGGCAGACCAGGCCGCAAACGACTTCACATGCAACGGAGTGCCGAAGAAGAGAAAAGCGTCAGCGATTACCAATCAGAAGCGTAGGAACGTGAACAGGATTGGGGGGGCCCAAAGGGTGTGTCTAATATAAATTCAGCATACTTTACATAATGCCCAAGATTGGGGGGGCCAAGGCCCCCTCTGCTCCCCCGGTTCCTACGCCTATGCCGATTTCTTTTGCAAACGGCCCGCTGTGCGGTCACCGTCTGTGGTAATTTAATTGGCAATAAAACTGCTTTATGCAGCACTTGTGTTCTGCTTTGACTTACACGATACCGCTTACAGGTTTTGAGCTTGGACAACTCCATAACAACAACCACACAGCAGGATCCAGTCTCAGCTGACAGCCGCTCACTGCAGCAACAGACTCCTTCTTCCTCAACCTAGTGTACTCAGTCCCTGCTGAAGAAGTTGAACAAGAGCCTGAGCCACAGCAACAATCACAGGTGCCCCAGTTGACGATCATCGATGGTTAGTGCAAGTGTGTACATGTAATCTGACACTATAAATAACAGATAAGGACGTTGCAAACTTGGTTGGGAAAACTTTGACTCAGTCTGAGAAATATGAAGCTTTGAAAAGCATAACTGTTCCTGCAAAGGGCTACAAGTTTCCTGTTCGGGAGTTCAAAGCAAGAACAGGAGTACGCAGACGGTGTGTATCAAATGGCATCCTTCAATATCGTATACATACATTGATATTATATTATTATATTGTTCATTACACAAGAGCTTCATATATAGTTGGATAGGCAAATACCCAGGGTTGGCCTATTCCATAAGTCAGGATGGAGCCTACTGTTTGTTCTGCTTGCTTTTTGTCTGTGACAAGAATGAGCATGCAGTCTTGATAAGGAAACCATACAGAGACTGAAAGCATGCTACAGAGCTATTTAATGGTCATTATTTTGACCTTAGAAGTGACATGAAGTGTTATGAGGCACATAAGATGTGTGCAGAATCTGCACTGACACTGCAGAGAGTAGTTATGAATGCACAGGTGAGTGAAATGTGATAGAGACTTTACTGAAGACCCCAGTGAATCAGATGCTGAATACCATTGACAAGGAGCACATTGCAAGGAATAGGAAAATTTTGGAGTCTATTGTTGATGCCATAATTCTCTGTGTTTACCACTGCGTGGTCATCGTGATGACAGCACTGCTGAAGGTACACTGGTGTAATTATATCAATAATGTTACTAATTTGATTACATTCATGTAGCAAAGAGAGTTGCCCAAGCACCCTTTTGCCTGCCCTAAGGGCTTGTAGGAAGCAGCAATTTCCTAATATCTGCACAATCCTTCACATTATGACTGTGAGGCATCTAACAAGTTGCGAGACAGAGCATTCCATCAGTGGAATCCGAAGACTAAAAACTTACCTCAGGTCTACAATGAAAGAGGACAGGTTAAATGGATTAACCTTGTTTATGGAGCACCAGTCGATCAGTATATCTATCAAGGAAATAATTGACGTATTTGCAAGTACATAGCAGCGCCGAATGAAGCTTGCATTCATCTTGGATGATGCAACAGAAAATGGTGATTAAAACAATATATGTATCTTAATCTTGTGGACATTCAATTAAACCTCACCGTTATAAATGCTATAGGATTTTTGATGCCGAAATGCTAAAATTGTAAAGCTTCTGGGGTGGAGCCCCAGACCCCGATGGGGGAGCGTACAGCGCTCCCCCATACCCCCTAGCTGGGTGGTAGGAAGTCTTGCATGAGCAATCTTGCCATACCCTAGGCCCTAGCGCAAAAAGCATGCGCAGGTTTGACAACATGCAACCAAACTTGATAACCCTCACACGTACACAATCAACAGACATTGTAGCATGTATTTGATTACCGATATTAGTGATTGAATTATGTTTCTCTAAATATAAAATGTGTGTATAGTTATACACGAAATAAATAAGACTTCATAAGCCATTAACTATTAAATGATATTTACTTTAATAACTCAGTATTAAATAAGTAACTTGAAAATCAAACCAAAGTAGCTAACTATAGGTAATTATTAAAAGCAAATATCATTATGCATTAACTTGAATATTGATGTTACAGAAGACCTTGATAAATTTGATTTTGTTACTCAACCGTTAACATATGTTTTGCACCTATAACATAATTAGTACAGTATAGAATAGATCTTCAGTCGTACAACTAACTGGCTTCAATCTAGAGGTAAGAGCTATAACTATTTAAACCTGTCCTCGTGTTCATTCGTGGACACCCTGTAGCATGCATGCAGAAGCAAGCAGAGCAATGAATGTTGTGACTGGGAAGCTGGGAGAGTATAGGTGCTCCTGCTGTGGTACACAAACCATCTGCTGATACAGAAACATGGATACTTCCAGCAGTAAGTCACTAGGTAGAGGAGCAAGGTACGACACCGATTAGAGTAGCTTGTTGTTTCAGATGTGGAGACTGAGCCTGCAGATATAGATGTCTCGATTGGTGCTGCTACACTGGCGGGAACATATGTATTTGGTGGATGTGAAGAATCACAACCTGTAGACAAGGCTAAGTATAATACATCAGAACCTTTATCAAAGCGACTTATAGAGAGGAGTTACTTGAACTTGTTCTAAATTGGTAATATTAGCAGATGCCAGACAAATTCCCGAGGCCAGTACGCAGCATTGTACATATCACTATGATTGCAACATGAACAAGCACCGAGATAAAGTCCAGCAACATTTATAAAGTGAGTGGGAGCTTTTTAGTAGCTAAATGAAAGAAAAGAAAATCATATCAGTGCACAGTCTTTTTTGAACAACTTTACAGCGTCTTCAGCACGGACACTAGCAAATACCTCCCTGACACCCACTCTTAACTAGGTGATGGACTGGTCCATAACATATCATAGCTGCCCATTGATGGAAGATACATGCTGACGTGTGAAATGTAACCTCAGATTGGGCATCCCAAAAGAGGTGTCAAGCAGACACACTCACATCCTGTTCTGTGCACAACACCTCCAGATTGATTTAAAGACACCAGATTGATTTAAAGACAATAGTGCTTCATTCATTCAGCGCTAGGGTATTACCTCATTATTTAACTATTTCAAGGGTGGAGGCCTAACTTCATCTTAATGAGTAAATATAACAATAATAACTATTATTTTCCAATTCATTAATGTTATGTACATATGTATAACTTAAAGTACATACACACACAAGTACATGTAATGTCTACAATGCCTCTAGAAATTCTATAACTATGTTGGATCGGTGGTCCTGGAGAGAATGGCTGTTAAGTTAGTTTATTTATTATTGTTAATTCTTATTATACAATGGAGTACAAAACAAAGCATGTAGTTAAAACTGGATGCATCTGGTGAGGCTGGCTGTGACCTTGGCTCTCACCAGATGGAAGTTCAGCCTGCCGTATATTTTAGTACCGCCGACTTGGGCCTGCATGTTAGGGTAGCGAGCCGATAGGCCAGCTGCAAAAAACCTTCTGGCTTCATTTCCTCGTGCACTATGAGTCTCAGTGACCAGGGGAACACACAATCAGCCCAGTTTGTTGCATTTGGCATCATTGGCCCTGTGTTTCCTCTCTGCAGTAGCTAGGGCACCAGAACCTGCAGATCCACTTCCAAGTATTAAGCAGAGAGGTCAGAGATTTGTCAGAGGCAGCTGTCTTGCCTGTAGCCCAGTTGGTAAACAAGAAGTCAGCAAGGTGGGTGGGGCTATGGTCAGCAGTGAGGTCACTGCCAGCTTCCACATGGACACCAAGATGAGCCCAATGGTTTTATTGTTATTAATTACATAATTAAAACCATACACAAAAAAGTAGATATTCTGTTCAGTTCAGTTCTACCAGGCTTTTTGTAAGGAGAGATTTACACATGGTGGAGTATTGTCCCCATTGTGGAATGCCCTTGACATGATTGCTCTGGCAATTGCTCTAGCTAGAGCAAGGTTCAGTCGACTGTCAAAATTGAATGTGGCTTTGGACTTGCGAGGATTCGACAGCAAATGGTATGCTCGACCACCCCAATTCTGGACACTTCTGGTCGTTGGCTGCATGCTTTTGTGCATCAGCAGCCTGAGCCACTGCACCAGCTGTCACACAGGCTTTCAGTAAAATGTTTGCATTAAGCAGTGAAGTGACAAACAGGTGCAGCAGGCTTTGCATGCTCTCAGTAGAAAACTAGAGTGTTAACTGGCCAAGAATGGGATCAGTCATGACTGAGTCCAGAACAAGCATTATTTTGAATGTGAAGGTATGCCTGATGGAAAGATTTGACTAGTATTTCCCTCAGTTATGCTTCAGAACTACATCACCTTAATGTTTGCATGTTGCAGCATGAGGGCCAAGGGGGTCAATAGCCCTATTTGGGGCAGAGAGCACATGTGGAACCACAAGAGGGTCTAAACCAAAGCCACCACTTCACCGCAGTCTGAAATTCATCAGAGTCCAAGTGTAGACCAAAGACAACTGAAGGAACTACAGAAAGTCATGAAGCAGCATGGATTGCTGACACAGAATGAAGTCACGCTTTATCTGCTGGCAAGGATCGGTCCAGAAGAAACTGAAAATTAAACTGGTTCAGCTTTGTGGACAAAAATCTCTGTTTTAGTGGAGAGGATACAAAAACTGTGACTTGTAGTTGTGACGTCCCTTCAGTGGAAGAACTAATTCATTCAAATGGGCAACTGCCTGAATAAGGTCCATTGAAGCAAAGCCAGAAGAACAGAAAGAGGCAATGAAGTATGTACAGGAATGCTGTGAAAGAGAGCGTTGGCCAAGACCACATACGTAGTGCAGCGTGTTGAGTGGCTCCGTTTCCGGCAATCCTGCTACTCGATACTCGAATATCTATATATGGTATAACTATACTTGTCTATCGTTCCCCCCCCCCCCCCCCCCCCTTCCCCACCTCTCCCGCGGTCAGAACAATAACAGTACTGCCCGTACGTACCGAATGGGACATTATTCATCTGATCACTTGATCTCTTTCCCTTCCACCAACATATGGCGAGGGTTAGTCAGGCGATGAAAGTTCTCATGATTCATGATGTAGTTGCAAATAGTAATTATTCATGAGGATAACCTGTGTTCACCCGGCACTGGCCAAGTGCTGCAGCTATCCCTCCCCAAACTGAAGCTCGACAATGCTACGTGCGTGTAGTGGAGCCCCACCCACCTCGTATCTGCAACGGATGGGCTCTGCGAGACTTGTCATTTCTGACTGAATGTTTACACAACATGTGCATGATTGTTATGTGATGGCATTGTTTTGATGCACAGCGGAGAAATTGGAAATAGTAAATGTCTGTCGCGATTTTACATGTGTAAATGTGTGTCGTCACAATAGTTGAATCCATATATAAAAGGCCATAGCTATAAATATCATACATGACGCGTGCAGAGGCAGGGCTGCGAGGGATGAGCAAACCGTTCACGTTCAGTTTGGGCACGCCGCTGCTAAAAGGAAACCTCCTTAAGCAAGGGGGGTTCGGAAAGCTTTTCAAAAAGCGGTATTTTGTTCTCTATCCGGGTTTCCTTGTGTACTACAACGACGTGGTGGCTTGGAAGACAGACGTTGCAAGAGGAGATACTCTTGGGGTATGTCATCGCTAATTTTACCTGTTTTCATGTATTGTTTGATAACAGAATCGTATCGGCGCCGTATACTTGAAAGGAGCGACTTGCAAAATTGCCGACCATACACCGAAAGGTTGTCGGTTTGGGTTTTCTATTCAAGCGCCAGACCCACGAAACAAGCGACAGTGAGTTAATGTTTGTAGCTTTCCATGTTTGCAAGAGGGGAGCACATTTGTGTGTGTATGTTAATGTTTGTAGCTTTCCATGTTTGCAAGAGGGGAGCACATTTTTGCACGTGTGTGTGTGTTAATGTTTGTAGCTTTCCATGTTTGCAAGAGGGGAGCACATTTGTGCACGTGTGTGTGTGTGTGCGTGTGTGTGTGCGTGTGTGCGTGCGTGTGTGTGTGCGTGTTTGTGTGTGTGTGTGTGTGTGTGTGTGTGTGTGTGTGTGTGTGTGATACATGTAAATGTGCGTGTGTATTTGAACGTGCATTTGTATGTGCGCGCTCACACATGTGTATAGTATTTGTATAGGATAATGCATTTGTGTGCTTGTTGCGTTGTCAATGATGAGTGTGTGCTGTGGTTTTGTGAATGTGCGGGAGTGTTTACGTACTTGGAGGAAGTTCAGACATAGCATGGTCGCCATTGGCTTCCGAAGCCATATAGGGTGCCGTAAGAGACTTCCTAAGAGAAGTTTCAGCTACAATAAATGTGTCTTCACTGTAAGCCACTGTTTTTGTATTTGTATTATCTTGCTTACCTCCACCCTGCCGTGCTCTTTCATTGTGTGCACACAGGAGCTTTCTTCTGAATGCTTCTGACAAGGCCGAGAGAGATGCCTGGACAGAAGCAATAATACAAGCTACACCGCAAAAGAAGGTGAAGGAGATGGCAGTATTGCCCCCACCGACCATAAACATCCAAACTGTTCGGTGTGATGCAGTTGACATGGCGGCTGTGGTGGGTGTGGGGGAGAGTCACAACGAGGACGAAGAGAGGGTAACAAACATGGATGCATCCATACTTCCCACGGCAGAGGAAATGTCTAGTTTCCACGGTTCAGAAGAAGCTTCCAATGTGGACCAACTAGCTGACCATTTCCTGAGGCCTCAGAACAATGTGATGGACAATGACAGTGATCGCGAGAGCCCTGCTCCAGAGGATATGCTGTGTTCAGAGGAACAGGCTGTCATGGTCTTTGGTGACAATGCTGATGATGATGAACCTGAAATCACCATTCCCGAAGTAGTCCTGAATGTGTGCGAACAGTCTGTTGAGCCTTTGAAAATAAACAGTTCACCTTCTGAATCTAGCAAAGTCAGCTGGTGCACTGCGGAGGGTTGCAGTGTGGTTGAAGATAAAACGGTCACATACTCCATCAATGATAAAACTGTCATAGAAGGTTGCAATGCAATTGAAGATAACATGGTCACGTATTCCATCAATGTGGCAAACATGTCTGTGGGTAACTGGCAGTGGTAGCCAAAATAGTGATACTAGTGACTCATGCGAGGAAGATGACGTGCCAAAAACCACAGAGCGAGATAGTAAAAAAGGAAAAGTTGGGTCACGAGGAAGCAAGGAAATTGAGGCAAATGAAGATAGCAAGGCATCTGGAACATTAGAAAACCGACGAGGAAACGAACAGGCAGGGACTTCAGTTGAATCTCCTATGAAACATTCTGGTGAGCTGTTGTGTGTGTGTATGTGTGTATGGGTGTATGTGTATGGGTGTATCTGTGTATGGGTGTATGTGTGGGTGTATGTTGTTACTTGTGATGGCACACCAATATTTACTACTTGTCTTGGCAGTTAAATTGTATGTGTTGACATTCAAGTGGGAATAGAAAGGTGTACATGACTTTATGACATGGAACAAATTAAGGTGACACATTAAGGTGACAGTTATGTTCATCACATGTTTCATGATATGGTGTACAGAATGGCAAGTGCATGCTGAAATTTGTCATACATATTTTGGGGATACAGGTTGAACCTAAGGGAGTGAAAGTTTGTCCCCAAATGAATATCAGTACAATAGCCTACCCACCCCACCATAGAAGAGAACAAATTGAAACATCCCATTTCATCTTAGGAGTAACTTATTTGACAAGAGGGTTTGGTGCTTCTTGTGCAGATATGTGCAGTCTAGATAATACAATACCAATTTGATGTCATTGTAGCCTCTCCCCCACACACATGCACCACCCAAATTTGAAGCAATGTATCTTGTACATCATGGGATACGATATGTTTCCTTCGAAACTTCCCCTCCCCTCAGGTTGAACTGAAATTGTTATGGGATCAATAGTGGTTAGAAATAGTATTTCAGTTAGTGGTGATGAAAAGCAGAAAAGGTGACATGGGTGGCCTGTCCCAGACCTTCTTAACCTGCTTCTAAATATTGTGTTTGAAATGTGTTAACTGTTTCCTTTAGAGGCCTGTGCACTGATAGGATCAGCCTGTGTCAGTTGTCTCCCTCTCTTCACTAGGAACATTTATTCAGAAAAAAGGCTTCATATATAAACTTGGTGGAAAAAGAAAAAGTTGGAAACTGAGATACGTTGTCCTGAATCCTGGTTATTTCTGCTACTACAAAGACCCATCTGTAAGTTAGTGCATGAATAAGTCCAGAAGGGGTGGGAATAAAGCTAGAGGGGCAGGTGGTGCTGTTGAGTGAAGGGGAAGAAAATAAAACCCATAGAAAAACATTTGTACTTTTTAATTGGTAGTTTAATTCTGTGAACTTGGATGACCACTGTACAATTTCAAAAGGTGCCAAAACCAATTGGTGAGGTGAAATTGAAGAATGTCACAGTGATGGAATCAGACCATACATGTGAGCATGGCATATTGTCACTGGGCTGCATTCCAATGATCTTATCATTGACTTGACTCAGCAAAAGGAAAGCAACCATTTCAGTTTGTAGTGCACACTGAAAGTACATGGAATAACAGGTGTGACTGGATATTAGCAGCTGTCAAAGCTGAGGAGTTGCAAGACTGGATTACAGCTTTTCAAGTACGCTTGCATGGTTGACTCTTTGTGCATACAGATGCTTGACTTCTCTTCCCATTAAAGCTCGCAGGCCAAAGAAGATGAAGTGGCAGAAATAACGAACAGAAGCATACATTGTCTACTTTTCTCTCTTATATAAAATGAGTCTCCACTTCACTGTTGAAGACAATACTAAGTTGTTTGCACATTTCTGTCGTAACAAGTCTCACACATCTGGTACACATACACACACTCTAATTTAAGCTGTAGAGATAGATGTGGCCAGACTCTGTCTGATCTTCTCCTCCTCTATTATTGTGCATGAATTTCTTGAAACTAATACCAGTTGACAAAAATGGATTTTAAAATAGAGATATGTCAATCAAGTGTACAACTATCTCAGGGCTTACTGTACCACCAAAGTCCAAAATTCTCCAACTTGGATTTGAAAGCAAGATGGTCCATGGCCAATAATATCCAAGTGCTAAACTTTAGGATCAGCATGCACTGCTTCAGTGTTAGGGCAATACTAGTCACTGCTCGCAATGCTAACGATGGTACCAGAAAATGTTCAGGTTCAGGAATGGTAAATGGATGAGATGAGCAAGTGTGCTCGTGCTTTCTTCAGCTGAATGGTTGATATCTTTAGAAGTGGATGAATAAAATAATTTTAAATAAAGCTAGTGACACACACTACTATCATACAGATATAAACACAGCTGGCGATCAACACATTGCAAGATGTCATCTCTGTATCAAACCATGCCTTTTAAATTCTTGCATTGTCTAATGAAGATTTAGAGGGCTAAATGGTTGATTAGGTTGCTGTTGTCTAAGTGATGTTTATTACCATTACAATTAACAACTTGAATTTAGTGGAGTGAAGGGTTGGAAAATTGAAGAGTGCTCCCTGTGAGGTTGAATGGTTTGAAATTATAAACAGCTTTTAATCCACATTCATTGTTCCTCTGGTTCTAGTTCACCACTAATCCACCATCTGTCCAAGGTCATAGAAGTTTTTTTAAATACGTCTGTTCAACCCTTGGAGGTTATTAATGCTGAAGCTTCAACGTTCTTTTTTCACTGCACTCCTGAGTATATGCTCTACTATCCACTCATACTCCCCATGCAGTGTCTTGACTTGCACATATGAGGGCCTTCTAGACCCACCAGTGTTCCAAGTGGCAATCAAGTAGTAGCTAGGAATGGATGTTGTAGGGTATGCCTCAACCATTATGGTGGCCACGCAGTCACCTGCAAGCTAATGAGGAAGCATAGTTGCCAGTCACAATCAGTTCAGAGTTGCTAATGCTGAGGGCACACATTGGAGTAATGCAACCTGTCCACTGGTCACAGCATGTCCAGTCCACTGCACCATTCTGCAGCATAAAGCATGAATATGCTACTTTGATTCTCCAAAACGTCAAAACTAATATCTGCTTGTTACTGATAAAGGTGATGTAGTCAGTGCCATAAGTTATTTACGTGTCTGTAACAGAGGCCTGAAATCTTTTAAATATATACTCCAACAATTGTTGGAGTCATAAATGAACATGGCTGTTTGTTTCTGTCGCTCTATTAATAAATGTACACATGCACAATGCAGCTACTGGGTGCCTCTGCATACAATACTATGGCCTCAAGTCAAAGATGCCATTGTGCACATCAGCTCACTATTCTTAGTGATGCAACACTACTATGTCCTTTTTGACACATTCAAACACATTGCACATGATCTCTAGAGGGAATCATTGCATCTCTTGAATAAGAATTGATGGTCATTAGCAATTGTAATTTAGGAGGCCAGTACCAAGTTAGTACTAAAAACTCTCACATTATTAGCAGCTGTCCTTGACACTAAATTTTGTAGATGAATGGTGTAATCAGTGTTTATTAGAACTCTTATTAATAACTATAACACAATGCGTTGCTTATTGGACAGAATTATGTCATTACTATATATTGTAGTATAGGGTTTTAAAAAAATTGTAATGCAAGACCAATTGCTAGTTCCATGATCAGAAGCAATGGTGTCAACTTTATTATGGTATTTGTGATGGTCTGGCTGAATTTAGCTTGATGTTGCATAATCTGGGGTTCAAAAGTCGTGTTCCAGTATGTATACATACCCTAGCTGCCGCTGTGTTTTTGTTTTTTTTTGCGTTGTTCTCCTCAGGCAATAGACCATTCAGCTACTTTCAGCAAATGGTAAAAGAATTCTCAGTTGACAATGACATACTTTTTGGTAGTGGGCACTCAATTATACTCGATCTGCAATACTGGTGACTTAACGCTGAGCTCAAGAGTAGCTCTTTAGATGAACATTTCTGCCATGAAACAGCTATTGAGCCATGTAGAGTGGCTGCCAGACCCAAAAAGTATTCATTCATTGCATTGTTACAAAATGCCCAGACTAAACATTGCATACAAATACACGTGATACTCGCGTTATACACACTGATCAACTTGTGATATTCATATTCAGCTGGTTTCTGTTTACATGAAATAGAAGACACTATATATGTAAACATAGTCCAACATTACGTGTGACCTCTAAAGTATAAAAGAAGTACTATAATCGTACCCTGTCTGAGTCCAGGGGGACTCCAGCCAACTTGATGGTCGACATTGCATTGCATTAATTGGGACTTAACACTGTTGAAATGCGACGCTTGCCCAGAGATCACGTAATTCAGCTTTCACTGAAATCTGTTAATTGCACACATGCATACTTGTGAATGTGTACATCAAAAATACATTGTCATTATTTACTGTATTAATACTGTAATAGTATCTCAAATCAAGACAGGTTGGGAGGAGGGGGTTATCATCATTCTTTATACTAATTTTAATTAATGTTCTGGCATACATAGGTGTAGTACTTGTGTCTTCTTCCATCACATTTAATACTGCTACAGCAAGCCCCATCTCTTTCACATCTTGCTCCAACTCCTTCGCATTTTTTCTCACATCTTGCTCCACCTTCCTCACACCATGCCCCACCTCCTCTTCAGTCTTCATATATTGCTCCACTTCCAAGATTCTCAGTTCATTGCAGACATTGCAGAAATGTCTAACTGTCACTGCTCCCTTCTGATCATTCCATTCTTTTACTATTGTGAGCAGGATATCTTCAGGTGGGAAGTTTATCAATTGGTTGGCATCCATTTCCAAGCCTACATGCCATATCAGTGCTCTCCAATTGGCTTTATCTATAACCAATTTAAAGAAACAAAAAAGAAAAAATCATTGCCAAAGGTAGGGGGGGGGGGGGGGGGGGGGGGGCGCGATTATGTAAACAGCTCGTAACTGCATATGTGAATGCTGTTAGAACATACCAAATGTACCACCGGTTCTCCTAACAATTTAATGTCAGTTTAGCTGAATCATTCATAAATCATTCACATTCACAGGCTCATGTTCAATGAAAGTACTCATATTATCATCCAAATATCATCAAAAGGAGAGGCGAGAACTAAAGCCAAGAGCAGGGTAGCTTATGAACCCATGCAGATTGATAGGATGTGTAGTATCTAAATTTAAATTGCCTCACATCATATCACAAGTGAATACCCTTAATCAAAAATTGCATTTACTTGCCGAAGAAAAACTAACTAGCTTTACAATATAGCAAACAGCAACACGATTGCAAATATTGAACATAGGTGTGTGTGTGAGTGAGGGGTATATCTTATCCCTGCCCAGGGCTCAAATTTTCATTTTCTACATGACTATCAACAGACAACTAACTTGACTTTGATTAATTCTGTCAAGCACATATGAGATTATTCAGTTTAGGAACCCAGTACCTTTGCAGGTATAATGAGCAATAGAGTCTCGTAGTTTAACATCCTCCATCAGCAACTTGTACAGGTTCTGATCAAAGAAGCCTTTGCTACTGCTTGGATCGTGACATGATGCAAACTAAAAAAAAACAAATAGCAGTATGCAAAGGAAAATTTCACTGCATTCATTTTATGAAAACAGATATATTGACATAAGTTTATTGAGTTATAATGACGCAAAAATTGAAGGTAATATATGATATGCTTCAACAACGATGGTAAGATAATTCAAGCAAACAAATAAAATCAATTAACCTGTCCAACACTTGGTAATATAGCCTTTGTAGCAGATCACCAAGAAAGTTGTTCCAACAAGATCACAATGAAGGAACAATTCAAAAGAACACAACTTGTCAAGTTAATGCAACTTACACCCTAGTAACCACAGTGACATAGTAACAAGATCACAATGGAGATAAGATAATTCAAGTCAATGTGTTACACTTTTAAAACTTACAATCTTATATAGAGATGACAAAAAATGGATCACAAAGGTGTGCCAACTCAAGGAAAACATGAAGTCAACATGCCGAAAACTTACAGCCTTCATTGCAGATCAAAGTGGAGAATCAATGAAAAAACAATGATCGTAAAGAAAGTAACATAATTCTAAGAAGTAGTGACAACTTACATGCTTCATAACATATAATGTCAGATAAGTAATAAAGAAGATAAGACAGCCCAGTAGACACATGATAATATACTGGCAACTTACAAGCTTCATTTCAGATGACAAAAGAATGTATGTGTTGCAGCAAATAGGTGTGTCATTTAAAGGACACATGAAGACTGAACTTACTGCCTTCATAGAAAACTGCAGAGAAATATGAAGCAACAGGGATAAAAATAATGTAAATTGAAATGAATGTCAAAATGCTGACACTTATTCTTCATAGAAATCATGTGGTAAATTAGAAGTTGCAATAAAAATCACAGGACACATACAAATCAAAATGTCCAACCAATTGAACTTACAGCCTTCATAACAGGACACAGATAAATACATTAAAAAATTGGAGGAGAGATGATTCAATGGGGACACATGGAAAATCACTATGACTGACTGCAAGCAACTTACAAGCTTCATAGAAGATCGCAATGGAATAGAGACAAATCACAAAGTTGAAAGATAACATAAAGGTACACATTAGAACTTACATGCTACTTAGCAAGCCGGAGTGGATGGAAAACGAAACAAGGAATGTGAGATAACACATGGGAATTAATTAACCCTACCATCTTTTATATCCTTCCGCCAGATCCGACACATCAATGCACTGAATACAGGTATTATTATTTCCCTATTTGTGCTACCTTCTTTGTGCCACTGGGCCACAGACCTTTCTTTGCTTCACTTGTGTGTGTGTGTATATATATAAGGACATGCATTTGCACAAGCGAGAGTTTTTTGTTGTGAGTTATTATTTAGTTGCTAGCTTTGAGCATTGCTATTGTGCTAGCTGATGTGCCTACTCTTACTGAACCGAACTTGGACCATGACAAAGCGGTACACTTGGCACTCTAAATAAAGTACCCTCCGTAGTCATAGTCCAGGCAGTTAAATCTGATCATCCAAGGCAGCAATTGAAGATTTGTAGCAGCAGCACATACTATCTGAGACATAGGGCTGCTCCAGCATGACCACCTCCTCCTCCAGCATGGCCACCTCCTCCAGCATGCACAAGACCAACACCTCCTCCTCTAGCATGACAAACACCTCCTCCTCTAGCATAACAAACACCTCCTCCAGCATGACCACCACCACCTCCTCCAGCATGGCCACCACCTCCTCCAGCATGACCACCACTCCTCCAGCTATGACCACCACCTCCTCCTCCAGCATGCGCCACCAACCTCCAACTTCCAGCATGACCACCACCTCTCCGCATGAGCACCACCCTCCTCCGCATCTGACCACCACCTCCTCCTCCAGCATGACCATCCCTCTTCCAGCATGACCACCTCCTCCAGCATGACCCCTCCTCCAGCATGACAACCTCCTCCAGCATGACCACTCCTCCGCATGACCACCACCTCCTCCAGCCTGACCACCACCTCCTCCTCCAGCATGGCCACCACCTCCTCCGCATGACCACCTCCTCCTCCAGCATGACCACCACCGCTCCTCCGCTTATGCCACCTCTTCCTCCAGCAGACCACCTCCCCTCCAGCATGGACCAACTCCTCTCACGCATGAACCCACCTCCTCCAGGTATGACTACACTCTCCAGCATGCTACCACCCGCTAAGCATGACCTCCTCATCCCCCAGTATGCCAACAACCTATCAAGATGACCACCACCGAGGTGGTCATGCTGGAGGAGGAGGTGGTCATGCTGGAGGAGGAGGTGGTCATGCTGGAGGAGAAGGTGGTCATGCTGGAGGAGGAGGTGGTCATGCTGGAAGTGGAGGTAGTGGCCATGCTGGAGGAGGAGGTGGTCATGCAGGAGGAGGAGGTGGTCATGCAGGAGGAGGCAGTGGTCACAGCTCCTCCCTCCCTTAGTTTGTTTCAGAGGGGGAACAGCTTGGCACCAAACAGGAGTGTTGGCTAACCCCTGCCTATAGGCTAGGTCCATTTAGACATTCATTGTATACATTCATGTGTGTGTACACGTGTGTGGGAGGGGGGGGGAGGGGGGGAACTGCATAAGTGCCAAGTGCACTTATTGGATATTTCCATCTATACTGACTGGAGGATTGACACTCAATCGCCATTTAATCACTGTTTGAAACTCGTTGGGGTCAAGGTGCAACCCTAAGCTAGGAGAAGGGACAACTGAAATCTATTGCTGAAGCATGGGGCTATGAACAATCTGGCCTTATGTCTAACAATAAAATCACAAGTGTTGGAAGATCTATATGGCAGGCTAAGCATCATACTTGTGAGAGCAAATGCAAGGGCTATCCTTTTGCAAGATCCTTGCAAGTTGCTGACATACTGGTTGACACAATGGAATGCTAATATTATCATATTGTGTGTATTTGTAGAGTTTTGTAATACGAATTTTAAGGTGTAGTTTTGTATCCTGTTTATTATAATAATAATAATGCCGGCTGCGTGGAAAATGTCTCTGTGTCGCAGTCAAGGTAAAGGCTCAATAGTTTTTTTTTTAAAAACCTTTCCAGGATGGTGTAGCATGCCCTTTGGAGGGTGGTTCATGGAATAAGAGACTCTATTGAGCAACATTGGTTGGAGGATGACTGTCATTTTAAAGATGGACCTGAAAAATGGCTTTAATATGGTTTCTCACCAGGCCGTCTTATCTGAGTGTGCTAAGCACTTTCCAGAACTGCTCCTTTGGGCTATAGACATCACCCATTCCTCTGGCATCCTTTGGGTTGCCCTGCACTGCTGTGGACACATCAGATGCTTCTCCTCCTGCACTGCTGTGGACACATCAGATGCTTCTCCTCCTGCACTGCTGTGGACACATCAGATGCTTCTCTCCTGCACTGCTGTGGACACATCAGATGCTTCTCTCCTGCACTGCTGTGGACACATCAGATGCTTCTCTCCTGCACTGCTGTGGACACATCAGATGCTTCTCTCCTGCACTGCTGTAAACACATCAGATGCTTCTCTCCTGCACTGCTGTGGACACATCAGATGCTTCTCTCCTGCACTGCTGTGGACACATCAGATGCTTCTCCTCCTGCACTGCTGTGGACACATCAGGTCCTGCAATGCTGTGGTCACATCACATGCTGCTTGGAGGCAGTCAATTCTAGCCCTTAGTAACGGGTGGGGGGGGGGGGGGGGGGGGGGGGGGGGGGGTTGGGTCTTTGCTTCCTTTACCAACATGCACCAGTAGCATATATAGCCTCCATATGTTCCAGTGGGTTTGGTTCACAGACAAATCCTTACCCCTGTTCTGCAGTTGCAGATTTGTTCCTCCCGATAATGCACTGCACATTGACTCCCTCCTCTCAGCGTCATCAGCCTCCCAAAAAGAGCTTTCCTGCATATTAGATACTACACATGCTCACTGTGCTGTTGGAAGCTTCCTCCACTGCTGACAGAGCATGGTTGCTTTCAGTTTTCTCACCACATGCATCCGCCCACTTAATATATCGGAAGCAGGCATGTACTCAGGCGTAGCAGCTGAGCTCAGGAAATACTCTGAGAATGACAAGAGATGTGGGTTGGAAATGTATTCCACTGCTGTGTGAGAGCTATGGGGCATGAGGCCACAGAGTCTGTGAGTACTTTTTCACAAGTAACGCCCTGCCTAGCCATCCGTGGGAATCTCCACAAGTCCAAGGAGGTGGCGGACCTCTATGGTCACCTCAGCCTCACACTAATTAGGGCTAACACCCGCATATGGATGAACTTTATGTGCAGTTATCTGTAATGTGTGTGTGTGTGTGTGTGTGTGTGTGTGTGTGTGTGTGTGTGTTGTGTGTTGGTTTTTGCTTCAATAATGACCTAGAACTGATTACCAATCTTCCTTTCTCAATAACAGAACTGGGATTCATTCCTGAACCTTTATTTTTTAATATTAAATCTGAACATCACTGTGGTGTATGGAAATGTAGAACTGTTAGCTGTCAATGTCAATTAATTTATTTTTTATAACTGTACAAAAACAAAGCACCACAATATCTTAATAGTATAGTCTTGTCCAAGAACCTAAACAACAAGCACTAAATAAACTCTATTGAACTAGAACAATGAGTCACACTATTTTGTGAAATGTCTAGAAGTGAACCATGCGCCGCAGGGAACATTCAAAAATTGGAACCTGACCAGTTTTCATCCTGTCTATTACTTCACTGTGTACAGCAGTGATCATTTTGACTACATCATGCTCCTTGTGGTTTTTACTAAAAATGGAGCAAAGAGCTTTCATATACCATGAGCCATCATCATCTCTGAAGGCTGAATGCCCATTGAACGTTGGAAATGAAAGAAGAAAATCTGCAACATTTCTTGGACCATCAATATTTGGAACACCATCACGTGGTAAAGGTTCCACTTCTGCTGTTTCATCTCCCCGACATGCTTGAACAAACACCATCTTTGGTTTATTTATTAGGGCTGCACAACCATCATCCAAAAATTGATATACTGACTTTACAATAAATGGTTCTCCATCGATGCCATAGATCACATTCTCTTCACCATGGGACATTAGGCAGCAAATAAAGCTGTCGTGGTTAGCTGATACAAGGTTTTCATTGTCTTTCAAATTTTCTAGAAGCTTTCGATCTTGTTTTTTAATAATATCTTGGCAATTCTTCGTCTTTGTTATGATTTGAAAAGCTAATTCAATCTGAGCCATTTTCAGATTTTTTAGCATCACAACTCTATACTTTAATGTTTCAAAGAGTTGTTTCAAATTTTCCTCATCTGCCTCCCCTCCTGGATTGCGATCATCAAGGTCTAAGCCATCCTCAAATTTAGTATTGCTTATTATCAAGGCTATTCCATGATGAGGTGTGGCTTTCATCCTGTAGGCATCACCAACTGTGTTGAAAGAACAATAAAGTACAACTCCTGAAATTCAATTGTTGGAACATAAATCCTAAATTCTTATCTGCCCTGTTGACCATATTCTAGAGGTTATTTCTAATAATAAATGTTAACGAGAGAAATTCAGAAAGAAAACATGTCCTTGCATTTCATGATTACTTAGATTTGCATGTTAAGAATCCGTAACTTCTATCTGGACTGAAACATGCATGACTTCAAAGCCAATTGATGCAATGTTCATGTTTATTCTCCAGTAGCTGACTGTCTAACCCCTTGAAGACACAAATCCCAATTATATAGTAGTATGCAAAGCCCAGAAATTGTTGTACATGCCAACTTTGGTGATGGCCATGATGCCACTCTCTCACCTTTTGCTGGATCAACCTGTAGCCCATCTTCACCGACAATGTGTCCTGAATATTTTACCTGCTTTTGCTTAAGATTCAAAGTAATTCAAAATCCCAAAGGAGGTAATATAACACAAAGGGATAGTGTATCAAATCAATGACACTTACTTGCTAAATAGTAGATTGCAGGAATACATTAGTGCAAAGACCGGCAAAGTAAGAAGAATTAAAGAAACCAAAAATATGTATAATTCACTTACATGCTTCAAGGAAAAATTTATATTCCAACAGAGATCAAAAAGAAGGTTGATAACTCAAGGTGAACACAAATTCGAAGTGTTGGTACTTACAGCCTATATAACAGATCATTGTGCAACACAAGGATACAAGACAGAACGCGAAAATGATAAAATCACTCAAGGGGACTCATGAGATTAATTACCGAAACTTACCACCATCTTGGAAGCAAATCTCTTGGAATACACAAAAATTTTGGTATAACTCAAGGATTAATGTATCACATTTGTAACACTTACATGCTAAATGGCAGATCACAGTGGAATATATAAATGCAATGATCGAAAGAAGGTTATACAGTAGCTCAAGGGGAAAACAAAATCAATGTAGGTAACTTACTTGCTTCACAGAAGATTGCAGTGAAGTATTTTGCAACAATGATAGATGAGAAGGTAAGATAGCTCAAGAGAACACAAAATCAATGCATCAAACTACAAGCTTCAAAGTAATTCTCAATCCAAAGGAGGTAATATAACACAAGGGGACAGTATATCAAATTATGGCACTTACATACTAAATAGCAGATCACAGTGAAATGCATTAGATGAAAGAAAGTAAGAATAACTCGAGAGGCAAATAAAATCAATGTGTCCAACTAATGGCGCTTACCTCCTTCAGCAAAAAATCATAGCAGAATATAAAAACAACAAAGAACAGAAAGATGGTATGATAAAACAATTAGTCAACACACCAAATCCATGTGTCAAACTTCTGGCCCTCATCATTTTTATTATGCACATCCACACTACAGATAGGTAACAAGTGTTCAATTCTACAAGGAAGTCTGAACACAGGAATAATGTGAAAGGCATAATAATGGTCAACATATTCAAAAGCACAGTATGACTCAATTATGAGAAGAGTGCTTGAATTAATTCAGTGTCATATCGTCTTCATATCCTAGTTTCCTACACTAATGACCCCCATATTGAAAAGTGAATAAATGCCCTTTAATTGGAAACAATAACTCCATTTAATGGTAAAATTGCAGCGATTTGTACATGTAACATCTGCCCTTGTGCGCGGAAACTTTGAATGCGCACAGTACAAAACTCCATCTTTGTATAGTGCTCATGATTAGGGTTGATTAGTCAATTGGAGTAGCTGGCAGGCTAGAATTTCCGTCAGTCCAGATAGATCAGAGATAGTGAAGTCAACGAATGTGTTGGGAATGTAGTTGGAACAACTGGGCTGACCACTCTGATGTGGTCACCACTGTCTAGAAGCACAACTGAAGATTGAGGAAGGCACAGATGGTCTGGAGGCACTTGACTGAGGATGCGTGAGCAGACTATTAGTTGGCAATAGACGTGCTTCAGAAGTGTTTTGAGCCCAGCAGCAAGCGTGGATGCTATGCAGCAGAGTGAAAAGAAACAGTGGCGAACAATAGCCGGGCCATAGCCGGGAATGTTTTTCCAGATTTAGAGGTCACTGCTACTGATCATATACACACTCGTCTTTTAATAACACAGTCACTGAATGTATGCACAGCTATAGGTACAGTGTTCCACATCTTAAGCTTCCAAATTTGAATTTTTTGGTTTTTCAGTTATAAATTTTGAACCATTTAAGCTATGATAACATAAATTCGATTATCACACCCAGCCACCATTTCTGTACAACAGTTACAAATCAATTATTAAATGTAATCAATGATTCGTGATATATAAACAATGAACAGGTTCAGAACACTTTCTTGTCATGCAACTCCAGTAAGGAATGTAGTTAAGGGCTGAAATTTTTATATATGGATACTCCCTGTGAATACCTATGTATGTGGCAAGTTCGTTGGCTTAGTCACATTGGTTGGGAAGATCGGTTCAGATTTATGCATTTTAGGGGGTATCCCGCGGAATCTAACAGTTTAGACAAATTAGTTTGACTAACATTGAATTAAGTTAGTAAGTCCGTGAAGTATCTCTATATTTTTTTACATTTTATAAAACGTCTCAGAAGGTCATCAAAAGGTAAAAATTGCTGACTTCACTCTTCGGTGATATTTTTCAATGTTCATGACGTACCTTCTGACGTCACTTTACATGCGCACCACACAGTCATTATTGCTTGTAATAATAATACTAAATGGCTTCTGATCTGCACTTCAAATGATGTATTTCTTTCTATGAACGCAAAAGAAACTCCATGCCTTTATCAAGTGATGCCTAAATACATTGGCCGTTGTGTAATCAACAAAAGCATCATATACTGGTCGTGAGTACCTTTGTTTCGTTTGAGTAGCATTAATGCCATCTTTTGCTTCTTCCTTGCAAGTCAAACTAATTCGTCAAAACTGTTAGATTCCGCGGGACACCCCCTAAAATGCATAAATCTGAACCGATCTTCCCAACCAATGTAACTAAGCCAACGAACTGGCCACATACATAGGTATTCACAGGGAGTATCCATATATAAAAATTTCAAATTCCTTACTGGAGTTGCATGACAAGAAAGTGTTCTGAACCGTTCATTGTTTATATCTCACGAATCATTGTTTACATTTAATAATTGATTTGTAACTGTTGTACAGAAATGGTGGCTGGATGTGAAAATCGAATTTCCATTATCATAGCTTAAATGGTTCAAAATTTATAACTGAAAAACCAAAAAATTCAAATTTGGAAGCTTAAGGTATGGAACACTGTAGCAAACAGGATGCAGGGCATATGAAAATTACATTAAGATTCAATACTAACATGTTGCTGTAACATTAATAGTGTAATGCTAATATCTCTTTGCGCATGTGTACGCATGCGCTGGATGGGCTCGAACTTGCCAGAACATTTGCATGTGACATTGTGTGCGCACTTGTATGTATAAATACTCTCTTTTTGTGTTTTTAGTCAGTCTGTACACGTGTTACTGCATATCCTTTGGCCACAGCTACAATATGTACATACATCTATGGTTATAAGTTAACCCACAGAGACCTCACAAGTGTGACCCCATGCAAAGAAGCAGAAGGACGAGAGAAAAAGAAAACACGCTGCATCCATCACACAGATAATATCTGTTCTGTTCAAGAAGGCAAGATCTTGTAGCGATCGTACAACTCTATGCCAATCGGAGGAGAGCTAATCTGGCCAAAACAGTTACCAGTTACCTGGCTTGGTGAGCAGTCTGTGGCGGAGGAGGGAACTTTAAACCAATTGTGATGTGAGAGGTGATAGAGGCTTCTAATAGAAACCTTGTGGTGCGCTTCTAGAGCACAAAGTTACATGATCGCAAAAGTTGCTGCTGTGGATGATTTTGCACCAAAAAGCCATCTATCATTGAAATTTCTTCTAGAGAGAACCCAAAGCTTCTTCACAATGCTATAGGTATGTGATCCATGCTCACACTAGCCATGTCACTGTTTGAAACTCTCTGCCTATTTCTGTTTTCTACTTCAAATATTGAAAGTAACTTTCCTTTTTTCTTCTAACAACCCATTTCCTGTCTGTCACATTGTACTCCAAAAATAAATAAATAAATAAATTTGTTTTAGTGGTTCAAACGCGGCTTCATTTTTATGTTTTCTTTTTTTATAGTTGTATATTCCCCAATTGGACACATCAAATGATTTACCTGTACCCTGAACATCTGGCATACAGTTCTATCTCTACAATGTACATATGCCTGAAAATTGTAGAAGAACATCGGAGCTCAAAAGTCACTGGCAGCCTTTGGAGGCAACAGGAGCTGTACGATAGAACAGTGCATGCACAAGAATTCAAGGTCAGTGGCGACACAACCTGATGACCACCAAAGGGGCAGGAGGAAAGCAGCACCAACTAAAGCTCTGATCTGGGCCTTACAAGGTAGTGAAGTAATGTTGCAAGCAGTTTTGATACTCCACCAAACAGAAGCGAGAAATGGTTTTTGTTCATTTTGATCGCTTAAAACTTGCCACCAGATGGAAATGCCCGCGACTACTGATAATAACACCAAGTAATCTCATACAGAAAGACAGCTGTGGGGTGCTTAACACACAGAGGCAGCAGCAAATCAGCACAGATCTGCAGATTACTGAGGCTGAAATGTGCCACAGGCTGATGAGTCAAGTTCAATGCACAGCCAACCCCCAGCACGCCCAAAGATAGGTAATGATTGATTTCAGCTGCAGCTAAGTATTCAAGATGAAGCTCCATGACAAACCCCTAAAATGTGCAGGAGTGAACCAATATCCCACAATGAGCAGAATGACTGCCACCAGACTATTGCAGAGCAGTACAATGAGCAGGGTCTCATTAGAGAGGTGTAGTCTGCAGCCACATGTATGTGTGACATTATGTGGCTGTGTATGGAAGCTTCACGAATGCTCTCTATGCATATATATAACTATGTTTGTATGCAGGTTCATAAGTGTTGCTGGTTAGTCATTATTACATATGTATTCACTTACTTATGTAACAGACTTTGCTGCATAATATCTTATCTTTATGGGACGGGAGTAGACACGGAAGGGGCAGGGATGGGGAGGGAGAGGAGTGAATAGGAGAAGAAGAGATAAGATGAATTGGAGGAGAGAGAAGGGAAGAGGAGGGAAAGAGAGGGAGTAAGGGGAAGGAGGGAGAGGGGGAGAGATGGGAGGAGGGACAGGGGAAGGTTGTGTCATCTAGCCACCTGTATTTTTTACTACTCATTGGATTAAACTAATGAACTATTGAAGTGCATGGGTGGTCTTGATATCAGGTAATCCCATTCAGTTTAATTTGACATCGATTTCATCTATATTGCATATGTACTTCATATACCTAACATCATACACAGAAGACACAATATATCACTCACTATGTCTTCATAATCATGAACAGAGGTAGTTTGCTTACTGTATAGAGAATAAATAATCATCATTTATTGTGACAGTTGAATCAAGGTAAAAATTCATCCTTGAGGTCACCTGTCATTCAAATCTAATAGAATACTTTGTGACCTCATACCAGATTTATATTCTCAAATGTCAACAACTGTTTAATGTTGTAATGTCCCGCAATGTGCTCATTAGTATTTTATGAATGTTGGCCACAGCTTTTCCAAGCACATATGCAGAGTTGTAATTTGTTTTTGTTTTTTCGATTAGAAACATGTGTATTCTTAGGGTGAAATCATGCATGTTACTTATAATACTATTATTCTGGAGATAGTAGTCTGATACAATGAGCTAACATTAAATGCAGAGGATCGATTGGTATTTATAATCACCGAAACTGTCTATATATGTTATGCTGTGGGTTATCCATGCAAATCAGAAATCGTTTTCCTGCACTTCGTACAAACAATTGTATTAAGTAGCAACAATAAGCTCACTCTTGGCGTTGAAGGAGTTTCAACTTACTCTATTGTAATGCCATATTCACTTGGAGGAGAAATCTCCTGTACATTGTGCAATTCTTCTTACTTTTCTTCTGGACCAATCGTCTTGTATGGGAGTAAATTTTGAAGCCACAGAGTGCTCTAGAATACGTCGATTTGACCATGATGACAACAATTTAATATCTAGCTAGGTAGAAGTATGTAGTCACTTTGGATGGATGTAACTTACAAACTAACAGCCACAGAACAAATCAAATCAATAATATGTGGGGGAGAGATTAACATGCACATTGAGTCCTCTTCGTGATTATTTGCATCAAGACAATAAAAACGCATCTTTGTAAGGAACCACAGTTACAAGTATATACATATAACTTTATATAGCTGTATACATAACGTAATCCACACGTCACTTACATGATCCTTCTTGTAGTGGTAGTACTTTGTAATGACCTCCATCACACCCAGCATTGCAAGATTTTTACACCGGTCTTCATTCAAAGGGAACAGTTCATTGGTGATGCATTGTGGTAAGGAGTAAACCAGCTCCATACAGCCCTTGCCAACTGTATGCAAATTCATAACATACTCTTGGATCTCAAAAGGTTTCATTAATTCAGCTGTGAACACTGCTATTTTTTCTGCACTGACCATATTGACAGTAGATAACTGATCTTCAGTTACTTTCAGTACAAGAAAAGTGGTGCCTTTTTTGGATGACATCAATAATGGAGCTGGGCACTCAAAGATATTCCGTCTACAATACTCGTCTAATTGATCTATGTAAGACCTTAGACTCAAATGAAACTCTGATGCATCTTTGTGTGTCCTTTTTGTTGCCTGGATAACAACTGTTTTTAAAATGGAATAGTTAAACCAAGAGTAATAGTCTGATAGCATTGCTATACACTCCAGGTGGCTTTTGGCAGCCATTATCTCTTGTTTTCTGTCACTAAGCATATGTATGTTACTCACTGCAGATGTCATGCCAGGAACAGATAGAAGGATTTTCTTGTACACTTCAAGAGAGACATTTGCTTCCATCCAGCTGCTAAACTGATCAACAATTGTGTCCCATTGATCAACGATGGCCTCTGCATCCTCCTGAAGTTTCAAAATTAAAATATCTTTTTGCTTTTGATTAAGAGACAAAGTATCAAGGTACATGAATGGTACATTTCTACATGGTTTAGGACATCCAGTAGAAATGAGACTTTTAAGATCACACTTTCCACATCCACAGTTAGCCTGCACCATGTCAAATTTAATTGACAATTCTGTATTACCTGTGAAGTACATACAAGATAACATAATACTCATCTTCTCTATTAATATGTGAAATGACCTTTGCCACAATTACATAGTTTACATTCCCTACCAGTTGCAATTACAGTTGTCACTTATTCCACATAATGTACCTGTAGTAGCCAGGCTATGAACTCTGTTTGCTGCATCCAAGTTTCCTAATTCTTTTAAGGTGTCAATTAGTTTCTGATATGTGGTACCAGATCCCTCCTGTTCTTTCCATTTCATCAACACCTTCTCCATCTGTTGCTCACTACCTCTATGATGTTGATTGTCGGTAGCATCTTGTCCACGTTTGATGATGCCTTTCCAATCACCCTTCCATGATGACATTTGCAAGAGATGATCATGGCTACACACTTCATCCAGCATCCCTGGTGATAAAGAATATGTGCATAAATCATTCATTCCCCTAGACTTCTCAATAGATTACAGCCAGAATAGCATGACATGTATTTCAAAAGTTTTTTTTAATGTGTATGGCACTTTGATGAATTGGGCTGGGAAAGGGGGGAAGGGGGAAGGTGTGAGGGAAATTAGTGGTTGTATATAGGAGATCTCTATTTGTGAAAATAGGTTAGTAGGATTTTAAAAATATGTTGTCATACTTACAAGTGAAGTGAGCTTTTTCCATTTGTGTATTCATTGACAATGTATACAAGGAACTTATCATGCGAGTGCAATGTATGGTTAATCAACTTTCATCTATGCTATTTTACGATGTGATACTGATAAATAAATTAATCATACCATCAATAACCAACTGCTGAACTCTTTCTGCTGCATCCTTGTTTCCTAATACTTTTAAGGTGTCAATTAGTTTCTGATAGGTGGCACCAGATCCCTCCTGTTCTTTCCACTTCATCAACACCTTATCTCTTTTCTGTTGTTCACTATTCTCTTCACGATCAATGTCAGTAATGTCTAGTTCCTTTTTCAGCAATCGACGACCTATCACTTTCCAGTCAAAGTCCAAAGATGCTGCTATCTTTAGAAGGCATGTTTCAGTGCAGCTTCTATCCATAATTCTGGAAACAATAAAAGAGTTCTAATCTTAATGTCCAATGTCCTGGGTGTCTCCCGGGGGTGCGTTTGTACACCTAGATGTCCAGACATTCAGAATAATGCCACTTCGTAACTGTGCACCAGAAATGAAATCCAATAGCACATACACGGTCTAATGTCAGTTCCTTCTAAAAACGTCTAACCAAGTTTCCACAGTGAGGTCCTCTGAGGCATGCCAGGTATACGCTAGACGTGACTGGGAAAGCTTCACTTTGGCAAACTGGTTAGAAGTTTGTAGAAGGAAATAGACCTTACCTATTTCAGCCCAGAGCTAGAAATGCATGACAAACATACATGCGCTGTTGAAATTCAGTTCTAGTGCACAGTAAAAAAATTGAATTAATCTGAATTTCCATAAACCTGGGTGCCCAGGACATTAGACATTAATCCACACTTATCGTTTAATATATTCTACAGACAATATACATACAGCCACTGAGTCACAAATAGGGCACCAGCAGTATGGCTGCCAATCCTCACTAGAAGAGTCTATGCATTGATATCATGTTAAGGTGGCTGTAGGGACCAGGATATTACCCTGGACTTTGGTTCATTGGATCTGGTAGCAAGGCACGATGCCAAGTGAGAAAATGTCTTTTGCACTTCCTTGCCCCAAGCCCCATACAATTCTGCTGCCAAGGTGATACAGAACCATCCCAGTTCCCAACATTTGGCCTCATTGGTACAATGCTTCCTCAGCTCTGCTGATCTCACCTTGATTTTCATTTCTGAGAGAATTGTTGGGTTTAGCAGAGAGGTCATGGTGAGATCAAAACCAGCGCAAGTTTGTCCCTATCCCAGATAGCAGCAAGAATGTATGCAGAGCATTTTTTAGAGGTGCTTTTTGCCTAGACCACTATGAGCTTTAGAACAATACATGCTCAATGGCATGATTCAAACACAGCATCACAGAGTCTGTCATGCCTGGAAACAGCATCACCTCCAAGCTAGAATGTCAATGCATAGTGTCCTAGTGGGTCCAGGGGGTGGTCAGGGAACTATGCACAAAGGAAACTGGCAAAAGAGGTGTCCACGCCACAACTGAAAGGCTATTTATATTGCTGGGGTCAAGATTGAGGTCAATGATCGGTGGAGGAATGACTGAGAGCCAGGCATAAGTGACAAGCTGTAGGTCAATAGAAAGCAATTTTCAAGTGGCAGTGATTGGAGGTGTACATGTGTTGGCTGGACTGTTTGATGCATACAAGTTTTTGGAAGCCTTCACCCAGGCACAACAATTCCAGAGTAAACCTGTGGCTCCCTGATAGCCAAGCTTTTCCATGGATGAAAGCAGGGTAGTGTCTGCTTCTCAATTGGAGGGAACGAATCTTAAAGGAAGGTAAAGTCCCTCAATTGGTACCCATGATCATGAGTTTAGAGAGGTTGATGACTTCATGGATGAGGAAGCATGCTCAGATCTCCTTGTCCGAAATGCTCACACTTGGAGGTTTTAAATGATGTCCCAAAGGAGGACCCAGCTCCTGAAAGGGACTGACAACATGCTGGATGGCTAAAGGATCTGCCGCCACTCCATGAAAGAGTAGGTCATGACAGCCTCATCTTCAGCAATTGTCAGAACCAGTTGGTGCAGAACCAAAGCAGAGTGCAAGGAGAAGAGCGAATCTCTCTGCTGGATGCCCAACAGATGTCAATATAAGAGTGGTGTGTGTGTGTGTGTGTGTGTGTGTGTGTGTGTGTGTGTGTGTGTGTGTGTGTGTGTGTGTGTGTGTGGGTGGTGGGTGGGTGGGTGGGTTTGGGTGTGTGTGTGTATGTGTGTGTATGTGTGTGTGTGTGTGTGTGTGTGTGTTCATTTTTTACCACCATACACTCAAGGCTGGCTCCACTGAGAAGAGCAGACCCACAGAAACCAGGGCAATAACCAGGCATCACACCAAATGCCTTGCTTGATCACATCAACATTATTGCACCACCAAATGTTGTGTGTCACAGAAGGGACCCACAGCTAGCCCCAACACAATCACTATCAGTCACAGACTTGCTTGTGTGCCCAATGTGTAAGCAAATTCTGGTGCAGCTTCTTGCACTGCACTGCAATGCAGTATACACAGAGCACATTGCTAATTCCATACCAACATCTGCCAGCAGTAGAGTGTCCATGCTGTAGTCTAAGGATGATGTGAATTTGGTGCCATGTTCAGTACAGCCAGCTCCAACTACTATGCCATGATTGTTGGAGAGTGTAGTCCTCTTCTCTCCAGTCTGATAGAGGAAAATGATAGATGCAGCGCATGAAAATAGCTGACTTGGTAAGTGCAATGCACATGGTATACAGTGCAGTATATGATGGGGGACGTTGTCCTGAATCCGTGGTTACTTCTGCTACTACAAGGACGCATCAGTAAGTTAGTACACGAGAGGCTGTGCAATGAAAACTGTGAAAAGTAGTATGTTGTCTTTAGCCTGTGTTTGTATGAAAGTTGCTGTTTAGTTTACTCCAGGGGATGAGGTGTGATTGTTAATGTAGCAGTTGTGCATGTGCTTTATCATTAAGCTGTGAGCTAACTGGACATTAGTTGGGCACATGTCCTTAGCGTCTCCCATTTTTGGACAGTGGCTATGTCACTGCAGGTTTGTATTGGCAACCTATGGAGCTCAATGCCCCATACCAAAAAACCAAATTGTTCATGAAGCCGCACTATAGGAACACCACATAGGATCAGCTGACACATCTGTGCTTAAGGCGTGTCCTTCGCTCCTCCCCTTTTGAACAGTAGCTATGTCACTGCAGGTATAGATTGGCAACTCCATGCTCCACCCCTAACTACCAATTTGCTAACAGGTTTGTATTGGCAACCTATGGAGCTCAATGCTGCCCCACACCACATAACCAAATTGCTGTTGAGGCTACGCTAAAGGAACACCACCTAGGATCACCGGTTAGGTGTGGGGCATGGAGTTGCCAATATAAACCTGCAGTGACATAGCCACTGTCCAAAAGGGGGAGGGGCCAAATATATGACAGATGTGTCAGGTGGGTCCTAGGTGATGTTCCAGTCATGTAGCCTCACTAGCAATTTGGTTTTTTGTGTGGGGCATGGAGCTCCATAGGTTGCCATTACAAACCTGCAGGACTGTCCTAAAAAGGGGAGGGGCTAAGGACATGGGGCAAGGAGCTCATGGGTTAAGTCTCCTGAAAGGGGAGGGGCCAAGGACATGCCTCAAGCACAGATGTGTCATGCGGGACCTGGTTGATATAACTATAACTTATCATTTTCGTGTAAGACTTGCCCACCTAGGTCTTACATAGTTGTATAGTAGCGTTGCCTGCATTTCGTTCTTCCCTTTAGCAGTCCTCATCCTTGTGTTGGTAGATAATTGCGTGGAATACTGAACGAGGGCGTGTATAGTATGATTTCGTAATCCACACGGCCATTTGAGGTGTGGTGGAATGTGACGTCCCAGCGGTACGTTAACCCTTAAGCCGGGTTGAATAAACGGCGTCATTGTCATTCACAAAAGTTCTATGGCCGCTCCTTCAGGGGTCTATACAATGGACTGAGGACCTGAAGAAGTACTACTGAAGTGAACAGTGGCCTGATACGTATTGCATTATTGATTGCTACTGAAATTTGCTGATTATAAAGTTACGGTATTGGTAAGCAGGATCGGAATGCAACTTTGCCAGATAGGCCCTCCTTATAAATCATTATCCTGAGTAAGCAAAGTTATTAATATATGTGTGCAGTGCAGTACGTAGATTAGTCAATAGTCTATGATAGAAGCATGTCCCTGAGAACGAATAACGACAGCAGCGACTCGTGTGGAGAAGACGAGGCAGAACAAAGGATGTCCAGAGGAATATCGGTTGACGAAGAATCTGAACCAGTCGGACATTCGAAGATAAATGGAGGTGGGTTTCCCGTCGTATGAGATAAGTTGCATATCCTGACTTCATGCACCGTTGGTATGTAACGACACTAAAGCATGACGGGTCATGCGAGGGGTGGGGTTACGAGGTACAAAGATGCATAGTACTCCCCGCATCGAGGGCCACTGAGAATGCTAATTTCAATCAGAGAGTAAGGAGGATCGAGAGAGAGCGCTTACAAATGAGATTTCTTCACAGCCGTTTTAAGACGAGCATCGACGGATGCGTAGATTCAAAATGCAGGGTGTGTGGTAGTGTTAAAGCGAGGTTGGGGGTATTATTGTGCACAATATGAATATGCTGACACAATCAATGTTTTTTCCAATGGATTAGGAGGCTCTACTACATTCGTTCAGAAACGCGGCTTCCTCTATAAGCTTGGCGGGAATGTAAAGAATTGGAAGCTTAGATACGTTGTCCTGAACCCTGGTTACTTCTGCTACTACAAGGACGCATCAGTAAGTTAGTACACGAGAAGTTATCCAGTGAAAACTGAAAAAGTTGTCAGTTGTCTCTAGCCTGTGTTTGTAAGTTGCTATTTAGTTTACTCCAGGGGATGAGGTGTGATTGTTAATGTAGCAGTTGTGCATGTGCTTATGAGCTAACTGGACATTAGGTGGTTGAGTTGGGCAGTAATTGAGTGAGGCTGGTGACAAAACAGTGACACTTTCTCTCAAAAGGTGCTGAAACCAATTGGTGAGGTGAAATTGAAGAATGTCACAGTGATGGAATCAGACCATACATGTAAGCATGGCATATTGTCACTGGGCTGCATTCCAATGATCTTATCATTGACTTGACACAGCAAAAGGAAAGCAACCATTTCAGTTTGTAGTGCACACTGAAAGTACATGGAATAACAGGTGTGACTGGATATTAGCAGCTGTCAAAGCTGAGGAGTTGCAAGACTGGATTACAGCTTTTCAAGTATGACATGCATGTTTGGATCTTTACCACATGCTCGTATGTATTTCACTTATCCTATCTTCCATTAAAGCTTGCAGGTCAAAGAAGATAAAATCCAAGATGAAAATACAACCACTTGAAACAAACTCTGTTTATTCAGTTTGTCAATGTGTACAGTTGTCTAGTATCCATGTGTTTTAAACGGCACTGTTTGTTGTTGCGGAAATTCATCCCTTCCCCTGCAAAACCTCACCATCTTATGAAACGATGGTGACCATATTCTCCCTTGTCCGACTCTGAAACTACTCATGTGCATCAAATGGAGTACAGTGCATGAACCAGTCTGCAAACACACACACATTCACTGAGGCTTCACAGGACGATCAATGCGATAGAGCTTCTCAGCGAGGGTGTAGTATGCAAGGTACTCCACCTCCTGTGGTGTGACATCATAATGGTAGTGGCCCCCACAGCCATGATCACTGAAGCAATGGGTGTGCTCCACTCGAAGATCCAGACCCTTAAAGTACAGTCAAAACACCAATCAACAGACAACGAGAACATAGATTTTAGAACTGAGCTTACAGGGTCATGACTGACGAACACTGATAAGCAGGTGAGGGGAGCTGCCACATCATAGAAACGTAACCAGTTGTTGACATCCTCATCGGAATTCAGAGGAGTGCAAGAGAATTCTGGCTACAGTGTGAAGATCACTATGGTATAATGTATATATGGCAAAATTTTGTAGGTCGTATCTAATGACACGTTGGTAAAATGAACCATGTACACCAACACAGATATATCCTATTATCCATCAACAGGCTGACATATGTCATACTGATATGACATCCATCCAGATGAATGCACACCATGAATGGGTCCCACACAGACTCAAATGGTGTGCAAAATATCAGTTAGCAGGAGATTCATGCACAAGAAATGGCCTGTCATGCAGAGGGCTACATCACCATTAATCAAATTATCTTAGTGCTACACAATGTTCACTAATAAACAAGGAAATGTCTAGTTATAAACACAAGTGCACCCCACACAAAGCTGCCCAGTTCACAGCCACACATTTATACTTCAAAAAGCACACCACACTGATGAAAAAAAATAAATTAATGTTGTGACTGAGCAGAGCAGTCGTAATAAACACTGGTCACCAGGCAACCAACCCTGCTGCCAGTAGGATGCACTCATCATTCCCATCACCTCCCTCCTCCCATCTCCTCACTGCAGTCACAAGCACACTCAATACAACACACACATGCACACATGCATACACACCACGCATCCCATCATACACCATTATTGTGCAACGATGCTGACCATCACATGGAGGTTCGCTTTGCCACTCAGTATCTGGAACACGCCACCTAATCCCACAGGGACTGTTCCATAGCGATCCTTCAAAGCCTTGCGCATGCAGGTGACAAAGTTGTCATGACCAGTGCGATGTTTAGCTCGTATCTCAAGCACCTAACAAAAAAATAGTAACAATTATAGAAAGCTTTCTTAAACGTACAAAGAGCAGTATCACCTTGAATCGCTACATTGCAAACAACATATGCAGTATGGGTTCAGTGTACACACACTGACTTTAATAATTCACATCACTTACCTTTCCTGGTTTTCCTTCAGATGCCAACACATTTGCCAATAATCCAGTCTCAAGTGACGCATATTTCTCCAGAACACATGAGCTATCCTAGTGTGATTTTTAAAAAGTGCAGTTAAATATGGAGATCACTGGTGTGAAGTGATGTCCCCACAGAAACATATCCAACCTGATCAATGCATTATTAACTTTGTACTGGTTACTACATAGATTAACTGTTTCAATGCGGGCACCAAATGATTGGTGCGGTTAGCAGTACACGTATGAATTGAATAGATGGGGTTGCATTTCAAGACTCTGTGTCTCACAAGTTAAAACAATTTTTACACTGACCTAAGGGGGGGGGGGGGGGGGGGGGGGGGGGGAATTTAAACATACAGGAAATTAGGAATTGCTGATCCCTATTGCATTATGTGCTCAAAACATCTTTGAACTTATTATATAACGAAGATGTTCCAAAACAAACACCACATGCAATAAATTACTGTTTTCCATACAGCTTACACACATTACACGCATGCAAATCACACACACACATACACATACACACACATACACACGACACATTCATACACACACATGACACACATAACACACATCAACACACACATACACACACATGCCCATACACACACACAACACACACACACACACACCCATAAACACAACACACACACACACACATACACATACACACACACACACAGAAGGATGAACAATGCTTGTGGTGAGGATCATTGTGGAGATATTTGTACTGCTCATCTCAGCAAGCAGAGGTCGAGGTCCTAGTAGCTGTAACTTCTTGTGGAGAGATCAATAGCATAAGAAGACATGCTTGTGCTAAGCTGCAATCACATCCTTACAACTTTAGGAGCAGGGTAAAATCATGTCAGGTCAATTTAAAAAAAATCCAAACTTTACCCACTGGATGAGGTCATTGTCCAGTATATATTGACTTTGATACTTCATCCAGAGATCAAACCACTTTTGAACTGTGTGGGTTAACAATCACAGCATTGGGGGCGTTTCTCTCTATAACTCAAGTTGACCTTACAGTAAGAAACTAAAAAATGCACTGAAGAATATGGTAGCCCACCAGTACCCAACTTCACATCATCATTGGACAATTGTGGGTTTATTGCAAAAAGAAGGGTAACATGTTTAAGTTTTAATTGCCAAAAAGTATATTGCAATAATTTTGACGATTGGGCTCCTGGATGATTGTGCAATTAATATGGTAACTTTTATGTAGGACTTCAAAGGTTTTACATCAAAAACATGCAGAATACAGTTGTACCATATCTTTTGCTGACCACTAGTTTACACAAGCATATGTGTATAATCAACAGCGGAATATTTATCTACAAATCATTTAGTAATAGTGTAGCTTGCAGCCCATCTGCACTGGGAATGTTGTACACTCGACCTGTTGATAATTGGGCTAGTCTTCATTAAAACCTGGGCATGTCTGATTACTAGTTCATCCAGCCTGCGTGGGAAAGAAAATGACAGGGGAAGGTTCAGCAGGATGAAAAAATGGAACTTTCAATTGCTTCTGGTCATTATATTTCTCCACCACCAAAGCCAGCAATTGAAAGTTCGATTTTTTTTTCATCCTGCTGGACCTTCCCCGTCATTTTCTTTCCCACGCAGGCTGGATGAACTAGTAATCAGACATGCCCAGGTTTTAATGAAGACTAGCCCAATTATCAACGGGTCGAGTGTACAACATTCCCAGTGCAGATGGGCTGCAAGCTACACTATTACTAAATGATTTGTAGACAAATATTCCGCTGTTGATTATACACGTATGCTTGTGTAAACTAGTGGTCAGCAAATGATATGGTACAACTGTATTCTGCATGTTTTTGATGTAAAACCTTTGAAGTCCTACATAAAAGTTACCATATTAATTGCACAATCATCCAGGAACCAAATTGTCAAAATTATTGCAATATACTTTTTGGCAATTAAAACTTAAACATGTTACCCTTCTTTTTGCAATAAACCCACAATTAATGACTAATAGCCCAACTCCAGATGTGACATCACTCATTAACGTATACTTAACCCAATTCGTGAAGGACGTTGATTAGTGATGTCACATCCGGAGTTCTTCTTAAAGGGAAGGGTCTATTGTCCAATGATGATGTGAAGTTGGGTACTAGGTGGGTTACTGTATCCTTCAGTGCATTTTTTAGTTTCTTACTGTAAGGTCAACTTGAGTTATAGCGAGACCCAATGCTGTGATTTATTCGTACAAAGGGTCAAAACTTTGAACCCACACAGTTCAAAAGTGGTTTGATCTCTGGATGAAGTATCAACTCATCCAGTGGGTAAAGTTTGGAGATGTCACCTTTTTTTTAATTGACCTGACATGATTTTACCCAGCAGCGTGTAAGTACTCCTTTAAACTGATGATTTTTGTCCAAAGGGTAAACTTGTGGTACATGACCACTGTTGCACTTTTCACTTAGATCAGCAAATCTTAATGCATGTGTAGACGACAATAACTTAAAGCTAACTGAATATGTTTAAAATGTGAGATGAGGAACCTCATCCAATAAAAATTTGTAACACATCTTCCTTCAAAAGCAAGGGAACCAACAAAGCCTGGCAAGGCACCATAACTCAACAGCTATCCATGCAACTAATAGCAATGGTGCTGAACTTTGAGAAAAGTAAAATTGAATTCTTGAATTAAATACAGGAATTAATTAATGCACCTATCCAACAACAAAATCCTTTAAAGCATAAACTACTGCCGCCAGCATGAACGATTGAATGGAAGTTATGCAACATTTAGTTCCGATGTACATATACTAGATGGCAAATATAAACAGACAGAATGTGGGTATCCTTTATTTACAGCAAAACATACATTTTTGAACTTTTCTGACATTTATCATGCACGCCATATGGACTATACATGCACCAACATGCAAGTACCTGAGGTGACTACTGACATGTAAGTACCTGAGGTGACTATGTAACTGAGGTGACTACTGACATGTAGGTAACTGAGGTGACTATGTACCTGAGGTGACTAATGGCATGTAAGTACCTGAGGTGAGTAAGTACCTGAGGTGAGTAAGTACCTGAGGTGGCTACTGACATACAAATACCTGAGGTGGCTACTGAGATACAAGTACCTCAGGTGACTACTGACATACAAGTACCGGAGGTGACTACTGACGTACAAGTACCTGAGGTGACTACTGACATACAAGTACCTGAGGGGGCTACTGACGTAAAAGTACCTGAGGTGACACTTTAGCAATGTAAGTAAGATTTAACCCCTCAGACAGGTTGCTTGGTGTTACTGCATTTGGCATCATCTGAAGATGAAAAGAACAGCATAGATTGCTACACAACACCACATGCCCAAAAACATCTCAAATAGTGACACACAGGGTATACATAAAAGACAGCTCATGACCATCACATGACCATCACATAACCATCACATGCCTATAGCACAATAATCACGGCAACACAACCAAGGTTAACAGAGTGTCAGCAATGACAATGAAGCCACAACAGCCACAAGCCAGGTGCCACAGCAACACATCAGGTCACACACCCCAGTTAGCAGCACATGGGTCACGTGCATGGAGACTTGCTCAAGAGCTACTGTGATGTCATGCCTACCTCACAGTTCATTCCTGCTACCCTGCAAGAACCCGCTCCAGCTCCAATGACAAAGGCACCTGGCAGTTCTGCTAAGGTGGCCATCTTGCCTAGGTCATACACCTGTAAATAGTAATATCAATTTAGGTAAGCCAATTATCACAGTGTATGCCTCATAAATACACAGCGCTATACATTGAAAAAGTACACAATTGTTGAGTGCAAAGTAGGTAGTTTATATTCAAAGTAAAGTTTGATGATCAAATGTCTACAACATATATGTACAAATTATGATATTTACTTCTTTATGTACATTAATTTAACCAAGTGAATTCAACCATTAGTAATAAACAATAGCAGGCACTGGAAACTGATTTTATGCACTTCAAAATGTCAACATATGATAATATTGTATTAGTTTCGATGAATCAAACTGCACTTCAAAATGATAACATTGTATTAGTTTTGATGAATCGAAACTAATATACTGTGAACCCTCTGTACATGCAAGTTGCCTCAGGCCTGACAAACCAGACAGTTACTGACTATGCTACAGTCAATGGAAGGAATGACCTTATTGTGCTTTTGGGTAGGGGAGGGGATTAGAGTGGATTAGTGTGATTTGTACAGTCAGTCTTAGCACTGCCTTCACCCCCATCACTGCACACATATCACTGCAAAACATGATGAACAATTAGTTTCATATACTTCTTGCTTCAAAAGCAACTGTGGTAATATTTCGTGCATTTAATTTTCATTAAGTGGAGTGACGAAAATTGACGGCAAAAATGTCCTAATCTACTGTACATGTATGTAATATGGGTCTATTAAACATACACAAAATTTGCTTGAGTGTATATTTGCAATGTTCAATAGAAATTCATGGGGTTTACGTGCTCCTTCAGTACACTACACACCATTTATACCCTGAGAGTTAGCAGACTGTCCATTTAATATCAAGCTTGTGTTTTTGCATGTGCCGGATGACAATATTGAAACAGTGTCATGCATCGCCGGCACTAAAAGGTATTTCACACATTTGTGGGAGTTTAGGTAGATGGATTATTTGATGAATTGATGGCTAGATTAGTCCAAACTGAAAACGATTCTTTGTATTGAGTTGGTATGGACAGTTGGCCACTCTGACCAAGTGACCACTAACTCATGTTTCCTAGAGCTGCTTGTGGACTGGCAAGTGAGTCCTGACATGCCAACAGTCATATACACTTCATATGCCAAAGAACAATGAACAAATACGATTCTCAAACCTGTCACTACTCAACTCAGATATGAATGGAAACATGCATGTCATATTTAGGTGCTGGTATGACCCTGCAGCAACACACAAATATGTAACCATGTGCATACTGTTGTAACTACGATGCCCTTCAGACCATCTTTGTGCAGCATGTGAAGCTGTGCTACAAATGCACACGTACCTTTGACAATGTAGGAACAGGAACTAGATTAGGGACTCCTCCAATGTCAAGCAACCGTGGAGACCCACACAATCCTGTTTGAATATCATACAAAGATGGGGTTAGTCCAAGAATCTTGGACAACTAAAATCAAGCTCCCACTAATATTCAACATCTTATAGTAGCGTGTAGTGTACAAACCAATGGCAACCCAAATGGAGGTGTGGGCTGGGGATAGCCCCTTCATCCCCTTTCTGAATCTGTCTCTATAATCAATATCTGCACCAAATTATAGTTCAATATGCATCGCAATCTTGTCGCATTGTTCAATACTAGCTTTATGATTTTTTGAACAAAAAATTCACACAAAAATGTTCTGAAGGAAAGCAATAGCTGGCATAATATATGTACCGACCAATTGGGATGCAATTTGGGAAGGATTAAGGTCAACATTACTAAGTCGTGAGCAACAAACTGAGATATAAGAGATAACATGCTCAGGTAATGAATTCCATATGGGAATGACACGTTCAGTGAGAAAGTTGGATAACAATGATTAGGCCGAGATCTAGCTCTCAGAACAAAATAATTACACATAAGTATTTTTGGTTTGTTGCAAAATCCATCAACAGAAGATCAACCGAAGTGTGGAATATTCTATAACTCACGATAAGATCATAAAGAACTATTCGACACTCTAAAGACTGAGGCAACTACCATAATCCATGTATAGCACGCTTATATATAGCTCAAGTAAAGAATGTCTGTACCCATTCAATACATTCAATATCATTTTGAAGCCAGAGGTACCAGACTAGTGTATTACTTTCAAGAAAAGGTTTTACATACGTATTACATACGCACAAGGAGAGCCATATCTGTTGAATGGGCACTGGTTTTGAGATCATCATCATTTTTCATGCATGGTATCAGAATATGATCGTACTGTATATACCGCATGCATGGCGTGGAATATTTCGGAGAGACTGTTTTTTGTGGTTTCGTTATGCAATGGTTGTGATTGACGCAACTCTTTCGAGCCAGAGATGATAATTTGTATATAATGTCTCTGATTGAGCAATACGTATGTAGTTATGTATGCCTAGCTGGTAGCACGTATAGCTGACTTTGTGTTGTGTGTGGGTGCATATATGGTTGTACGCTGAGTATACTTAAGGATGCGTTGGTAGCCAACGCTGAATGTACTTATATAGTGATGTGTTGATAGCCCGTGTGTATGTGCGCTGAGTGTGCAGTGTCAGGTTCGAAGACCTCATCATGGGCTGCATCCCTCCCCTATACATGAAGACTGTAAGATATAGCTATTTAACTTTTGCACAGACCCTGTTGGTAACAATCATTCGTTTACGGCCGTCTCTATACACACAATAACCACTGGCAATGTCGTGCTATAAACGGCCAGGGCTGAGTGTGCAAATTTGCGTCTTCCGCGTATAATCGGTTAAACACACACCAATATCTCTTATCAATGATACTAACTGCAAAGGAGCACCTGAAAGTGAATAAGATATCGGTATGCCACTCTGAGGACCAAACAAAATGACAGAACACTTATAAAATACAAGTTTGGTGTCATTAGCAAAGATTTAACACCAGCAGGAGATAAATCTTGAATAAGGTCATTAATGTATAAACTATAGTCTGCTCTGTACTAACATGAATTTCTTTATGCGGATATTTTTGACAGACTAATCTTTTTATATGGTTTCACACATGTTTTCTTACAATTAAATTTATTGTGGTGAAAGATAATAAATCACATTTACCCAATTTACATCATTCTCCTTAAATGTGGAACACCCTTTCAGTATACAAGCATCTTCTGAACAACACATTCCTAAAAGGTATGAAATGTTTTCACTTTGAATGAACAGCGTACGTGTAAGATGTACACACATCATTTGCACAAGTCTCTTTTGGGAACAATCATTTTTCACCACTATAAGGCAGCTGCCTATAATCATTGCATGCCAGATCTAATAAAGTTCAATGCTGAAACGTAATGATAACAATGACACTAATTATTAGATTGTATGAGTGTTCACAAATGAAGACAAAGCATGTAAACTGTTATTACACCTTAATAGAATCAGCCCATTTAATAATTTTACCATACTAAATGTACTTGCTAGGCAAATAATAATGGTGAAAGCAAATTAAAAACATTAAGCAATTAAACAAAATTTCACTAAATATTAATAAAATGGTCATTTCAGTATGCTAATCAAATTGAAACCATCCTAGTAATAAACAAATGCAATTATTATAATGGCTTAGTTAATTAAAACTCAATTGAACATTTGAACAGTAATAACTTACCATTGAGGCTAGTTAAAACCAGTTTTATTATTATTTGGGCATACAACAGAAACACAATCTTCTCCGAAATATCAATACATGTAATTACTGTAACCAAATACTCATAACAACCATTAAACAACATTCAAAGAAGAGAGGTTGGAGGCAAAGTTCCCAAAATTGATGCCCTCTGAATGGCAACAGAAAATTTGAATTATTTAAACACGAACAATGAATGCTTATTAACATTAGTTATGAGCATTCGTTCATCTTGAATATTTGGTTGCGATTTTAATTAATTTTAGTGGGCCTTGATTTAGGTATGTAGCAGTTTATCATAATTACAATTAGTTGCCTCGGTTGTAAGGACTATACACAATAAATCATCAAGCGAAATAACTGTTTAAAACTATTCTCTTCATTTGTGAACACCCGGTATAACCATTCATTGCTCCAGTGTGCAATACAAATATCAGGCTGAGGAAATTCATACCAATATGACACTTGATGGAGTTACAGAGTGCACGTCTACATGCCAATAAAAATTCCCTCTCTTGCAAAAATGCCAATAGGTCTCTTTGTTTCAGTGTAGGTGCATGAGTAGATGCAATGGGACGTACCTGCAGTGAAGTGTTTATGCAAATATTTTACTTTTTAACAGTCTGTGTTGCTGGGCAACAGAATTAGACCCTGCCCCTGATTTAGATGCGCCCACGCAAACTACGCATGCAGCTAGCTGAGCAACGATGGGCTATAGCAATTCCTCACTTGACCCGAAATACACAGGGCTGCGGCTTACCGTGACCAGCGAGATTCCACGGTGAGCGAGTCAGGTCTGGACACTCAACGGCGGCCACGGAAACGTTTTGAAAGTTCGTTTGCAAAGCATCCCGTAGCACTAAAGTTGGCAAATTTGACAGACGCTTTTCTACACTCTGTCCGTTTTCAGCTTACCTTCAGCAAGTTCCTGTAAGTCTGGCTGATGCAAGCTAATATTCTCTACAGCAAACTCCATTTCCTCCTACCGGGTACCCAGTCCGTTAATAATGAATATACGTCATAAGCAACAGTGGCAGATTTGAATTCATGTTTTTAACTTATTAGAACTCATTTGTATCTATGCATGCTCGGGCAGGACTCATATGATGATGCAATGTATAGGTAGGGGCCATGTCTTTCTTATGGAATCTGAAGATTTTAATACTGAATTATATGATTGCAAACGTTTGCATGAACCATTTCTCAAATCAACTGAGTTTACCATCTCAGCCTGCCATTTACCACTTCTGCATCAGGTATATAAAACAAACAATTTACAATATGTAACACTAGTTAAAACTCTATTTTAAACTACAAGTACATTACCATCAGAAAAGTAAAATGGATTTTATTTTAAATCCTTGTTGCTCGGCATTTGGCTTCTCTTGTAAAACCAAAAATGAAATGCTGTTAAAAATATATGATTGAATTTGAAGCTCAATAGAAGGCCCCAATGCAGTGGTGTGACCTTTGTGAGCATGCTGATTGATGCAAGAAACAAAATTTCACACTGCGGGTAATGCACATATCATATGTCAACAACCTCCTGCCCAGATAAAATACTGGATACTCAGAATACTGCTACATGGATACACATTACTTGTTTCAACTGCCCCTCCTCCATTATCCAACTGGATGTTTCCCAAGAAGAAAGCAACTTGACTGTCTTCATAATTCTTCAAATAAATGTTGTAATCAATGAAAATTGTAATCCTCAGCATTATTGGAACTACACTACCAAAGTTTCTGACCCTGAAATGAATAACTGGAGCAGATTGTGTGTTCTTGGAGGTGCACCAGATAGATATGCAGAAATGGTATGCTAGTGGCCTATGGTGTGGAAATATGTTGTGGAATCCATGCCAAACACATGTAGCACAAACATGTTTCTGGATGGCCACACATAACTTTGAATGGGGGCCACACATGGCTTGGATGGGTACAAAAGGTCACACATGATTTTGTAAATCCTGAGTGAAAGTTTTAGAATGCAAGTGACAATGTTCCAGCGTGTACGACAATGTTTCAGCTCGTGTAACAAAGTTTCAGAATGGGCCGGGTAGCAAAGTTTCAGAGTGATGTCGACAACTGATATTTAGAGTGGTCAGACATTTAAATCGTACCACAATTAACTCCATGCATCAATCCACTACACATTACTGTTTAGCAGTACGCCATATTTTCGGTACATATGTAAGATCTCTGTTAGAAAATTGGAAAACATCAAATTATAACATTAAACAGCGTAAGCCCAGGTTTTGTGAGATAATGCTCATTGAATCGTGGTTATCAAATACACTTTTGCTCCCAACCTTGAAACATTACTTATCAGTGAACCCATTGCTTTGTTGGTCTCTTGTACTGCACATATGAAAACAATATTACACGTAAAATTCCAAACAGTTATTTCGGCCTTAAGCAATGCATCTCTTCAGCTGGAATTAGACATCGCACATCTTTCCAGATAGCTCTCCCCTCCAGGTGAAGACAACATTTTAGTATTTTTAAAAATCTTGCATCGAGTTGTTAAAAAGCCACACACGCATCGGAGCTCCTTAATTGTTGTGTGGATAAAAATACAATTGATTTTAATCCAAATCTATTTCAGGTAAATGTATATGAGCCAGCACAATCCTTTCATCATATTTACTCTGTATGTATATATGTCATGCTGCCACATGGTAAGCCTATATGCTATAATTTGATGTTTTCGGATTTTCTAACACAGTTCTTACATATCAAAAATATGACATTCCATTGTGGAGCATTAGGTTTAATCATTCGTATGTAATGCGCATGTCACCAGACCATAGATTAGCAATAATTGGGGTCTGGCTCCGCGACCACTACAATAAACTGGCAGAAACATGTATTCGATGGTGATAAGACTCAAAGAGCACAGTCCTTTGGTAGATGCAATTCCCACCCTGAAACTAATTTTTGACAATATTCAAGGCAAAAGTACTGAGATGGCGTAAAAATTAGTTCATTATTGGTGATAGTTAGCTAACTATGAAGCGGGTCTGAGCTAATGAACTTCACTAAGCATAGATACTTATGATGTAAGTAGATGTGTGTGTTAATGAAACCTTCAGTGCATGCAAAACTGATACTATGGCAGAAAAGTATTATTTTGATGGCACATTCTATGCGTCCTATGCGCGATAAGCTGACTATTGTATACGTGTGTATGTGTGTCAATCATTCTGTCCTTTGTACATATGCACGTGTGCGCGATATGTATGCTCCTTTTTTTGTTGTTGTTTAAGGGCAGTGAAGCTTGCATTTTCTGTGGTCGGAGGCAGCTTCCATTCAAAGCCCCCTGTCACTATTCTTCACGGACTGCTCGGATCCCAGAGAAACTGGCGACCATTAGCTGGAAAAATATCAGACTATCTCGAAAGGGCCGTAAGTTTCATATAGCCCTTTTCTTCGCTCGGATATTTCCGTAAAAGCTGTGCATCGGACGTGTATTAACGTATATAGTGTGACCACTGCTGTATGTCAGCGGTCACATGACACATGAAAAGGGTCTACATCCCAAAGCCTTGAAAACTAACTGGTCATTTCTTCTTCCCATTCTCCCGCCCCCCCCCCCCTCCCCGGCAACTCAATTCTCAGGTGTATATCTTGGATGCGAGGAACCATGGAGACAGTCCCCATTCGAAGGAGATGTCATACGAACACATGGCACAGGACGTTGTGCACCTATGGGAAGACCATGGCATCAGGAGGTCAGTCCTGCTGGGCCACAGTATGGGAGGAAAGACAGCCATGGTAACTTCCCTCCTCCACCCCGACCTGGTGGAGCAGCTGGTTGTTGTGGACGTTGCTCCCACCCCCTACTCAAGAGCACTTGGGGAAGATAGCATGGAGAAGCTGATAAGTGTTCTTGCCAGTCTCCCGCTTGCTTCTGTCAAGAGCCGGGCGGATGCAGATGAGCTGCTGAAGGTGGACATTTCCGTAAGTGGGCCACTGGGATGAAAGGGTCAGGAGGTGGAATTGCATGTTGTGCAATTTTGCTGTCGTGTAGATAATGAAATTGTAGGCCTGCCATTGGTACTGTGGTTAGACCATTGTGTGTGTGGTGCTTGCACTTGTTCAGGTGAAAACACTGCGACAGTTCTTGCTGACCAATTTGGTGTTCAGTGACCGAGGGGGTACACCACACTGGAGAGTGAACTTGGATATAATCAAGGCATCACTGGACCAAATACGGGGTTTTCCTCACTTCAAAGAGCCATTCAGAGGCCCCACCCTCTTCATAGGAGGCTCAAGATCCGACTACATATCGTACATACTAGCGCAGAGTTAAATTAGCTCATTTTACCACCAATTTCTTCTTTGCCCACAGGGAACAACAAATCCCAGAGGTCAAGAGACTTTTCCCCAATGCAGTTGTATCATATATACCAGGAGCTGGCCATTGGCCACACTACGATGAGCCTGCACAGCTGCTAAAGATTGTGACTGACTTCTGTACAAAATATACTCTAAAACAGTAACTATTATTAAATATTTATTGCATACTGCGACATACAATGAAGTGAACTGTAGATTTGTTGGATCACAAATTTCTATTTCAGCACAGATGTACACCACAGCCTCTTCCATGGGCACCTGGTGGTAACATTACACAGGTTAAATTACTCAGGCAGTGGACCTTAAAACTGTGTTCCCCTTACCCAACAGACTGCTCAGGAACGACGCATAGGTTAGTTTCCCGGTAACGACTCCTGATAATGCTGGATTGGTTCTGACTGTACGAACTATGAACTGCTCTGTTGCGTTTCCAGGCCCAGCCACTTCAATCTCAATGACGTGGGTTGTCAGACTGAGCAGATTGGGAAGTGAGGCATCAAAGAAAGGGCAAACCACAGGACATGCATGCCCTGGGCAAGGTGGTGGAGGGGGAAGGGATTAACCTTGGATCTGCAACAAGACATCCAACCACTCCATCAAAGCCGAGGTTGTGTGCTGCTATGGCTGCGCAGGCCATGGTGTTAACATTGTTAGGTGCCAAAGGACAGAGATCTTTCACACATCCTTCAAAGTAGAAGATATGAAAATACACAATCGACTCGCAAACTTGTACCTTCATAAAGCGTGAAAGGGTCACTGCCAACTTTCTGGAGTTTTTCGACAAGGTAGCCACACAGTTTGAATGCAGACGGGTGCTTCTTCATAGTGACCTTCAACCCCTACACATCTTATTACATTGTAACTGATCACTGGGAGAAGGAAGAAAAAACCAACTTTAAGTGTTCCTCCATCTGCCATCTTCTGAATATCCTGAGCCCCCCACAGTGCTCCAACTGCTACATACAGCCCATGTGAACGCTTAGCTTCCTCAAACAGAGCTGTACTCACGTCACGATCAGCCAGCGCTGTTGGGGACCCTATCTGCAGAGGGAGGAGAAACATGTAATGGGTACAGTGACGTGCGCACTCTGCAGCTTTATTCACCATGAAATCGGCAGTATGGAGGAAGCGCAGGCCATACTCAGCAACAATGGAGGGGTGGGAGACCTCTACAATCAAATCAGGGCTCCTGCATGAGTGGTGTGTGGAATCAAAATGATACCGTATACTTGCATGACGTACCTCGTAGCAAAGTCATCCAGGTTTACAAGGATAAGATCGTCCGGTACAATGCCTTTCACTTTGTCTAATGAACGGTTCCAAACAAAAGCCACTTGAAGATTCTGGCTTTCTACAACTTCTTTATACAAGAATTCGCCTGCAGTGATTGAGATATAGATATATCTATACATGTAGTACGACCATGGGGATACATATGAACATGAAAAATATGCCAAAGGACATTTTGATATGGCAACGCAGAACCGTCTAGATATTTGGTGCTAGTCAGTGTGTAAATAGCCAGCTCTCTGGCAGTTTGGAATCAGACATGAACAAAACACATACTAGTTAAAACGTACCCAGCCTTCCGAAGCCAACTATTCCTACTCGTCTCTTTAATGAGTCCATGCATAAAATCATTGATAATTATTTTTTATAATTTAGATCGCAAACATCAATAAACCACTCCACGCCCCCGCATCAAAACTGGGCAGACGCTTTGAATATAGAATTAAATTTTCTACCTGATCTACAACTATCAAGGATATATATTCTGCATCGTTCTATCAGTTGGTTGTAATGGCCACCTCGAGGTCCGCCACAGAGATAACTTGATCACTTAATGGTACTGAGCTCAAATTGAATTAAAATAATATTTCAGGCGAACATTCATCGCCGACGTAGACTCAGGAACCATCATTACCTTAGTACTGTTACGTCACGTGATCGCATCATAGCAACGAAACGTGAACAACAATCTTAGGATGGCTGACAAAAAGCTTGCCAAAAAGCTGGCAAAAATGTCAGAAGAGGAACGCACCATCTTCCTAGAACAACAAAGACTTGCAGAAGAAGAATCGCAAAAGAAAAAGGAAGAAGATCTTTTCGGGGTTTTGAAGGTTCGGTCGGCTATACGACCAAAATTGGCTCAGTTTGTTACTTATTATGAACCGTAGACTAGGTTGCAAAAAGAAGAAAAAGCATTAAAACTAAGTTTGCTAAAGCTACAAAACCAATGGAGAACTATCATGAGAATGTGTGAGTACGATTATATTACTTAGCAGCTTGTTGTATTATAACTACACGTATTTACAGTAAAAAGCGAAGAACTTCAAAAAGATGTTGAAATTATGAGCCACACATTTGAGAGAAGAGTTGACAGGAAGGACGCAATAATAAGATCGTTGGCTAAGGACCTGGAGGAAGCTGAGGAACAGTACGTGACACATGTTTGTGCCCAAACTTTGATGCCTGTACGACACCACTGTCCCCAGATATCAAGTGGCTCTTCGCACCCATCTGAAAAAAACAGACTCCCTAATTGGTACATTAAAGTTTTGCTCAGGTTAATTTAAATGACATACTGTTACTGTAGAGTTCCAGGCCAAAAAGATGCGTGAACTTGAGGAGGATTATGAGCAGGAGCTAGCTGCTTTGCAATTGGAATTTGACAGAGAAAGGTAATAGAATAGTGAGTAGCCACCTAATTGGCAAATTTATTATTTATGTTATCCACTGTAAATAGTAATTATTGATTGCTTAATTGAACTAAAATCAAGATCAACACATATACCTACTGATCAGAAATATATGTATAGTGACCACCCTTAGAGTTCTTACCACCGTTGCTCAGCTGTCTTTACCTGTACTGACCATTATTGTTAATGAGCTTTAATTGTTAGGTTTAATCTACCGACCCATTTAAGGAACTTACTATTAAAATTAAACAAATTGAAATTCGAAATCAAATTAAGGTTTAATGAATCGTGCAATGCATTGTGTTAATTTGTTGTGGTGGAAAAGTCAGCTGCAATGTAGACATCTGTGTACAGGTTACAATGCTTCATTTATTTCGGTAAAGACAAACCATAATACAAGAGCACGAGAAACAAATAAAGGACCTTCATGATATCATGTATGCCATGGAACTGAGATTCAGTGAAAGAGAGACAGAGGCTAAGCATGAGTTTGAAAGCCTTATTGATGAAATAAAAAACAAGGTGAGCTTTCTGCCAGGTGAAGGAGTTCCCATTCAATGATTATACTTTTAGCATCTAGAGGACACACATGCACTCAGTGCTCAGCGTAAGGGAGTGCTTGATGACCTTTGGAAAGAATTTCAAAAAGAAACACAGCAGTACAAGGAGAGCACAGAAGAAAAGAAACTGCGATTTGAAGCCCTTAAGAAGAAGGATGAAGAAAGTGCAAAAACAATTGCTAGGCAAATGAAAAAGCTTCAGAAGTTGCAAGTACAAAGACACATATTGAAAGTATCCTATATTTACCATGTCATCCACAGGATTCAATTGCAGCACTGAAACAGAAAATGAGCGCAAATACAAGAGAAAGTGAGGAGAAAATAAAGACCATCAAAGAGGTGAGAATATGAAACAGTTAGCTTATTGGATTGTGTCACTTCATGCACTTCTAGGATCGTGAAGCTATCCTATCTCAGTCACAGCAGTTGAAGCAAGAAATGAATAAAGCAAGGGAGATGGAGAGGTTAGCTCTCTGGTGCCTCATTTGACAAATGGTATGTCTTTCATTTTCATTAGGAGCTGTCTAGTAACACTTACACTGCAGACTGATGCCGCTATTAAGGACCTAATGTCCAAAGAGGAAAAGGTAGCTTATATTTATTATGCATTGTCTTTTAGTTAAAATAAACCTCAAAGAGCCAAAAGATCCTGACAATAGCAGAGATGTGCAGGAAGCTTGAAACAGAGGAAGAAAAGGTGTGTTAGGTCATTAGTTTTCAACATATAGGATTTCATTTTTCATAGAATTACAGGTGCTACCATTCTATGCTTCATCGCTCACTGCTGAAGAGGAGCAGACAGCTACTTGTAGTACAGAAACCCCAACTGAGGGGTTCACCCAGGTATTTAAGCACTGTTAATAGGTGCTATTCTGTTGAGTGTATATTTGCATCCAGGTAATGCATGACTATACTGCATTGGAGAACTTCTGGAAAAGATACAACAAGGTTTGTGTGTTTTCCTTACACACACGTACATACATACATGCGCACACAAAAATAAACTATAAAACAAACAGGTAATGCTGGAAAAAGTTGCGTTAGATAAAGAGAAGGAGTCACTGGATGAGGAGAACAAGAGGTTAAAGATGCTACTTAAACAATACTTGGACGGTAACGGACTAGTCCGATACAGCATCGCTATTATTGACTTATCTCTCAGGCATTTCTGTTAGCGACGAAGTACTTAGTCAACGGAATCCTTTGTTGGTAGTGAACCAAAGAGCAAGCAATACCCAGTATGTTATCTGAATGGCACCTTATCGCACATAACTCCTTTGTATTCTACAGGATGACTGTTCCAGTAGGAGATCCGCGCGTGCAAAGGCAAAGAGTATGCGTTGTAGAAGCCGCTCTTGCAGTGAAAAACATTTCATGCTGATGACACGTCAAATCACGCCACACCCACCAATGCGCCCGAATTATTGAAAAATTATAATATTTGTTGCGAAAACAAGAGGCGCGTAAATACAAACTACTAACTGGGTTTTGTGTTGTTGTGATCTATGGCAACTGAATCAGGCAATCAAAATACCACATTGTGGCTAAATTCCATTCCATTGGAATGCGGGATTATCGGACCATTACAGTTCACAGCTCTCCCGCGCTTCTCGTATCATGTAAGACACTTAACGTACCATAGCTAAGCACTGCGCACTCACATGCATCTGCTGCACTGAAAGCAACTAAGGAAGTTGATTTCATACGCAAGAAGCAAGGAGAAAAACGCATACCCTTGGATGAGGTACGCTTATGCAAAGCGAAAAAAAAAAAATCATGTGCAGCGTTCGAGTGTGTGTGTGTGTGTGTGTGCTAATAATGGAATGCTATCCTCCAGCTACTCTGTGTGGCTACACATCGCGAAAAACAAGCTGCATTTATCAGATGAACTTGCATGGCTGTAAGTTTTCTGTACGTCAGTTGAAAAAAATTCTAGCTGTCCTTTCCCGCCCCTCTCCAACGGCTGTGGAGTATGCTTTTTTTCTTTTAAATTTTTTTTTTAGTGCTGTGATGTAGTGTTCTAACTTGGCCAATTTTTATCCAGCTACTTTGAAACATTTGATGTAATTAGTGACATAGAAGTTCAAGATAGAATCAAACTGCTAGAAATGATCAAAAATGTTCTTCTCCTAAGGAATTGGGTGAGAAAAGAATTCCGATGCATACTATTTCATGCAATAGGTGTCATTTTTTTAGACCATCTGCGCAGGAGAGTTTCTGTGGATACCTTGAAGTTTATATTGTTTTTGTATGTTCAGAATGTTCCACATATTTCCCTGAAGATGCCAATGATAAGTGGTGATGAGTATCCACCTTAGTGTGTCAGTATGTATATGTTGGTGTATCTGTATGTATTTCTGTTTGTATATGTGTGTCTGTATGTGTATATAATTATGTGTGCCCCGTTGTATGTGTGTTACATGTTTGCATATTTTTTGTATATGCATTAAGATGTACACATACTTATATCCTTGATTCCCAAAAGATGGCCATCTCCAGAAGCTGAGGGGAAGAAAAAGGTATACTGGACTGAAAATTATGTTATTAATATTGCACTGACTATGTTGTAATATGTAATATTGTATTAATAGTTAGATAGTGATGGTAATGGTGTCGTAATGGCATATGTAATGTTGGTACTTGTAGTGTGGTGGTAATAGTGGATCAATGATGATACAACCCTAATGGATACAGTCTATTCAGAATACATTATTAATTACAATAATGTCTCTTCAACAGTCATCTGAGGATGCACACCTTTCCTTCTTCAAAACCCATCTGAGGGAGATACTTCAGCTGCTGTCGGACTCTGGTAGGGAACTTTTTTTTTGGGTGCAGTGTTTCGATCATTCAGCATCTCATCCAGAGCAATGGATCAGTGTAGAGACATTCAGAGTTCTGGAATTCCTCATTTCTGGCTCACCAGATGGGACAAACCTGTATTCTCTTGTGGACCTTGCACTGTTGTCATCCAACGCATCAGACACAGGCTTCTCCAAGGTTGTGAGGGAGAAGGAAGTGGGATGCTTCAGTTTAGATGTTGTTGTTGAACATATCTTTATTACCACTGTAGGATACCCAAATGTTTCCGATCACTCAGCTGGAGCATTGGCTACATGCTAACCTCTCTATCAGCCCATTTGGTCCCCATGCCATCAAAAGTGGGACCAGAGACAAGAAGAGCCCATGCTACCGGAGTGACAGGAGTATAGGACGAGTTGCATCTAACATACTGCTCAGCCCCACAAGGTTAGATGTTTACCTGACAAAATATTTGTCTAAGTATTGGTCGTGTTCTACCAAACACTCCCTGAATGGCATGCACATAGGTGTAGGACCATCTTGCTTCATAAAGTGAGCATGCAGACGCTGGCTAAGGTAATGCGGGTCACACAACTGGCGTAACCATGTATTACGGAGGTGTAACTGGCCTGTGCAGTGTGATGAGGGGCTCCATGGCAACCATGTGTACATCCAGAACTGTCGAGGCTCCAGTATATACCTCCTGGCACCACTCCGGTACGCAACACAACAGCCTTGCCCATCACATTTATGTGACATACTGTCTGTGTGTGTGTGTGTGTGTGTGTGTGTGTGTGTGTGTGTGTGTGTGTGTGTGTGTGTGGGTGTCGTTTATGCACATGTAAATGTATGTGTGTGTGTTGTTTTTGCATGTGTGTTTATGCACATGTATTTATGTGTGTGTGTGTGTGTGTGTGTGTGTGTATAGGGCTGTTTACATAGAGAAGTGCTCTCATTGCCTTCTTGTCCTCGGGGCAGTGGAAACTGCCATCACCGTGAACAACTGCGATAGCATCACAATTGTCGCCATGTGTAGGAGGCTGCACATCAGGTCTGCCACTTCCAAATATGGAGCATTGTCACACCGTTCTCTTATTCCCTGTCCACCCCCACAACACAGCTCTAGCTCCATGTGCACATTTCACATCCTCACGGCGACCAGGCCAGTCATCCTTGCTGCCAGCCTTCAGATCACGTTTGCCCCGTACAACACCCACTATCCAGCACTGGAGAAACACATGCAGCAGTGTGGATTGATGTGCGGTGTGAACTACTGGAACCAGCCACTGTGCCTGGGAACAGGTACAGTGGTGCAGCCAATTTAACGGTTAGTTCAGGAGTGGTGTGTCTCCTTTTATTCTTAGGCGAAGATGAAACCAAAGTGTGGTGTACTCTACCGCCTGAAGACTTCAGACCATATGCTATTCCATTTAAATTGGAAGGTGATACAAAGGTACAATGTGGTCATTAGTAATGAAGCATGCATCTCTTGAGCGTAAAGTGATACTGGACTTGTGCCCAGCTGTTGGGTTATCTGTGTGCATTAGGGATGCCACGGCTGGAGGTTTGGCACCTAATGGAGTTCACTAGCTTGTGTGTTTCTATATCAAATTACAATGCCCATTTTGATGGTTTGGTGGTTGGACAGTGTTTTGGCATTCTGTTATGTTCAGTGATGTATTTTTATAGTTCTCTTTTTTTCCCCCCATAGGAGAATCCATGCCCTGTACCTCCAGAGTATTTAGATGCTTTGGCACAGAGAAGACAGTAAGTGATAAAAATGGGTGTGGTGAGAAAGGGTCACCCTTGGGATGTCAACAGGAGAACTGCAGAGTGGTACAAGACCATAGAGAAGGCAAATCTCTCTGAAGAGCAGGTGCAAAAGCTGAAAGCCAATGTGAAAACCAGATTTCAAGTGAGTACAAATGCGCACTTTTCCAAAGCAAGCATCTGCTACTAAATCTAGGAATGGCTGGACATTACTGGTCACAGCAAGGAGATATCGGACTTGGAATCTAGCAAACATGCTGCTACTAGGGGAAAGCCCTCTCCCAAATGATTTATTTTATTTCAAAGAAATGAAACAGTCGTGCGCTATTATCAAAGACAGGAATGTGAAAAAGGAACAGTCACAACACATCTGTAACCAATGTCACTTCGGTATTAATGTTGCACATGCATCACACACACACACATAAAAACACACAATACAAATGAATCTACTACGCATGATGCTCAACCAGTTACATCTGCATCTGAATCTTCACCACAGCTCATTAATTCATCTGCAATCACGAGGGCACCAGTAAATATGTTTTTACTGTTAGAATGGCAGCACAACTCACCGTACACAAACTCTGACTTGATTTTCTTAGCCAGTCCATATATATCTGCAAAGCCCCAGAGTGGCCTGTCCATGGGGACACCAGTCCACCCTGCCCCTTGGTCCTGTCCGTCTATGTAGTAGTGGAGTTCACCGTCTTTACTAATGCAGCAAGCTACTGACTGGCCGACATTAACAGACTCAAGGTTGAAGTCCACTCTCCTCTCCTGTCCCCCGTGGTGCACGGTGCTGGCTGACAATATCCAGTAGTCATCACTTTTATACAAGTCTAGTGCTCCGCTGGGGACCGGGCTGTCATCTGGACATAATAATGTAAATCCTAGTCGCTGTGGTATGTGTGTGTGTGTGTGACATGTAAAAATGAATGGCTACATCCGGTAGGTATAGTACTGCAAAATTTGATAGTCACATTGTACCGCTTCTGTTTTGCCAAAATATACAGCTGTGGCCAATTTAATAGTGTTAACACATTCTCTAAATCCACACTGGGGCAATTTTGTTTGCATAATTGAATGTACATCGTACAATATATATTTATGTGAGTATACGGCCATGTTAGGCCAGGAAAGTCACACTTTTCTACAAAACTATTGCTATGTGGCACTTCTTTATCTCACACACTGTATTGGGCCATGATAGCATAACTACATGCTCATGGGTTTAAAGTGCTATTAACGTTTAGTGACTGTCCACACCTTTACAAGCTACAAAGCGTTAGTTTCAAAAGGGGAGCTTAGTTGGCCGGGAGTATTTATTCATACCGGACCCCCCCCCCCCCCCCCCCCCCCCCCCCCCCCTTCACAACAGCCCTGGAATACTATTTGGCTGGCAGAGGAATTACACTTCCTAACACAGCCGACGCATCTTGCATAACTCGATTTTTGAGAGATAAAAATCGGGACGCATCGCTGCTGTTAGCTAACACGGAGACACTTGGATACAGATTTTTATAAATACATTGAACGTCGATCGTTAAGTACGATACTCTGCACTAGTTAAAACAATGCCATGTAAAAAAAAAACAAAAACAAATGTACGTTATTGAACTCATACGGCCCATGCAAAGAGGGTGATGAGCTTTAATTAGAATTGAACATTAGCGACTTACAATAGAGCCAGCCCATCCTCCGCCCTTATCTTGAAGTTTAACTTGAAACATACTGCCAATAGGAATAGGCTGCTCGCTGAAGACAACTGCTTTATTGTAACTTTCCACCCTTTGAGCAACAGTATCGTCTTCACTGAGAAGGATATTTTGTCCGTGCTTGCGATGGAAAGCTCCTACTCGGCCAGCCATTCTTTGGTATACAACACATGAACGCTAAGCCTCACGACCTCTGTTTTAGCATTTTCTAAACTATGCCGTACACACCCACAGACTGATCTAATTGTGCGTTTTTTTTTTCATTTCAAAGGAACAGAACAACATCGAGCCGTACCAACCATCTAAAATGTATTAGTTTACTACTCGTGCGCTACATCTGCATCTGTAGTCTTTTCATCTTTTTTTGTCTCCGTAACTTCCTGCGTTTGCTTGTTCGAGTCTGTGTTTCCATCCCCTTGCTTCTGTGCTTTGTCTTCTGTGTCCCCACTTTGCTTCTCTTTATTGTCTACTTCCAAGTTAGCCATCTTGTCTGTTAGTGCACTGGTGACATCTGGGGTTGACAGCATATCTTGACATTGTACAAACTGTTCTTTGAACTTCTGGGCATCTAAGCATCACAGTGTTAATAGTGGAAAAACAAGCATGTATCATAAATAATAAAAGTTTGACAGCACAATGCATGCAGTTGGAGATCAACATGACAAAAGCATCCTGATTCTTATAAGTGGTCATACAATGTATTAACATCTCCATAGTAGATTGAACTCATAAAACTGGCATTCTAAGCAATGACATTATGCAAGACAGAAAATATTGTAACTAAGATACTATATGTGCTCAATCATTAGCTGAGTACTAATCGAATCACTGTGGTCTGCATCAATGACAGATATTTATTATGTGTCTAATGTGGTCAACCTATGGACTACCACTTGGTCCCCAGCTTCAAAACACAATTAGGAATAATGCACTGTGTAATAGAGCAAATGCCTTAATTGATCTTTTCTGAATGTGTTTTGTCCAGAAATAATTTACAAAGTGTTAATCAATTGCATTTCCTATTGCTGCAATAGCACTAAGGCACATTGACAACCGGTTTGATGGAGCAAAGGGATATTATTTCAACGTGTTCATTAACTGCACAAGACAAGCCTTCAATATGGCTGTCAATTCTGACAATGACCACATGTGTTTGCTTTTTTCTACTTTCTTCCCACTAACAGGTATGGAAGTGGCAAGACTAAATGTTGCTTGCTTGCTGTGTACATGAGTTGATTTGGTGTTTCAAGTAGAAAAAAAACAGATGCAAAGAGAGCAACGAGGAAGCATTATGTGTGCTCATGGTTTTTACATCCCGCATATGATATGCCATATTTCATTTTGTATAGCTGAATCACAAATCAAACACAAACATCCTGGTTGAAAAAAGTTGTGTGGTTGCAAATGTTATCAAATCCTTCTTGCACTATACATGCTTCATTATACACTCTATAAATGCACTTATGGGACTAACCTATACCTGCAAACCATACAGTAATCCACCCAAGACAAGTAATTCCCCTGTATAGCAATTTAAAACAGCTAAAATACATACTCAGACAAAACAAGGTATAGGCACAAAAACATTCTTGTAACCAAGCTGTAAAGCAAATCAGAAATGTGTACTCCGCCAACTTTCCAATGGCATTGTTAGGTATCAAAACAATGTGCATAAAAATATGCAATGGAAGGAACGTTACATGGATGTGAAAAGCATCAATACCTGGTGCATATCATTTTCACATGGTGGTGACTTACTTTCAGCATTCTTGAACTTAATAGCAAGTTGCTCCACTTTAGGCTGTTCATCAGCATAATCTGCCTGTACTGTCCACACCCATGCCTTGTCACTCCCAGCATTAGGCAAAAGTGCCATCTCCTTGGTAACTACATTAACATAAACAACATGAGCCACGAACAATTGTGTATGCAAAAATTCATAGGATTTTGTCACCAATGAAACACCATACAGCAACTTACTGAAGTGGTTGGCACAGACTTTATGCGTCTTGTCTCTTCTCATGAGGAGCCTGACCTGGCTCTTCTTCATGTGACGAAGAAATTTAACCTCACCAGTGCCTCTTTCCTTCCACTCCGGAGGCTCTGCCCTTGTGTCGAATCGAAACAACTTCGCTCTTCTGCAAAAGAGTGAACAGTACAAGCATACAAAGGGTAATGGTTAAATGCTTTAACATAATGCTAATCATTATTTTGCAGCACAGAATACAAGCATTAATATTACTTTGAGCACACCTCAACCAAACGTTAACAACACATCAACAAGTATTCCTGAGTCTGCGAGTCTTACATTGCACAGTACCAGAGGAAATGGATGGTCTTTGCCCAATGTCAGCTCTGTTGCACATGTGATAGGACATCAGTAACACAACAATGTGACACAACATGGTTCATCGAGAAGGGGGCAAATGTTCAGATGAAGTCGATTAAAACTTCGTGCTTAAGTAATTCAAGTTTTGTGTCTAATTTCGATAGGGTCTTCAAATAAACTATCAGACGCGATACAATATTAGAAATATGGAATAGAAAATACAGGATTGCAGTATAAATTGTGTTTATTTAGTGTTTGATGAAAATGGACAAGGGACACCCCCCCCCCCTCCCCCGCCCAATGAAATCTGTCATTCAGGTGAGTTTCCAATAAACATCACCAGGGGACAATAGCAAACCTGCAGTGGTATACAGTATATGGAGAAATCGTGTGATGGTCACAGCTAAAACACCAGCACTGCCAAGGTTTACAAGATCTGCGGACTAGATATCTGAGGTCATATTTGTTGAAGATGGTTCTACTCCTCCTCTCTCCCTCTGTCAGGTGAGCACTTTGTATATGACAGTGCACTTCAATTTATCTTATACAAATCCAAGCTAGCACAACAGGAATTAACCTTAAACAATGGTATTGACCTCCCCCCACTATAGCTAAATTGCAACCTTTTTAAATGCATGATGGAGAACACCTCATACTGTACTGCTGAGTTACTTAGCCTACATCAAAAACACCCGCCTCCCTTCTAATATAACAGCTGCCCTCTAGATACAGCTGCCAGACGTCTCGCATGGTGCATGAAGTAAGTAGGGTCACAATGTCGGATATTTATGTCAGGTATTTTTTGGACGCCACAAACAATATAACTGCACGGACATCGTCAGAGAAAAAGCATTCAATCTCCTTCGATGGGAAACGACAGTTGGTATATAAGGTCTTTCCCGCTATAACAAATAAAATCGAAGGGGTGGTAACGAATGAATCAGTGGCGTATTAATAGATTGACCAGTCTCTATACGCAATGCTGCGTTGAAGACCATGCTGCCTCCACCTTCCGATGCACTTACATCTTAAAGATTTCCTCCTCGTTCTCTTCGGTGGGCTTGTATTCCACCGCTGGAAGCTGCACAATGGGCTCGAAATGCACATCGGGACTCTCCACTTCTTCTTCCTAGTAGGGATGCATGCATTAATAATACCCCGAGCAGATACTGCTAACCTTTTCAGTAGACATTATGTTTCTTCCCCCAAAAACTTTTTCCCTCAATACGCCGTTAAATGGACACGTGGGGCAGGTCACGCGACCTATTTCCCTCCCGCGAACTTTTAGAATACTGTACAGCGCGCAGGCTAAGATGGAATGCATAGACGCTTTCGGCTCTTTCGATGACTTGCAAATGTACAAGTTAGCAGAACACCCTTCTTGACATTTACGTACGGTGTGCCTTTATGCAGCTGCGTTACTCTTAAGGACGGCATTGACGTGCGCTCCTTAGCTAGAGACCGAGAAGCTGAATTTGAAGTGGACGACTCCGAACCTTCATTTGTAGACGACCGTCCATTTAACCGAGAAGATGTTTACAAGAATACAAACTATAAGTGCGCCGTCACAGACGACGACCAGCTGGTGCGTTGGAATCTAATAGTAGTAACTCATAAGCACAGGTACATGTAAGCTCCGCAGCCATCGCCAATTACTGAGCTATGTAGCATTGGTCCCACTGCCGTAATATATTACCAGGGGCTATACGCTATTAGTATCATACGCTATGTGAGGTGTATGATTTATGCCCAACAATGTACGATCATGCGTTTTGCTTCATGCGTATCCGTGCAGTCACCGTTTGAGCAGTTGCGCCGTGGAATGCAAGACGTTTCGGGAGATGGCGGAGTGCTTAAAAAGACGATCACTCAAGGGGTCGGCGCCGAAGCTCCGGAGGGCGCCATTGTGAGAGTGCACTACAACGGATATCTGGAATATTCGGACGAGCCGTACGATTCGAGTAGGCTTCGCAACAGGCTGCATCAGTTCAGACTTGGGGGAGGTGGGTGAACCATACTTGCACATGATGCACGTGTGGCTTTTAATGCCTTGCCACGCAGGCGAGGTGTTGCTAGGCTGGGAGATAGGAGTTAAAACCATGAGGAAAAATGAGAAGGCAGAGTTCCTATTGAGCCCAAAGTATGCGTTTGGCTGTATGGGCTGTCCACCCAGAATACCTCCTGATGCATCTAGTAAGACTTGGTGACCGGGGGGGGGGGGGGGGGGGGGGGGGGGGGGGGGGGGGGGGGGGGGGGGGGGGGAGGAGCAAAAATGTTGTGTTATTTTTATTTATAATTTTTTGTTATCGTTTTTCAATAGTTCTATTTGAGATAGAGCTGGTTTCCTTTGTTGATCCTAAGGCTGATGAGGAGAATGATGAGCTGCTGCCTCCTGATCAGAGGAAGGAAGCTCCCTTTCTAGATACACTTGCAAAAGCCAGTGCGATTAAAGATGTAATGTCACCTTTCGTGTGATATTGGGTTATGTGATGGCATGCCTTCAGGCTTCTTAGCTCTTTTAATATGCTCTCTTCACCACAGGATGGTAACACTTACTTCCAAGCTGGAATGTATAACGATGCAGCAGCCAAGTACAAGAAAGTGAGTAGAGTGAAAAGGACATGTGATGGGGGGGGGGGGGGGGGTCATGTGGGGATGTGATGTAGGGGTCATGGGTGTGTGGATGTAACTAATACTGTAAAGTGTGTGTGTGTGTGCCTAGTGCAGGTCCACAAATATGGCAAAGTGTGTGAGTGTGTGTGTGTTTGTGAGTGTGTGTGTGTGTGTGTGTGTGTGTGTGTGTGTGTGTGTGTGTGTGTGTGTGTGTCTAGTGCACTCCCAACACCATATGTATATTCTGCCTCATGCATACTGTTGAAATATTGGTGCAGCGTCCGTTGTGCACGCCACCAGCAACCAAAGCATGGTCCCAATCTCGGAGCTGACATCAGTGCAGAGTGCTGTCGTGAACCCTGTGGCTGATGTTCCTGAAGCTGCTCATCCATACACTTTTCCTTCCTTTTGAGTGCCTTCTTCTCCGCTTCCTTCTCTGCTCTAGCGATACTTTTTTCGTTTTCTGTTGTCCGTGAGCTTGTCTGCTTCGTATTCCTTAACAAACAACCAGGCTGGCTCGAATCGATCGGCCAACTTTATTATCTTCTGCCTGTTGAGCCTCAGGGCCTCACCTGCCTCCATTTCATGTCTCGCATTGTTGAACAAAACTCGTCTGCATTTCTCTTCATACATTCAAGTACCTCCTGAATGTGGTCCAGCATCTGATCTGAAATTTGTACTGTGCTCTCCTAAACAGGTGTAGCCTGTCCCTAGCTCTGAATCTCCTAGCCAATAGACTGTTCACATCCTGTTGCCTCAACAGTTGCTTCTGAAGCTCTATAAACCCCGTCATCAGCTGGCCAATTTAAGAGTCGTTCATTCAGGGGTTCCTCCATTGCCATCCAGAAAAAGCGGGTTAGGTCTGCCAGTGGCTGTGCACAATACGCCTAGACTGATTCGAACACTCCTTTTGCCAACCTTATATTTGGAAGAGCACATGATGTGTGTGCGCATCATGCAGGCATCACCTGAGATGCAGCTGCACCCTTCACATACACCCCTAAGTGTTACCTCACCACCATCCTTATCTGTCTACATGATCTACATGCCTACCATGCACTGCTTGCACAAACATGCATGTAGGCTACGCCTCCATATTCTTTCTTCGTATAATTCGTTCCTCAAAACACAGAAAAGTGACAAGTGTGTGTGTGTGTGTGTGTGTGTGTGTGTGTGTGTGTGTGTGTGTGTGTGTGTGTGTGTGTGTGTGCGCCTAGTGCAGGCCCACAAGCATGACAAAGTGATCTGACTTAATAAATGTCTGGAGTCTTGCACAATTTAAGGGATTACGGAAATTATGCAATTATATATTACAGACCTACATTTAGCAAATAACGTATGTAGATAATAGTTCTTGAACTTGCTACTTGTAGATGAAGGTTTGTAATATTTATACATTCAATCCCTTATCCCTTCAATTGGTGCATACAATTCCTACATTTCCACCATTTTAATTTTTATACCTTGTTTTACCCACTTTTTATGTCTTGGAGCACGATGTATTTCATAATGCCCTCAGTGATGTGCATGTTACATATTGACATGTTACATATTGACATGTTACATTGTACATGTGTCGTATGGGGCTGTTCTTTGTACATGATGTCATAATGCAGGAGACAAGATAATCAATAAGCGGACGAAAGCAAATAAAGAGGGCGGGGATTTATCTCACAAGGTCACCACGATGATTGTGTGCTATTAGCGTCTTTCCTGATACATGTATGGACTCCAGTTAGCAGATGGGCATGCTGGTTTACCTCTAGAGCTCGCTGTTACGGCTTGGCTTCTGATAACACTTGGCTACTACACGTTGAAATTTAGTTCAGACAAACGAATTTGGTTCTTAACTTGTCTATGCTGGCCATAACTGCTAACATTAGGCTTCTTTCTAAGCATGGCAGTTTCAATACGTTGTAGGTATTCACCGAGTCTTATCAATGGTACATGTAATGGAGTCCTGTGTTTTGCATCATATTCATGACACTTTAAATCTTGGGCGTATGGCAGGAATGATGTACACTGGAATAAGTGAATGAGATGCAAAGACTTTTCCGATTGTTCTTCAAGAGAGGATCTGTATTCTGTTCACTTATATCGGAGCATTAAATCCACCTGCTCGCTCCCTCATCTGAACAATATAGGATATTTATAATTATAATGTGGTCATTCCTTGGTTTCATCACTCTTGGGTATACCAGTTGGTAGCTTTGAGCAGTGTTGTGGTACTTGTACAGTGTGTCTGCACACAACACTGTGTTCAGCTTGCTGGCACCAACCCTAAGTGCTACATGGTGCTCTGCTCGACTTTTTTTTAGCTCCATACTTTGTGCTGTCTAACGCTGCACTTAACACTGAACTTAGTGCTGTGTAACACCACACTTAGTGCTGTGTAACACCACACTTAGTGTGTGTAACACTGAACTTAGTGCTGTACACTTAGTGCTATGTAACACTGAACTTTGTGCTGTGTAACACTGAATTTTGTGCTGTGTAACACTGAACTTAGTGCTGTGTAACACCACACATGGTAACACCGGGTAAATAGCACCATGTTCAGTGTTGTGTGCATACCCTGCAGGCATTACGTAAGCTAGAAGATATCAGGCTGAAGGATGAGGCAGAAGAGGACCAATGGAAATCCGTCCTTCTTAAACTGTACCTCAACATGGCTCTCTGCTCCCACAAGCAGCGCAAACCAAAGGTGGTAATCACGAACAGCAAGAAGGCACTGGAGATTGATGCAAACAACATGAAGGCATTCTTCAGACTTGGACAGGTGATTTAACTCCATCCTCATTACCTTTGTGTAGGGAAATGCCAGTTGATGTGTAGTAAATTAAAATACATTAATAATTAAACTGTGTTCACTAATGTATATTGCCATGCCATGTACTTGCTACACTGTAGTTGACAATTCAGGAACAAAGTACTAGTTGTTTTATACTACATGTACATGAAAATTGTGTGTTAATTCATTTGCTATTGTGATATTATGTGTAACTAACTATTAACAAAGTCAATTAAAGCAAGTTTCTTTTAATGAGTGGTATTTTTTTGGCCAACAACGAGTAGCAACTTCATACAGGCATATTAGCTGCACATTTCCCTCAGTTGTGGGGCACCTTTTAATTTATTTTCACATGAATTGTAGAATCTTTATTGGTCTTTTTATTTATTGGTGGATTATGCAGAAGTATAAATATATAATGTACGTTGTGTTGTGTTGTTGACAATTTGTGATGCGTAGGATTATAACGCAGCTGTTTCCGCAGCCTTGTGTTACTAGGCAATATATGTTATGTTGTAGGCTTATATGCAGTTGGGAGAGTTCAAAAAATCACGTGATCATTTCTCAAAGGCCAGGAGGCTTGATCCAGGCAATGCAGAGATCCGCCATGAGTTGGAACAACTTGACAGGTAATCTTACATCCCTGGTCCCGTTTATTATAAAACCAATTCTTAATTATTTTTTAATGTATGGGGTGATACCCAATTGTTTAGAACTCAGAGGTGGCTGTAATTATAATTAGTCTGTGGTTATTGTATTGAATGCGTTTGGTTAAAGTAGTATTTTAACTAGATTGTTGGAGTGGGATCGTTTCTGCGAAAAGGGACCTAGCGCATAACATTATAAAATTTCCAATACACACAATAGAAATGTAACTCTTGCGTTGAAATGTATGGCTAATTAAAAATTCAGCACTTACAACTTCATGACAGGAACTCTGATTCTCACTGTGTAAGAAGCAATGTGTGTAGAGGACTTTTAAATTGAAATCTTGAAAAAATAACATGCCTTTTCAAGGAAATGATCCTGAGTCTCTTTTATGGGAAGCAACAATTTTCAGTCAATTTTCAGGTGTGTGATTAATAATTTAAGGTGCAAGACGTTTTACTGAGCGAGGTACAAGACCAGATCAGAGCTGTTGTTTTGGAGTCTGATAATCCGTAGCTAACATGGTCACTGTTGGAAGCAGTGTATATCAGATGATGGCTGTCATAATTATATACACTTCAATGAAAAAACAACAAATGTAAATGTGTAATCCCAACAGGTGGCATGTTTTCTTAAGGTGTGGGGACCCAGTCAGTGCCAATGGCCCAATCACCATCAAACACATTTTGGAAAGCACGCACAATGTCTGGACTCTCCATGACAACCAGCATATCTCTGAATGTCGAGACCGAGGATTTCTTGTAGGGAGGGAAGAGCGTACCAACAGGGAAGTCACTTGGGCTCCAGTTTCCTGTGTACACAGATTTAAATCTCAAGTGGTGCTCTGTATGTACATGTACACAGTGTGTCAGAATCATGAGGGGACTACAGATATCAAATAGCAGGCAGGTAAATTGCATGAGATACAGGAAAAAAATCCCTCCTCATTGCCTTGCAGGATTAACCTTAGAATTTAGCTTTTTAAAAGGTACAACTTCAACAGGTTTTAAGGTCTGTGATAAAAATATAGGTCTATAGTACAATAAAGGTATCAACCCCTCCACCACCACCCCTCCCGTTGTATTTGCTGATGGCATAATAATGACAGTAATTATTCTGGTACATTGTTCATTTGATTCTACGCTGTAAACAGGATTGTACTACTTAGAGTTGCATTTTGCATATGCCTAGTTAAAATAACAACCACAGTACAAAGGGATGCAAGACCCTCACCTGTGCTTAGGTGAACTGCAGTGTTGTCTATTATCCAAAACTTCTGGTGTGAGAACTGAAATCCAGTGTTGGTCTTGCGAATATGCCCTTTCAGCCCGTTGTTGTACAGCATATTGTAGCAAGCCTGCGTGTGGTTCAGTTTAGTTGAAACACTGTTGTGTTCTGCATTTTTGCACTTACCCTTGCAATTATCAGTTCCTCGTAATTCAATATGTCAGATGAAACGAGCAGAGTCACGTTTTTACCCGCATTGAACAATTCAAGAGTAATGTTGCACATGGCTGCATTGGTGATCTCATAGATCATCACCTCAAGAGATGAAGTGGTGGCCGATAGACCCTTCATGACCGTGTCGTAGGCATAGTCTGGGGCGGTGTATGCGAGCTTTATGGTTACTCCGTCGTAGGATGTGAAGGGTGCGACGTAGGCACCCTTCACCTTGTAGTAGGATGGTAGGGCGTAAGGGAGGATGCTGGGATCCTTGATGTAGGTCAGCTGAGATGCGGTGTAATTGGTTTTGACAGTGTAGGGTAAGCTGTGGGTCCAGTCGTATGCAAATACTTGCTGGTAAAAGTCGATTGCAGAGCAGGAACAGCTGTCGATGATCACTCCCGCCTCCCGGTTCTTAGTGAAGGACGTCTTACTGAAGTTGACAGATGATACCAGCGTTCGCCTGCCACGATCAACTGTCATAAATTTGGCATGTAAGAACGTAGTGGTGGTGTACAGTCCGACTTGTATTCCATTTAGCGCCAACCAGTCAAGGGGAGTGACCATGCCCTGGCATGTAGGCACGTAGTAGTCATTTGTGAGAAGTCGAACGGAAATATTTCTTTCGTGGACGGCATTGAGGAGTCCTGTGAATACAGGGAATGTTTCGTTCCTCTGGTCCTGTAGTGAGCACCCAATGCAGCTTCCACCACAGGTTCCAGTGTGATCAGTGCACGAACCCCAGCTGTCAAAGTCTGTAGTAAAAAGTGATGATGCAGACGGAGAGATACATATCATAATCATCGATGTGGTTCAAACCCTAGATCTGCAGCAGCAAGGGTGATCATTTTGATAGTGAAAACTGTTGTTGTGGACTCCAATTAAAGCAAGTTGAAAAGTAAAGGGAAAAAAACTGCTTTGGTGCAAGCGTCAACTCTTCTACAATAACTGTGTACGCAACAGTGTGCAAACTGTTACGCAACAGTGTGCAGACTGTTACGTACACCATCCTTTTTACCGCAACAGCAACCGCATTGGTTTGATTAGATATGGATAAACTTGTAGATGATAGATAATATGGATGCCTCGCTGCTTGCACATGTGCAGTACAAGTCGTACACAGGGCAAGTGTGGCTTTGATTCTGCTCTTAGAAGCAGCTGAGGCATTGTCGCAGACCCTCTCCTCTATTGGTGGGGGACCTATAGCGCTCCCCTACCTGTTGCAGCGGCTACCCCCCCCCCCCCCCCCCCCCCCCCCCCCCCCCCCTTCCCAAATGTTTCTTTTTACGTCCTTCAGCCATAGATATATAACTACAATTCCGCAACATCGGGGTGGTGGTTTTTTAAAACACTTAATGCAAGCTTGTGTGTGCGCATGCTGCTCACCTGGAGTGAAAATGTCGATCGTCGTTTGCGCAGATTCTATAAGGGCGATGTACGCTTCGACCGACGTGTCCGGAGAGAAGAAAGGAGTTACGGTGCACGTCGTCGAGCATTCGCTTGGTTCAAATTGTGTCGTGTAGTTCAAAGTCTGATGGTCGTAACAGGGATCTGAAGTTCGTCCAGGTTGTACAGCTGCTGCGATCGCCAGGGCCAGCATCCAGAGCCGCAAGAGTGCCATGCTTTATCCCGCTGTGATGCGGCCTTTGAACCACGCCCGCGCGTCACGTTATTTATAGTGTCGTCCAGACGAAGCCCCTCCCCCCCCCCCCCCCCATTATGTCAACCGATAATCAGGAGAATCGTTTCTTAACGAAGGAGAGCCGTCAGCAGGTAGCGCAACGTATTAGCACAGATGCCTCGGTTCATTCGTTAAGCTCGATTAACTTCGAGCACCAATCAATGTCAACCCCTTTCCCCGCCCCTCCCCGTACGGGCTTAGGTGGAAGATATCGGGGATTTGAAATTGTATTGGCTCAAACTAGCTCAAGTATGGGTAATACGCGTATTTCAACTTTGACCTTACACTACTAAGTATCATTTAATTTTTTAAGAACCGATACTAAATGCACTGGTATGAGAAAATTATGTGTAGTTGCTAAGGTGGTCATCCAAATAGATGTCAGTCGGACCTGAAAATGAGATGAATTGTTTTGTTGTGTTGTAACTTGGTCTGCTTTCTGCTGCAGAGCTGAGAAGCGGTTCAATGCATTACAACAGTCTGGAACTCAAGGTGTGTGTTGATCAATATGTTCAGTGAACAGTACTGTAAACTAATGGTGGAAGTGAGCAACATTTTTAACCATTGTACATAATCATTGCCGAAGTATTCATTTGCTTAATTTGGCACCAAATGTTTCAGTTAGGGGTGGGGGGGGGGGGGGGGGGGGGGGAGGGTATTGCAGAATCCTATACATCTGAAAGAAACTGCAATGGGTTTATAACACAAGAGCTTGTGATTGACAAATTGTGATGTGGAACCATTTTGTCTGAACCATTTAAAATGGTTTGGATTGTTATGTGTTTATAGCTATGGTGCCCTATGGAATGGCTGTATATCAGATGTAGTACTCGCTTGATGAAGCGGGTCCCTGTAATCAAGCCCCAATTTGACATGCCAGTGTGTTCATTGTTTGGCATTTATTAAGTGTTCTATGATAGTACTTGCGCTGTAATTATTTTGTCTAGCTGAAGTTCCGGCACCTCCAATCAGTAAGGTCGGGGGAAAAAACAACACCTTCCTTATTCAGAAGCTGAGGTAGGAGCTGTCATATTGTTGGCACAGGAAAATACTTTGAGGTCCTATGTTCCAGTGATTTCAAAGCTAACCACAAGATGGCAGAACTAGTGCTCCCTGCCCCTCTTAGTGAAGGTGACATTACTTGTGTGGTTGAAGCAGCTCCCTCACTTGGCCTGTCAACAGAGATGGTAATGTTTCCACAGGTGTCATGGGCGTGTCATGGGCGTGTATACAAGGTCTTACGCAGAAATAGATATATGTTCATGTAATTAACCGATTATTGGCAAAATCAAATTCATAAGAGATATGTATTTATGAAACCAAACGGGTGGTTGGTCAAGTTACAATAATAACTGCAGGTATGTGGTATATGTTGGGTGACCTTACAAAATCCAGCACGATTGCACTCTTGCATAGTACATATGTGATACACAGTTACAGCTATCTTCCTTCTCCACATGCACACCACACACACAACAGTTATCTGATCACAGTTTGCGTATATATAAACCTGAAGCAATAGTGCCGGAAAGATTTTTGTGAACATCATGTCAATTGTTATTGTTTTTGTATTTATTCTTGCTGATCATGTGTCCCCCATTCATTCATTACGATCAAGTGAATCGATGTGTTTGTCAAGAGTACCATTGCCTTGATAGGATCTCAGTTCTTGTCAATGGCTGTGTTTATTTTGGAGATATGTTACATGGCCATATATGGTTGGAAGATATGATATGAGTGGTGGGACATACATCCTGGCATTTTACCTGGGGAATGGGGGAGCTAAAGAAATGGAGCAGAAGATTGTTATCCGAAAGATTTTACCCTCTCTCTATGTGCTCTATGCGAGAGCATATAGAAACCGGTGCTACCTATAGAGTAGTTTTTCAAGATGTAAGAATACTTGTGTCCAATGTTATGACGATGAGATGAAAGTGTCTTGATTGTGAATTATTTTAGCCATTTTGAGAGCTTTTTAATCATATGAACACGATGCCAATAGTGCATTGATTGGAATGTGACACGAACCAAGTTGTACACTGGGACCTCATTCAAAGCACAACGAAGCTGTGTCCCTCCTCCCCATTCCTACAGTGCATCTCATCAGTTGAATTGCATGATTATACAAAATAGACTGCAACTTCGAAAATATAACATTAACACTATTACATACTCTTTAGAAAATATTTGAACTTATGGACCAAGTGGTTTTTATATTTGTCTTATTGTTAAATGGTGCTGAACTGTCAGTGTTGAAAGGATCTCCATATGATGACACCATATCTTGCTGACACTCATATCCACACCGACATACATGCAATGAATTATTGGACCCGCTGCACACATTTGATGAGTGCTTATTTCAGAATGACACGATGTGATGTGATTAACCACAAGGGCTAAAGGCATAATTATAAGAATAAATTAAACATTGTATTTGTTAAGTAGCTTTTTGAAATTGCAAATGGAATGTTAAGCATTCCTCTTTTACTAGAATGTCGCTATCAGATTTTAGTCCATCAATGTGTCGTCGCTCTTGTTCTATTGTCAGATTGCTTGGAAATAGAAGACTTGATTTTTACAGTTTTTGTATTTGCGACCCATCACACACTAATATCAGTGGATTGGTTTAAACTCTTTGGGATTGTTTCGGACCAGTGCATAAATTATAAAATTTCCAGTGTGCGCAATAGAAATGTAACGCTTGTGTTGAAATATATTGCTAATTACACAATCAGAGCCCTACAACTCCATGACAGATACTCTGATTGTCAGTGCTCCATAACAAGCAATGGACATTTCAGACTTCTAGAATACCAAAACATTTAAAAACATATGGTAGGTCCCTTTTTGCGGAAATGATCCCCTTTCGTGATTCTTAAAAGATCTGCTATAGAGAGCTCTTAATGTATACACTGGGCACTGCCATACCTCAACACATATGCATCTCAAACAGGACAAAGTGCACTAGTTCTGCTTAGTCTTTCCAAACAGAGGTGCATTTGCCACCCTCAGCATCACTACGATGGGCATCAGGGCGTATGCTCCGTACGCAGCAATGAACACCTGTACGTTCTTTGTGGGATGAAGACCATAGAGCTCCTCTCTCGTGACCACTGCCATGCAGATGAGGAGTCCCCAGCTCCACATCAAGGCTAGATTCGGGGGGTGGGGGGGGGGGGGGGGGGGGGGAGGACTCAAATTGAAAAGTGTGTAACTATGGTTACATAGACAATGATACCCTTTTTCTGATTGGTCGGATGCATTTTGGTCACGAATGTTACTAATGGCCTTAATTTAGTTGTGCAAATTTGCATACATATTGCTGAGCACTGGGAAAGCTTACAACATGTACATCCTCAAACAAATCAGGAATTGAAATACACATTGCAGGAATGGCATTTCTAATGCCCACAAACTTGGCAACATTTTGCTTTGCTACTATCGTAACCACAAAAAGGATCAAAATCATTTTTGTTGGTAAATGGAGAAAATTAAATAAAATTAGCATGCTGAGATGTGATAAATCCAACGCAACAGTTTCCTATCCTCCTATAATTTAAATAATGAGTGCACTTGTAATACAGTGCCATTATAACCCCAGATTTTTTTTCAGTGTTACTTAATCCACAACTTCATACAGTGAGCACATAGATAGCAAGTACTTGCACATGGTATTTAAAAAAGAGACTGACCTGGTACTCTGATCCATTCCTTCTCGTACAAGAAGGCATAAATGGCAAAGCAGTAGAACGGAGAGTACACAAAGGGACTCAGCCATGCCATTGTTTCAAACCTAACACAGATAGATGCTATGAGCTGCTATCATAGGTGACAACATTCTTCCTCATGGGAGGAGAAGAACAATCATGGAAAAGATGAAGCCAAAACGAACAGGCAGATTCAAAGATACACTATGTGCAATACTACACCCCAGCAAAAAAATCTTGGCCAAGAAGGCAAGATTTTGGCGGCCATAATCTTGGATACTAATAAAACTGAAACCAAGAGACCTATGTAATAGAGATTGATACATAAGCAATATGTACATTTTAGCTATGGTTGTTATTAATTTCATCACCACATGCATTTCTGTCTATTAGTTATGTCTAAAAAACTAGAAAAAGCACATTTTGAATAAAACCCCACCTATCTCAGGGAAGGAGGTGGGTTTGGAGATGACATTTATACCACCTATAGCTAAAATGGACATCTTGATTATATATAAATTTCAATTATACAGGTGTTTTGGTTTCAGTTTTATTCAGATCCAAGATTATGGCCGCCAAAATCTTACCTTCTTGGCCAAGATCTTGCCAAGAATTGTTTGCTGGGCACATGCACTTACATTTAAACATGTATGCACACACAGTCATGCAACATATGGACAGTTAAAACTATTTTACCACACTTCGTTATTTTCATGTGTGTACTAGAACCTCAGGGGGTTTTACTGCGTGTGTGTATGTTTACCAGTATGTGTGTGTGTTGTGTGTGTGTGTGTGTGTGTGTGTGTGTGTGTGTGTGTGTGTGTGTATGTGTGTGTGTGTGTGTGTGTGTGTGCTAATTTAATACACGTACATACCTGTACATACAGATTTTTCATCAGACATGCGATGGAAAGATGGGGGAGGGGCTTTGTACGACTAACCAGATTGGGTTGTGAGCAAGAAGGACATCGACATTTTTACACCACCAAGCGTACGCATCCACGATCGCAGCGGGTGGCCAGTACCCATATTCGATCTCCTTTGTCGCCAAGAGAGATCCATAAACGGACTGAACGAAATCTGCGCAAAAAAAAAAAAGAGAGACACAGAAAAGAATGGTGCGGTGGGTTAGGCCAACTTCAATGGACACCGCTTGCCTATTGTTATGGCAATGAATAAAAATTGCACGAACACGAACACAATGAAAAGATCTAAAGGCCTTTTGTAAAGAGGCGCCATAGTTGATATTATGAGCGCGTGCTCTCCCAAGCCTTAGATAAATTGGCGAGTGAATATCGTTGCAGAATAAAAACATGTCCCTCCCTACATGTACTGCCACCAGCTATAAAGCCTACATGGTTCCGAGCATTATCAGGACGTGTAACTATAGTTACACTGCATGTGATTGTGTGTTGTCTAGTTTGGTACCTTTGTTGTTGATTATTCGATCTCAGCTATTATTCTTTTAGCTAATCTATGTAAAAACACAGTTGCAGGGATCACACATATACACGTATAGAGATCACTATTTCAACTAACTGCCTCCATCATACCTGGACACATAAACCTGATCTGTATCATCTTAACCTCAAATGTGCCAGGTCTACAACTAGCAAATTACTAGCAAACACCTTGTAAAAGTGGCCTACACAAGTACACATGTTCCCTCAGGACCTTTAGACCTCTTCTATCAATGGTGATTTACACATGTTCCATGACACATTAGTGGCCCTCCTTCCAATCCAACACCACTATCCTTCCTGCATACACATCTAACACATGGGCTCGGGTCTTCCTGTTCGTCCATCTCTTTCACTTATCTGCATGGTTCATCATGCCCGTGAACCCTCTCTCTTGTCCCCATAAATACTTACCCTAACACTACACCTCCATCACTATACTGCTGACTTGTGTTGTGCCTTTGTTTTCATGTTTATGCTAGCAGGATATTGAACCATACACGTGATCATAAATAAAACGACATCTTAATGAATGTATGAGAGGCGAGTGTACAATTAATGGTCAGCAAAATGCATAGTTATGTATAGAGCATAATCTGAAGTTGAATGACCATTCTAAATAAACAAAAGGTCAAATATAAGCCTCCTGAACAGAAGGCTACACACATGTTGGATCTGCAAGATGATTGGAGCTCTGCCATTTCAATAAACTCCAAGTTCTCAATGTGCGGTGGCCAGTTTCAGCAAAGTGCAAATGGGGTGAAGCCACCAACCAATTGCTCTTGGCTGTGCCCCCATGCCTTGGGACCTTCTGTCCAACACCAAATTTGCAATGAGATTTTTCCACACTATAGGGAGGTTCCATGTGCTCACCATAGAGAGGTCCTCTAGGAGGAGGTGCCTATGCTGACTGTATGTCTCCAGAGTACCACATATGTGGTAGACTTCCTCCAGAGAAGATCTATGACTGGACTGAGCTGCATTTAGAGGCCTCACTACTCGTATGTACATCAACACTATGTCCATCCTGTTCAATACTTTGTAGTTTTTGGAGCGTCCTGCCAAATGAAGGATGTAACCTTGAACCATTATTGTGTTATTCCTTTACCACACTAGAGGTAAAGTGACATTAAAATAGCTTGCAGCTTATTATGTCATTGTTTTTTGACAACAGCTAGCTTGTCGTGTTCTCTGGAGTCACTTGCAAATGGCTGGATGAAGCTTTGCACAGTCAGGTTTGTCAGATTCCCATGGTCAGCTGCTGTAACCACATGACCCAGTAAGGAGGCATTACATACAAATGCCCCCATTGCAGTACACAGGAGAGATGTGGTCTCATCCACACTGCCCCCACCCCTTGGGTCACCTCGATCACTAGCACCACCCACATTACTTAAATGCTGGCAATTCTTTAGCTCACCAGTGCCACTGCGTACCAATGCCACCTGCCTGCAGTAATATAACCAAAAGGTTCTTATTCATATAAAGATGAGATTGCTTGCATAACACATTGTATGCATGCATGTTGTTATGCTTTAGTGCATGTAAATAGCTCATGACCATGCTATGTTCTCACACTCTCACCTCTCCCCTCCCCCCCTCTCCCCTCTCCCCCCCAAGGTGTTCACAGTCGCTACCACACACCTGTCACTTCCTATGCTTACGTTTACTGATCAGGGTGATGTCTGAACTCAACCAACTCTGCAGCCAGCTTGCCTGCCTTTGTCTTATGAGCTCCCTCATGAGCAATTGTTGGTGGCTACGCCCAATTTGCACTCTGCTGTCAGCTAAACTGGTCACCTACATCGAGAACTTGGTATTTATTGAAATGGCAAGCTCCAATCATCTTGCAAGTTCCAACATGTGTGTAATATTTCAAAAGCAAGAAATATTTACATAATTTGCAGAACTTTGCAAAAATGCAAATGTGATGAAACAGTGTAGAAACTTCTAGACCATGAAGTCTCCATACCGTTTTATCACATTTGCCAGTTCTGCATATTTAAGTATTTCTTGCTTTTGTCAATTTTAAATGTGGTCAGTTATTGCATGATTCCTTTTCTACTGCAGTCCTTGAACAGAGTGTTTTCATTCTTTCTATGATCAATAATTGTAGAGAGACTTGCAGTATAATCTTTTATAGATCAGTAAGGATCAATAAAACTAAATTAAAAAACTCTACTAGGTATATTGTAGATTTGTTGCTTATCAACTTTTATTTGGTTGCCATCTGAGCTATATAATAGCAGCAATGGTTAAACAATTGAACATTATACCTTTGCAATGGCACTAATTCAAAGGAAATGAGGAAAAGCCCCTGCTAATCAAGATGTGATGAGTACTACCATCCCAGTTGGCCTACTGATTAAATGTAGCCATATTCAGTCTAGCATTCAGGGCATGCATGCTGTGATCATTGAACATCAACTGTACAGTACATGCACACAATTGTCAAATGTGTCTTTGTATGTCAAATTTTCAATAAACGTGGCAAATAGAAACACTTTTAAACTATGATTGTCTCATGCAATTTTAATACACTGCATTGATGTACAAAAATTAAAGGTGATAGTGATTGTGTTTGCTTATACACTAAGTAAATAAGGCAATTATAAAAAGCAATAGAAAGTCAATTAATTTGATAGTATCTAAGCCAGTGCAATTACTATTGTGTTGGCACTTCAGAGTCATACTACATTGTTTTGCATGTATCTGAATTATTGTCTTCAATAGCTTTGATATCTGGTGATAGTACGGTGCATGCCAGATCAGCATAATACTTGTCTTTATTCAGGTAAAGAGGGTAGACAACTGCTTGTGTAAATAAATGTTCTAAACGATGTCTTCTTGAAATGATGGGACCATTTTCTTTGACGAGCCGTGTGCGTGCAGCAAAATGCATCAATAGCTCTTTGAGACAAGCTGCTTTATCTTTAGTTATCTGACAATGAAGTGAACTGACAGATTGCCAAAAGTTCCATAGTGGGTCTGAAGAATTTATTCTATCTACTGGTATTGTTTCCATGAGAAATGAAATGTGGGTAGCTGGAGAATACTTTTCTATATCAAACATCGTTCTGTGGATCACTACTAAGCCCTGAACTACTGGACCATCCAACAATGTAATATACTGGCAATCAGAATGAAACAGAGTGCTGATTATTTTTTTAACACCAATCATTCCTAATGAGAACTGAAGAGCTTCTCTCTCATCTCGTGTGTATTGCCTGCCATCATATTGGAACAACTGATCATTGGCAATCGTCAAGTCAGGAAAACAAAATTTGTTTGATGGGCAGGTAATAAATAAAGGTTTTTCATGAGACCATTTCCTGCAATCACGAGTTATTTTCAGATCAACAGTTGCTTTATCTTTTGCAAGGATCATACGAATCTTGGTGTAGACAATATCATAAGGGTAGATAAGCTGAAAATGATGTTTGTTTACAGACATCTCAAGAACACAAAGAGAAGGGTGTTCTGTTTTCCAATTTTTCTTGCATTCTTTAAGTGCAGATGACACCTCCTCACAGAGCTCAATTTTTGAGCAAAATTCCCTTGAATTTCCTGCATGACTTAAAAGTATGCCAAAAGAAGAAGGACTAGAAAGTGGTTGTGGATTTGGCCGAACAAAGGAGAAAACGAAAGGTTCAATTTTCCTTGAACATGATACAGGAAGGCTACTACATATAACTTTTGGGTGTGGTCCATCACGGACATCCTGAGCAACAACTGTAATAACCATATCCTCTAATGAAGTGAAAAAATTGATTTCGATTTTTGAATCTTCCCATTTACATGCAATTGAGTCAATTACAGTTGCTCCCATTTCCCAGGGAGTTGAAGTTAGGGGGGAATTTAAATTGCCTTCTGAATGAAGAAAAACAGTAAATGCTTGTCTCATATATTCACTAGCAGGAAAGGGTACAGGAAATTCAACAGCCAGCTGGCAAATAAAATCACCAACTGGCAATTTTTTGCAAACAGGACAATTACTTTCTTTAAGAACTAGATGAAGGTGTAAACCATGAAGTAAAGCATGAGTTTGAATTTGATGGAGGAATGGTTTCATGGTTGAATCTGCTTTGAGAAGATCACAAAGATGTTTCCAAAAGTGATGGGAATCATATGGGACTGTTGAGTAAAGCTGTGAGATGAAGGCCAGAAATGCAAAGATTGCTGTTTCAGTACTTGTAATAGGCACTGGTGTTGGATTATTGAGGAAAAAAGATGTGATTGCTTTTTTAGCTAAGCTGTGAAGTGCATTACTTATGGCAGGCACTTCACTCAATGACATCACCCTTAAAGGTTCAAACTGTAATTTCTCCCAGATCAGGGGGATTGCAAAGCAGCGAACAATTTGACACGTTGATTCATAGTTAGCATTAACATTTAAAAAACAATGTGTTGATGATGGCAGATAGGGAATGGGTTCAATTGAGTAGTGGTCAGTATATTGTCCATCGTGCCCAATACATCTAATACCAAATATAACAGGCAATAATTCTGAATTAAATCCAAATGATTGTTCTATAAATTCCTCTATATTTACAACACCCCTTAACAATGTTGTTACCATAACACAGTTTTCCTTCAGAAGATCCACTGCTGGCAAAACTAAAAGAATTGGGCTTAAATAGTCTAATAAGTTGGATGAATAAATTACATCAAATTTAATTTTGTCCTTCAACATTATTTGGCAGTGCTCAATGGAATCCAAGCAGTGGAAACTAAATGTGACACAAGGCTTTTTATTCATAAAAATTTTTGCTGCTGATGACAACCATAGTGAAAACTGTTGCACACTATTTGCCAGAAGAGGATGCTTCTTAAATGCACTCTTTACTACAAGCTGTTTCATTGTTACTTTATGCAAGACACACTGTGATATCTTCTCTGATGTGAACTGAATGCTGTGAAAGAAGCACCTGTATGGAACCAATGTACATTGTGCAATGTATTGGTTTGAATCTATATTTGTCTCTAAGTATCGTTCAAAGAAGGTTGGATTGACAACATGTTGGTCGCTACACATATCTGGCTGTCCACACACAACTTCTGCATAAGCAGTTCCTTCCTTAAAATAATATTCGTAATCCCTCACCATTGCATCAAATGTTGTTTCTTCCATTCCTTGTCTCATCTCACCAAGTAACACAGATACATAAGGCGATGAAAGATCAGCACTATAACCACAACTTGCTTGCATTTTTTGCCTGACAGTTTTCACAGACTCTGGTGTACCAAATGGCTTGTCGCGCCACACGTTCCACACCTCACGTACCTGTTGTAGTGTCTCCCCACTGAAGCAGCACATGGAACATGTAGGATGATTGGAGGTAGTCCAAGTTTCTTGGCTTGCAGATAATGACAGAAGGTCAGTCAGAGCACTCTTAAGCACTTCCAAATGATGAGGAAGCAGTTCATGGCAATACCATATTGCCCAAATACTAGGAATCCATTCTTTCTCTTTTGCTTCAGCTTTTTCTAACAGCAAGTAAAGAAATAGGACATTTCTTGCTAGTACTGTGGCGCATTGGTCATTCAACGTAAACTGGATTCGGGTGCACAGATCGTTGCAGTGCAGCGGGTCAAAATGCTTCCATAGGGTGTACAAACACGATCTAATGTCGCCACACCCGAGAAGAAGAATGGATGGCTCTTCGCTGGATCGAACGTGTTCCAGCAGGTCTTCCGGAGGAGTGTTCCCATAGGGGTAGTAATACACACTGGCACGGAAACTATCGCGAGCGATTGGAAATCTGCAATGCAGCTGATCATCACCCATTCCTGAAGGTATTTAGCTCCTACACTTATTTTAAGGGCTGAATAATTTTTATTGCACTAACTTTTCCTTTAAGGTGGGCGGTTTTTATTCCTGGAAGCAATAGTAGGTCGTGATCCATAAAATGTTATACAAATCCTTTGCGTTTACATCGTTATAACTTCCAAACGGTAAACGCTATCAATTTCCTATTTTCTACTATGAGCTGATGAAGTATGGGAGTCTACTGGAGTACCTCAATTTAGGGGAGGAGGGACGCTCCCTGAATATCGAGCGACTGGTTGACATTGGGGCCCAGGTGGCATCGGGGATGAGCTACCTCGAACAGCAGAACTACATCCACTGTTTTCTGGCCACAAGAAACATCCTTGTTGGGGAACACGGTACATGCAAGGTGGCAGACTTGGGACTGGGGATGCTCTTCGACAAAGAAATGTACAATTTTCCCATGAAATGGACTGCACCTGAGGCTGCCGTGTACAATAGTTACATCGTCAAGTCGGACGTGTGGTCGTTTGGAGTCGTCCTTTACGAGATCATCACCTACGGTCGCCTCCCTTACCCTGGAGGCTTTACTGGCCAAGAGGTCATTAGGGAGATAGAGCAAGGGTACCGCATGCCTTGCCCTTGCAATTGCCCCAAAAAGTATCATGACATCATGCTTGACTGCTGGCACAAGGACCCCACCTCTCGTCCCACGTTTGAGACCTTGCAGTGGCAGCTGGAAGAGTTCTTTAATACTGAAGGGTGATGCAAAGTTTTTATTTACATCACACACACACACACACACACACACACACACACACCACTTTGCGGTGATAGTTGGATGGGTTCCACGATAGTGGTTGTACTGGCTATTTGCCATAGTGATTGTACAGGCTATTTTTAGAATATCACAGTACATGCCACTAGCTTTATATTACACAAATCATGGACATTGATCTGCATGTTTTTTTATCAGCTTGCTGCAAGTAGTTGTGCTCACATCATGTTAGAATATTTATCATGTTGTCTGCATATCTGTAGCTGGCAAATACGTACATGGCAGGTACACGCATGCTCTTTGCCAGGAGACAATACTGAGAAAAGGCTGTTGGTTGAGATTGTTACAAACTGCCAGCTTCTCCGTGGCCTCACAAGAGTCTTCCACTTTGACCTTTTCCTTGCTTCAACTGTGCCAAGGACAAGCCAGGACCCTATCTCTGAACACCTTCACCTCATAAGGGCCCTGGTTGACCTTGTGAGAGCCCAGACCTATAGGCGTGCTCTCTCATGGAACAATTAGATATTTAGAGTATGCCCATTGAGAGGAGGCTATGTGTGTGTGTTGGGCCTGTTCGTTGCTGGATGTAATGATTGAGTTGGCTACCATTGCGTAAGTTGGTTGTCATGAATAGTAAGCTACATTTATTACAAGTCAACATTTCAATGCACATGATGTGAATTGAACTTGCATAAGGATTCATAAACAACACGCACAAACATTACTACAATTAAGATATCAGCGTGTAAATGTACACGCAAGTCATCAGCACAGTTTTGCTGGGCAGTGATTTTGTGACTATCATACCATTCGAATTGGAAAAGCGTTAGCTTCTGGGACTCTGCCCGAGACCCTATGGGCTTACTGTGCTACACCCTCCTCACTCATTAGACACACACCCACACAATTCCAACTGCAGTCCACCAGTATTGCTAGAGACGCTCAAGAACAGTAGCAGCTCTCTTGGTCTCAAACGTAATGGCTTGTTTCAAGGGGTTCAAAGACCCAGTGAAATAGGAGGGGTTGGCTTTGAAGATGGGGTACCTTATTGTTTTCAAGAGTGATGGATATCATGATGATTTTTTTATCTTTCTCCCACCCACGTTACAAGCACAATAGTGTGCTGGAAAGGCATTACACTGAAGTATGTTATATACATATTTAAGAAACATGTTTGTACAGTGACTGATAGGTGTATTACCATCCAGGCTCATGCTAAGATGGGGAGAGAGAGAGAGAGAGAGGGGGGGGATAACTCATCCCAGTTTCACCATACTCTCCAGCTGCTGTTGCTTGGCAACTAGTTTGTAGCTGTACCTGGGCAAGTTTTAAAGACATTTTTCCACAAGAAATAGAAACCATCTTTCATCTTACAGTTACACAAAAATAAACATAATTGCAAATGCATAGGAAGTACACAACATCATCATCTTGTCTATCCCGAGCTACTGAGGTGTCTGAGAATATGACATATTCCCACTTATCTATGACACGTGCAATTGAAATAACCTAGAGGTCACAACAGCAGTGGATAATAAATATAAATTGCCACCTGTGGCAACAACGAAGCTCTGTGCTACAAGTTGCTCGTTTGCACGCTTATCAAGACCACGCCCATCCATCACCATGACGAGGTCCATTGTGTGCTCAGAGGGTAGGTAGTGGTACTTCTCTGCCAAAGGCAGAGGGCGTGAGCACCACCTGCATGTCGGGAAGGGACAGAACCAATGGCAATATGACAGCCGGGAGTGCACATGTATAGCAAATGCATGGCAGGTTCAGTGGCGGATGTGTGCATGTTGCACTTGTGACACCCTTAGCTGCATCCCCACCCCTTTGTTTAGTCTGTGGTGTCATCAATCAAATGATCAAGAGAGGTTCACAACTGATGGGTAAATGTATGTATATTCTGCAACACTTCAGTGTACTCACACTTATGAGAAGGCAAACATCTTCGCAGCAGTGTAAAATGACCAGTCAGATTTTTAAAAACAATATGGCTAATTCAAAATTCAGAGCCTTACAGCTCCATGACAGATACTCCGATTCTCAGTGCGTAAGAAGCAATGTGTAGAGGACATTTAAAAATTTGAGATCTAATAATAATAGCAAGATTCTCTTTTGTGGAAAGATCCCATATGGTGACCACCTTATAGATAGCCGATGTGTAAAATCCTTCAGCATTTCAATTTGCATTTAGCACTGAATTGTAAATAGAAGAACATGATCTAATTATAAGTAATACCTAATACTTCCCTTGACCATGTGCAGCACCACGTATGCTGTCTAGCCAGTGTGACTCACCTTGAAGCCTCAGCCACGTCTTGTGGCATGGCAGATGGAGAGTAGCATGTTCCAATAGAAGAGCACCTACAGGCAACGTGAGCACACACACATAATGCAGCACTGTGTCATTCCCTCGGAGGGGCTAGGCCTTCATCTCCAGCCTTCAGAGTTCCAGGTGGCCATCAAGTGGTGGCTGGGCCTAGACACCTCATGTGGCTCAATTTGTCCTCTGTGTCCTGGGAGAGTACTTGATCCCCTTGGCCATCATGCACTCACCTGCAAGCATGGTAGAGATGTAGTAACCCGCCACAATAAACTACGTGACACCCTTGCTGAGACCTGTCGCAGGGCCCACCTGAGTGTTAAGGTGGAGGCAGGAAGTAACCTCACCAAAGACCACAGCCACACTCGCCCTGCAGACATCCTAGTACCCAACTGGTCTATGGGTAAGCTAGCAGCCTTCGATTTGTCTGTGACATCACCGCTTAACTCCAATGTTTTACTCGAAGCGGGACTAGCAGGAGGTCAGGCTGCCAGAGCTACCGAGCAGAGTAAACACGATGAAAATGATGCCAAATGCAAGGAGCTAGGGTGGATTTGCGTCCCCATGGTGGTTGAGGCATATGGTGCTTAGGGGACAGAAGCAATGGAGTCATTTTCACTTCTGGCCTCTCACCTTGCAACTAGCTCCAACAGGGCTAAGGCTGAGGTCCTAGCTGCCTTATATGGCAGGCTGAACCTCAACTTAGTTAGAGCCAACGCCACAGCCATCCTCTCCAGATGTTTTGTCCCTGACTATTAGCAATAGTAGGGTGCATTCATTTATCTTATATGATTATTATTGGTGGCTAGGTATACCTATCTCTTCCACTGACAGTAAATGTTTTCTTTGTTCTAAGACTCTTGATCCAGATGGCCACCATGCTCTTACATGTCGGTCTGGAGGTGACACCATCGTACGGCACAATACTGTTTTGCCAATCTGTGCTCTAAAGCATGCCTATCTCCTCAACTGGAGAAAGGTCCAGGCATAGACTTCTCTAGACCAGCTGATGTACTGGTGCCAAACTGGTCTCTCTCCCACCCTGCAGCATTTGACCTAAAAGTCATCCATCCGCTAAATACAGATCTCATTCTGGAAGCGAGTTTGGCTTCAGGCAATTCTGCAGAATGTGGCGAGGTAAGAAAGCATGCCAAAAATGATGAAATGTGTTCAGAGTTGGGCTGGATGTATATTCCATTAGTGGTTGAAGTTTATGGTGGTTGGGGATGTGAAGCCCAAGAATGCTTCTCAAGATTGAGCAAGAGACTTGCCATGCAAATGGGACTATCTGACAATGAAGCACTGAGCCAAATCTACTGCCGCTGGGTGTCACGTTAATGCGGCAGAATGCTAGAGCCATCCTGCTGAGGTGCTTCCATATTCCCCTTCATGAATGTTAATTACATTTATTATTATTATTATTCTAATCACTATTATTATTATTATTATTATATTTCAAATATTATTATTTATTTAAAAAAAAGTAATTTTGTAATACCTACGTTTGTATGACATCCTTGGAAGTCTACCTAGTACATAAGAAAGTTGTTCTCTCCTCACCTACTGATTACAGATCTGTTCCAAAGTGATGAAAACCATTATTATGAATCTGTTGGATTATCTCTCTCAAGCATTGCCACTTAGAGCAAATTAGTTTTACTGGTACGCAGTACTAACTTGTTTAAATGATTGGACACGAGTGGAAATGATCATCTTGGAACTGATTGTTTGCCAAAGCTTTTGACTCCATTTCACACAAGAAAATGATTGTCAATTAGCTTCCTATGCTTTTGAGTCTAATGTACTCAGTTGTGGGTTATCTTTTCTCTCCCCAGCTGTACTCAGTGTGTTGATGTCCCACATAATGTACCTGTCATAAGTGGTGGTCTTAGGTCTTCTTCTACATGTATTTTAGTGGTATGTGAATGATCTTTCTGACCATACAGCCATCCACTGCAGTTTTTCGATAACACAAAAATGTATCTAACACATCATGACTCTGATGGCTCTCCTTTCCTATGTTCATTGGCTAAACTTTGCTCATGGTCCAACATTTGGCAATTCAAAGTAGCATTTAAATTAAATTCAATGTTATTCCTTTGTCAATTTAAAAGTTCTGTCAATTTCATACTCCTTGTGCTATCACATCTTGAAGCACTTGATTCAATCACAAATCATGGAACGCCATCCAATTTGAAATCAAGTGTTCATTGTGCATATGTTGCTGAAAGCCTGTCCTCAGTGCTACTGATTTATTGCTGAAAATCTTCACCATCTATACTACTAAGGGCCTAATGTTTTCATATGTTTACAGTTCCGCAAAATTTAATACTCGGAAAAATGTATTGACCCCTTTAAACCACTTTGAAACAATTGGCTCATGTCAGAAATTTTGTTTGATCAGCAAATTGTCTGGAACGCATGTTTCATCATTCATGAGTGGCCTATGCTCAGTTTTTTCCTCTGTATGCTACATTTTATATTCATATAACTTTTACCAATTGCTGATCCTAGGCACAATTCATCATGGAGATACCAATTAATTTCTAATGTCACTGCTTGAAATATGGCATCGATGTACACAAAGGTAAAAGTGAGTTATGTATGTGCTTTTATAGTTCTCCACTGAAGTGGTACTATTATATACTAAGGGCAAAATGACACAATGAAAACAAGGAATACGGAAGCAGTTCATTTGACAGTATCTAGAGCAGTGCTATTACAAACATTTGCTTTATAAATTGTCTTGCATGTATCTGTATCATGTAGCTTTCTTTGATATCTCGTCAAATGTCAGCTGCATACTTGTCTTTATCCAAATAAAGAGGATAAACAACAGCTTGTGTGAAGAACTGCTCTAAACAATGTTTCCTTGATATTATAGGGCCATTTGTTTTGTGTTTCCGTGTGCGTGCAGCAAAATGCATCATTAACTCTTTGAGACGAGCTGCTTCATTTTTAGATATCTGCCAATGAAGTGAACTGACAGATTGCCAAAAGTTCCATAGTGGATCTGACATATTTATTCCATCCGCTGGTCTTGTTTCCATTACAAATGAAACATGGATAGCTGGAGAATACTTTTCTATATCAAACAGCTTTCTGTGAATCACTACAAAACCATGAACTAATAATGCATTTAGGGAGTCTATCATTGTAATGTACTGGCAATCAGAGTGAAGCAGAGCACTAATAATCTGTTTAGCCCCAATCATTCCTAACGAGTCGTTGATCCTGAGAATTTTGATCTCAGCTAGTGTGAATTGCCTGCCATCATATTGGAGCAACTGATGATTAGTGATCATCAAGTCAGGAAAACAAAATTTGTTTGATGGGCAGGTAATAAATAAAGGTTTTTCATGAGACCATTTCCTGCAATCACGAGTTATTTTCAGATCAACAGTTGCTTTATCTTTTGCAAGGATCATACGAATCTTGGTGTAGACAATATCATAAGGGTAGATAAGCTGAAAATGATGTTTGTTTACAGACATCTCAAGAACACAAGGAGAAGGGTGTTCTGTTTTCCAATTTTTCTTGCATTCTTTAAGTGCAGATGACACCTCCTCACAGAGCTCAATTTTTGAACAAAATTCACTTGAATTTCCTGCATGACTTAAAAGTATGCCAAAAGAAGAAGGACTAGAAAGTGGTTGTGGATTTGGCTGAACAAAGGAGAAAACGAGAGGTTGAATTTTCCTTGAACATGATACAGGAAGGCTAGTACATATAACTTTTTGGTGTGGTCCATCACAGACATCCTGAGCAACAACTGTAATAACCATATCCTCTAATGAAGTGAAAAAATTGATTTCAATTTTTGAATCTTCCCATTTACATGCAATTGAGTCAATTACAGATACTTCCATTTCCCAGGGTTTTGAAGTTAGGGGGGAATTTAAATTGCCTTCTGAATGAAGAAAAATAGTAAATGCTGGTCTAACAAATGCTTTAGCAGAGAAGGGTACAGGAAATTCAACAGCTAGCTGACAAATAAAATCACTGACTGGCAACTTTTTGCAAACAGGACAATCACTTTCTTTAAGAACTAGATGAAGGTGCAAACCATGAAGCAAAGCGTGAGTTTGAATTTGATGGAGGAATGGTTTCATGGTTGAATCTGCTTTGAGAAGATCACAAAGATGTTTCCAAAAGTGATGGGAATCATATGGGACTGTTGAGTATAGCTGTGAGATGAAGGCCAGAAATGCAACGATTGCTGTTTCAGTGGTTGTAATAGGCACATGTGTTATGTTATCCTGGACAAAAGTTGTGACAATTTGTTTTGCCATTTTAGTGCTTGTAATAGGCACTGGTGTTGGATTATTGAGGAAAAAAGATGTGATTGCTTTTTTAGCTACACTGTGAAGTGCATTACTTATGACTGGCACTTCACTCAATGACAACACCCTTAATGGTTCAAGCTGTACTTTCTCCCAGATCAGGGGAAGTGCAAAGCAATAAACAACAGAGGCTGCTATTTGTTCATTTTTAGCACTAGCATCAAGAAAACAAGATTTTGATGATGGCAGATAGGGAATGGGTTCAATTGAGTAGTGGTCAGTATATTGTCCATCATGCCCAATACATCTAATACCAAACACAACAGGCAATAATTCTGAATTAAATCCAAATGATTGTTCTATAAATTCCTCTATCTTTACAGAACTTTTTAATGATGTTGTTATCATAACACAGTTTTCCTTCAGAAGGTCCACTGCAGGCAGAACAAGAAGAATTGGGCTTAAGTAGTCTAATAAGTTGGATGAATAAATTACATCAAATTTAATTTTGTCCTTCAACATTATTTGGCAGTGCTCAATGGCATCCAAGCAGTGGAAACTAAATGTGACACAAGGTTTTTTATTCTTCAAAACTTTTGCTGCTGATGACAACCATAGTGAAAACTGTTGCACACTATTTGCCAGAAGAGGATGCTTCTTAAATGCACTCTTTGCTACAAGCTGTTTGACTTTACCTTCATGCAAGCCACACTGTGATATCTCCTCTAATGTGAACTGCATGCTGTGATAGAAGCACCTGTATGGAACCAACGTACAATATGCAGTGTATTGGTTTGAATCTATATTTGTCTCTAAGTATCGTTCAAAAAAGGTTGGATTGACACTATGCTTCAGCTTGTTGCTGCTATACATATACATATCTAGTTGTTCGCACACAACTTCTGCGTAAGCAGTTCCTTCCTTAGCATAATATTCGTAATCCCTCACCATTGCATCAAATGTTGTTTCTTCCATTCCTTGTCTCATCTCACCAAGGAACACAGATACATAATGCGATGAAACACCAGCACTGAAACCACAACTTGCTTGCATTTTTTGCCTGACAGTTTTCACAGACTCTGGTGTACCAAATGGCTTGTAGCGCCACACCTTCCACGCCTCACGTACCTGTTGTAGTGTCTCCCCACTGAAGCAGCACATGGAACATGTGGGATGATTGGAGGTAGTCCAAGTTTCTTGGCTTGCAGATAATGACAGAAGGTCAGTCAGAGCACTCTTAAGCACTTCCAAATGATGAGGAAGCAGTTCATGGCAATACCATATTGCCCAAATACTAGGAATCCATTCTTTCTCTTTCGCTTCAGCTTTTTCTAACAGCAAGTAAAGAAATAGGACATTTCTTGCTAGTACTGCGGCGCATTGGTCATTCAACGTAAACTGGATTCGGGTGCACAGATCGTTGCAGTACAGCGGGTCAAAATGCTTCCATAGGGTGTACAAACACGATCTAATGTCGCCGCACCCGAGAAGAAGAATGGATGGCTCTTCGCAGGATCGAACGTGTTCCAGCAGGTCTTCCGGAGGAGTGTTCCCGTAGGGGTAGTAATATCCACGGAAACTATCGCGAGCGATTGGAAATCTGCAATGCATCTGATCATCACTCATTCCTGAAGTAATTTGAAGACAGAATCATAACTATGCTGTCTTTGCACTCGTTACCTTTCCCGCAATGTGGGCAATTTTACATCCTGGAAGCTTTGTATATGCGTAAACAAATGTGATTTGTTTCCGGACCAGACGCGGTGGGTTTATATGTACCGTAAATACGTCTTCTGTCAGTGATCAGCCAGGGATTATACTGATGCGGTGGAAATACAGAATAGCAGAAGATGTTAAGTTAGGGCAGAGATAATCCGCTGGTTACACAGGAAAAAGTTCGAGTTTCGGAATTAGATTTTGATCCACGATCCAGCATTCACAAGTGAAGGGATTCGTACGTGCATCAGGGTATTCCTTGCTGTATATTATCACTCCTGCAGCGGAACTTCAATACCATCAACCCTACGTGCATACCAAAGGGCCCCGGCCCAATTAAAGTCGTTAATTACGGCCAATTATTTTCCCCGCCTAAAGTCGTAAGGCGGGCATAATTTCCAATGGTGTCCGGAAAAAGGTTGTTTAATTTTGGCCCGCCTTGCGACTAAGTCACCTTCTGGATCAAATTCGGACGTGTAGAAACTGGCCTTGTAGCTTCGGAAATTATTATCGGTTCCTGCCAGTCACACTACTATTTATATGTTTAGCGTGAGGAGTATTGACGAGTGCTGGCAGCAGGGGATTAAATCACCAGTTGCAAGGCATTTGGTCAATAGGACCATCACTTAAATATATGTACGTCATTCCTCTGATGAAGACTATCATACAACTGTAAAACAGTAGGAACCTAAACCCAGGTTCTTGCAATGCTTTGCCGACCAAATTATTTTTCTATTTCTTATTAAAAGAATCGCTGCAACAGTCAATAGAAGCTTTGAATTTTTACGTAGGCTAGGCCATAACTCTAATATCTATGGCTGGGCCTACCCGCTCTTTTATCACGTGATATCTGGTTGCACAGCAACCAAATCGATGGACCCCGGGAGACACAAACATGGATGATCTACGTATTGCATGGATGAAAGAGCGCATATACATCGCTTTGGATCTAAAAGATGCTAATCTTTTTCAAGATCTCCTAAAAAGAGACGATAATTATGCCAAAAATGAATTGCTTAACTACCTCGACACGCCATCAAAGCAATTCACTCTTTCGGTCCTATTTTATCCGATGACAACTGTCGCGGAGGTCGAAGAAGATGTTATGGAAGGTTCGTGATTCATTGTTCATTTCCTAGAGTGAAACCCCTCTAAAAATACATGCAGAGGAGCTTATAGAACGCATGGTAGAACAAGCAGGACAGCTGGCAACCGAAGGGTCATCCGCGCCCAAAGTCGAAGCTAATGCAAACGATGATGCAAGTGGTAAAGAAGCAGGTTGGACATAACATGTCTTTTTCTCCAAGTGAAACCATGCATTATAAAACACTAATCTAGAGATGACAGCTCCTAACACAAGCATCAGCAATGAGAGCACCCCACTCACCTCTAGCGAAGAGCCCAAGAAAGTCCTGAAGAAGGTACGATGAAGCATATGCTGTCCCGTACTCATAGGGCTGCATGCACGGTATATTGGCCCACTAAATTAATCCAAAATGACGCGCAGGTCCAGGTGAAGAGGAAAGTGGAGCGAACGGAGCTGTATATGTGCTGCAGACGCCTACCCGAGTCTGCAGACAGGATCGGGTTCTTCTTTGTGAAGACCGTGGAGCACCCCGTCCCCATCCCCTCCACCCCATCAGAAGCACACTCCACCCTTCCCAAGTGCTTCGAAACGGGCACCACCAACGGGCTCCCGCTCAAGAACTTGGAGCGTGCCCTCACCCACGTCTACATGCCCCTCCTGGTGGCCGCCAGCCAGAGGAGCGGGGATGGTGGGGGGGAGCTCAGGTCGGCCTCGCTCCCGGCGTGTGCTACCGAGGCCAAGCCTCTCCCACAGAGCCAGTCGACTGTGGACCAACGCATGAAGGCCATGATGAGAGACGAACTGCTCATCAACGTGCAGAAGTTCTCGTCCCAGGTGCAGTCCATCATTCACCAGGTGGAGGGAGAGGTCAAGCTCCAGCTCCCCACGGCCATCGTCCTCCTCTCCGAAGACCCCGCTGTGGGGGCCAAGAGCCCGGCCCTGGTGCTCAAGTTGGAACCCTACATGGAGGGCTGGTCCAAAGTCATGTCGGGGGCCGTGGAGGAGGTGCTGAAAAAGCAACCCCAAGGGAATGGCCCCCTTGCCGAGATTGACTTTTGGAAGGAGCGCTACTCCCTGCTTAGCACGCTGTACGAGCAACTCAAGCAGCCTGTGGTGCAGGCCACCCTGGCCATTCTCAAAGTCGCCAGCGTTCCCACCTTCTCCAACTTTGAGTATCAGCGCAGTGAGCTCACAAAGTACTACTCGGAGGCAAAGGACAATGTCAAGTTCCTCGGGACCCTGGAGCGTCACTTCAAGAACATCGCCCACGGGGCCAACTTTGCCATCGTGCTGGACACCATACCAGCCATGATGAACTCCCTGAGGATGGTGTGGGTCATCTCTCGCCACTACAACACGGACGAGCGCATGGTACCCCTCATGGAGCGCATCGCGTGGGAACTGTGCGAGAGGGCTGCTAGGGTTGTGAACGTGCGTACCATATTTAGGCAAGTGGAAGCGGACTTTGCTTTGTATTTAGATTCTCTCTGTCCTATGCCTGGTTTTGTTTTGTCTGCTTCCTTATATTTTGGTTTAAATTTGTTTTGTTTTGTTTTGTTTTTTGTTTTTCTAGAGAGACAATCCCCCATATCAAGGAGTCTGCCTCTTTAGCATTGAAGATGCTGGAGCTTTGGAAGCAGGCCTATCTTGATGTGAGGAAGAAGATAGAGCAGTCTGGAAGGGACGCCCGCTGGGAGTTTGACAGGCGGCGCCTTTTTGACCGTTCTGACTACATCGCCCAGATCTGCAGTGATATTCACAATGTAGCACAGGTAAGGAATGGACATGCTAGATATGGCTTGATGGCTGATGAGCAACGTTTTGCTATCTTTCCCAGACAATTGAAGAGTTTCACAATATCTTTGGGGCAGAGTTAAAGGCTGTGACAGGAGATCCGGGGAAGATAGAGAAGGTCCTTGACCGCGTCAACCACCTGGTGGTCGATATTGAGACAGCGAAATTCGACCCTTACAATCCTGCAAGCCGTCACGACTGGAAGAGCATGATGGCACGCTTTGAGCGAGAAGTGAAGCTGATTGAAGATGAAGCCAATTCGTTCATTGACCAGTCCTTCCAGACGCTTCGCTCTGCTGAGGGCGCGTTTGAAATGCTCCACAATTTCACCAACATCCGATCTCGCAATGCCATCAATGGCACCATGATGAAAAAGTTCAATGAGATCCTGGCTACCTTTGAGAAGGAGCTGGATGTGATCAATCAACAGTTTGTGGACTCCAAAGACAACCCTTGTGTCTCCAAGAACCAGCCACCCGTGGCCGGAGCCATCATCTGGTCTCGATCTCTCTTCCAGAGGATCAAGCACACAGTTGTGCGGTTCAGAACGATGAAAGACTTGATTGAAAGTGATGCTGGAAAACAGGTGAGTTTATATTCTAAGGTAGCAAAAATTCATTATAATGTGATATTTTTAAAATTAAAAAAGTGCATTATATTTTACTGACACAACAAATTAATTTGTGCCTTGTCCCCAGGCCAACAAGAAGTACTTGGTTATTGCAAAGTCGATGAAGCAGTATGACGATGACCTCTACGAGAGATGGATACAACTGGTGGACACCATCATCCCAGAGCTGATGAAGCGTACTGTACTGACCAAGCCCCCTCCCCCCAGCAGCCTCACACCACTCCCTCATAGCGATTCCCGGGCCCCCTCCAGGAGCAAGGATAGGGAACTTGTTCAATGTGAGTCACATGATAGGTCTTCTGTACTGAGCAGTAGCTTAAGATGACCCCACCCACACTGTGCAGTTATTGGACCTTTGCCCCCCAATTGCGAGTTTGTGATCAATCTTGCACCAGAGCTGATCGAGATCATACTGGAGACAAAGTACCTCGAGAAGCTAGGCTTCCACGTGCCAGACAGTGCCAGGAACATTGCCCTCCAGGAGGATAAGTTTGTGCAATGCTGGGAGGGGCTCAGTCGGATTCTGAAGAGGTACCATCAGGTACTTGGGTCTCTCAATCCACCAGAGGTACTATTGTGGAACCACATCTGCTCCGATGCAAGATAGAATTTGGTTTGCTTCTTTTCCCCACAGACTGAGTTACTGGAGGAACAGGTCAAGGCTTTGCAGAGGGCCTTTAAACCTGGCAGCAAGAGGCTGAACTGGAATTCCTTGGGCATCCAAGACTACACCACCAAATGCGAACAAGTGTGTGGTGGGGAGGGAGGTGGGGAGGGGAGGGTGATTGAGAGCATCTTAGTATGACTTTACTGCGAGTCATGCTTAAATAGGCTCTAACCAAGTTTGAGTCGCTGGTCAGTCAGATCCACAAGAATGCAGGAGACATTGAGGAGAGGCTGCACATGATCGAGATGGTCCAGTTGGTCAAACCGCCACCCCCGAAGCCTGGCTGTGAACTCCTTGAGGCTAAGGTACAGCACACACACACACACACACACAACACACACACACACACACACACACACACACACACACACACACACGTGCATACACACACACATGCACACACACACACACACGTGCATACACACACACGTGCATACACACACATACACTAACACACACACACACACACACACACACTTCTGTGGTGTATAGGTGGAAACCTTTGGGTGATGGCAAGTACAGTGTTCCAAATGTTATAGTGAAGGCTGTTGGAGTGATCATTTGTACAGTGCATGTTAAAATGCAGCTAATAGTCCATCTGGGACTAGATGGTAATTAATTGTGGTGATTGTCATTTAGAGAGCTCTCTCTTCATAGGAATACTTCAAGTTCCAAGAGACACGGCTGGCTTCATCCATGGGCACATTGAGTCGGAAGTACCACGCCATAAGCCCACTGCTGATCAAAGTGGAGGGGCTGGTGATCCACACCAATAGTGGGAAGTCCCCCTTCATGAAGAGATACTATGCCTACTGGGAGAGAAAAGTCTTTGATGCCCTCGTAAAGGTACAGTGGATGCACAACTGTCGACTAGATGTAGTCACGCTGTACACACATGTACATGCACATACGGTTGAGCTGTGGTAACGCATGTTTGCAGTACAGTCCAGTGGCCGGGGTAACATCCCCTGTCTCTCCCCTCCTCCCCCGTGTCCTGCTTCCCAGATGGTGGTGACCAATCTCCACTACTTTGGTGCCCTGTTGGACTCTGGCAAGCCTCTCTTTACGGTGGAGGCCTTGCTCTCAGCTCCAGAGGTGGTCCTGCATCCGCTGGCCAATGAGCTCTTCAAGATGCTGAAGCAGGCAACCATTGATATCATTGCATGGTATGTGCACTCGTTGTGTCACAACTTTAGCTGTTGATTTTGTGTGGGGAAAATTTTTGTTGTTGTTGATCAACTATTCTAGTACCAAGAAATTTCCACGCTGGGAGAATGGGTCGTGCAAGGAGGCCAGACTGGTGCAGCTGGCTGGGCAGGCAGAACCTTATGCGTTCAGCTTCTTCTCAGACATTATCAACCATCCAAGCGTGAGTGATGCAGCCCAGAGTGTGCTGGATAGCATCAAGACTGGCATGGGAGCCCTTGTGCGCCACCTGGGAGAGTGGCATGCTGAATACAAGTCCCTCTGGGGGATGAAAAGGGTAGGTGTGAGTGTGTGTGTGTTGTGTTATGTACAATATGTGTGTTGTTAATATGTGTGTGTGTGTACATTTAGCTGTGTGTGAGAGAGAAAAGTATTTTATAAGGCTATTTCTATGTGCATGTAAGCCACATACATTTATGGCTTGTATTTCAGGAGAGTTTGCTGGACAAGTTTAGCCAGAAGTACAGCAGCTATGTAGCGTACGATGAACACATGAACCTGTACACGAGAACAAGCGACATCATTTCCACCCGCCCAATGCAAAAGGAGATCATGTTTGCCCTGCTCCATTTAGAGCCCCTGGCCAGAGCGTTGCAGGAGACAGCCAGGGTGTGGGTCACCTCCCTGGGAAGGAGGCTGCACAACACGGCTGCTGGGGGCCTCTTGCAGCTGGACCTGGAGCTCAAGGTAATCATGATGCCTCTGTGCAATTGGTTGAACGGAATTACTGTAAAGGGTTAGCTGATGTAGCAGTGGGCCCATTGACTTATACATAAATATTTGTTCCTAAAACTTTAATTTAACCTCATACATTGGGCCCTTTATTTTTCAAACTTGAAAGCTTGCATTCTCATGGCTTTGAATGTGGTCAGCTCTAGCCATAAACACCTGACTTAGGATTTAACCCCAAACACTTTGATTTAGGATTTAACCCCAAACACTTTGACTTAGGATGTCTCTCTATGCAAATCAAACAATCACAAAGCAAATTACAAGAATAAATACTTTGATTGCATATCATGTGGTTTTAGGCTTGTTAGCCGTCAAATGTGTGTTACCCATGGTGGTGACTAAACAGTCCCCAAAGTGTGATCATTTAAACTTCACCGCAAACGTTAGCCCCCTCTTGTTTTCTATTGTTATTAGGACTTGGCAGTGAAGCTGAAAAAGCCACCCGACACTCTGGAGGACCTCAAGTCTGTCTTAAGTGTGATATCGGAGATCAGGAAGATGTCTCTGGGTGTGGAGCTCAAGTACAGGGACCTCCAGGAACGATACAGGACTCTTGCCAAGTACAGGATTGATGTACCCCAGAGTGAGCAGGAATTGGCAGTGAAAATCGAGGCAGACTGGAAAAGTCTATTTGATGAAGCTAAACAGATGGATCGAAACCTGGTCAGGGTGAAAAAGAAGTTCAAACAGGTATACAAAACCTTGGGTAGGGCTGGGCACCAGGATGTGTAAGTGGTATGCACATTAGGAGCAATTTCTGCATGTAGTGATGCACTAATGCTGTAGTGATGTACTAATGCTGCAGTGATGCACTAATGCTGCAGTGATGCACTAATGCTGCAGTGATGCACTAATGCTGTAGTGATGCACTAATGCTGCAGTGATGCACTAATGCTGTAGTGATGCACTAATGCTGCAGTGATGCACTAATGCTGTAGTGATGCACTAATGCTGTAGTGATGCATCTTTGCTACAAGTACTGACCTTAGTGCAGTTGAATTATAAAACTTGAAATTGTGGCCCATGATGCATACAATTTATTGGTTACAATGCATATACCAAATTCCATTGTAAAATGTAACAGATGAGATTACTTCAATGTAGATGTACAGTGTATGCATGCAAAATAATTTCCCTACTTACCAGCAGTCTTCATTTTACAGAAACCGGCACATGCACATGTACTTTATAGACACATTTTCATTTGTGCTCTACATATAGATAAGCTTACAGCAAGTACAAGAATTTCGTGCTGAGGCTGCCAAGTTTAATGAGAGGTTCAAGGAGACTGGACCAGCCAGCATTGGCACAGACCTGGACAAAGGTTAGCTCATAGTCCAGAGTACCTGGAGATAGGATGGTGTGCACTGAGCTGTGGGGCAGAGGGTGTGTGCTTTGTCAACTCTCCTCCACCCCTGTCAGGTGTGAAGCTGCTGAAGGAGTTTCAGGCCCAGTACAAGACCTTTGAGAACCAGAGGCAGGAGCTGACTAACGCGGAAAAGCTATTTGACCTCCCAATCACCATGTATGCCGATCTGATGGAGGTGGATAGGGACCTCAAGAACATGGCAATGGTGTACGACCTGTACGAAACACAGAGAGTAAGAGGGCCACAGCTGTGTGCTCTAATTAGAGATCTCTCCTTCCCGTGACCTAGATTGCAAGGGAGGAGTGGTCGGGGACGCTGTGGGCCAACCTGAACATCCAGCAGCTCACTGATGGCATTGAAGAGTTTGCTAAGAGGCTGAGGAAGTTCCCGAAGGAGGTGAAGGCTCTTAGTGTGTGCCATGTCCTGGAGGAGAGGATGTTGGAGTTCAAGAATTCCATCCCACTGTTTTCTGACCTCAAGAATGATGCTCTCAGGGAGAGGTATGTGTACTGTATCTACACAACGGACAAACATGTTTTGTCCAGTGATCCTGTTGAAATATTTTTCTCAGACACAATTTTTTTAGTTCAGTACTCCTGTTGAATTTTGTTTCAAGTCTCAGGCACAAAATGTTTTGTTCAGTAATCGTGTTGAACTTTTTTTTTTTCATCTCAGACACAAAACTTTTGTTCAGTTGAACTCTCATTCTGGGACACAAAATATTTTGTACAAAAATCGCGTTGAATTTCTCAGACATAAATCTTTCTGTTCAGTAACCCGTTAAACTTCTGTTTCATTCTCAGAAACAAAATGTTTTGTTCAAGAATTTTTTTCCATCCTGAGATACGAATTTCTTTGTTCGGTAATCCTGTTGAACTTTTTGTTTTTTTTCCTTCTCTCAGACACTGGCAGAGGCTAATGGAGATGACTGGCAAGAATTTTGACATGAACCCAGAGACGTTCACTCTCGAGAATCTGTTTGCCATGGAGCTGCACAACTACGCCGAGACCATATCAGACATTGTTGGTAGTGCAAACAAGGAACTGAGCATCGAGAAGAGCATCAACGAGGTGGTGAACACCTGGAATTCACTCCAGTTCACTGTGCACAAGTAGGTGGTGGTCATACTTAGGGTGGAGCCGGTTGGATTTGCAATGTATGGTGCATAATATTGTGTTGTGTTCTGATGCCAGGTACACCAAGGGGACGCAGGAAAGAGGGCACGTTCTGGGAGCCGTGGACGACATTGTCCTCTCCCTGGATGACAATGCGATGAACCTGCAGAGCATGGCCGCCTCTCGCTTCGTGGGACCCTTCCTGGACAAGGTGCAGAAGTGGGAGAAGTCACTGTCGCACATCAGTGAGGTGGTGGAGGTGAGTGGGGTTTTGGGAGTGGTTTTTTTTTGTATTCAGAGGTCAGGGAAGGCCATGTGGTCTTGTGTTGGTGCTAGATATGGATGGTGGTGCAGCGCAAGTGGATGTACCTGGAGAGCATCTTCATTGGAGGGGACATAAGGGCTCAGTTGCCTGAGGAAGCAAAGAAGTTTGACAACATTGATAAGCTCTTCAAGAAGGTACACACATGTGCACTCTCGTTGCAAGTGATGAAGAGTGTCCCTTTGTAGAGATGTAGTGTTATGTCATAATTAGTGCGTGGAACTAACCATTGCAATTACAACAACACATATGTATACGGCATTGTATCTCCTGTGTAGATCATGTCTGAAACGGCCAAGCACCCTCAGGTTCTGGAGGCCTGCCACGCTGATAATCGGCTGCAGGACCTTCAGATGATTAGTGTTGGTCTGGAGAAGTGTCAGAAAAGTTTGAACGATTATTTGGACTCCAAGAGGAATGCTTTTCCTCGCTTCTTCTTCATTTCTGACGATGAGCTCTTGTCGATACTGGGCAGTCATGAGTGTACCTGTGTCCAAGAACACATGATCAAGGTACCGTGTGTCTGCATTGTGCCTGTGAGGTACCAAGGGGTTATTTATTTTGAGCCAAGCACATGTCTGTGTGTACGCACATGTGGTGATGCTCCTAAATGATGCTCACCTTGAACTGCAGACCTTTGGAAGCCATTCATTGTGCACATGTTGTTGCTGACATGCCCCCCCTTCCAGATGTTTGACAACATTTCTCAGTTGAGATTCACTACGGGATCGTCCCAGGAAGAGGTGGCCAGTGCCATGATCTCGGGTGAGGGGGAGGAGATGGTGTTCCGCACGGGGGTGGTGGTGGAGGGGAAGGTGGAGGACTGGATGACCTGTGTCCTGAACGAGATGAGGAGGACCAACCAGCTCATCACCAAGGAGTCTGTTTACCACTATTGCGACCAGAAGTCGCGGTACGTGCTGTGTAAAACGTGCAGTGTAACTTGCTGTATGACGTATTGTGTAATTTGCTTTGTAACATACTCTGTTAACGTGCTTGTGTAACATACTCTGTAATGGGTGCTGTGTAACATGCTTTGTAATATGCTGTGTAACGTGCTGTTTAGCATCCTGTGTACGCGCTGTGTAACATGCTGTGAATGTGCTGTGTAATGTGCTGTGTAACATGCTGTTTAACATCCTGTATAATGTGCTGTGTAACGTACTGTGAATGTGCTGTGTAATGTGCTGTGTAACATGCTGTTTAACATCCTGTATAATGTGCTGTGTAACGTACTGTGAATGTGCTGTGTAATGTGCTGTGTATAGTATGTGGCACATGCTGTGTAGCATGAATGATGGGTCTGTACATCTCTGCCCCCCCCCCCCCCCAAAGTGTGGACTGGATGTACGACTATCAGGGTATGGTCATCCTGGCGGCTAACCAAGTGTGGTGGACGTGGGAGGTGGAGGATGTGTTTAGGAAGGTGAGGAAGGGAGACAAGATGGCCATGAAGACCTATGCCAAGAAACTGCAGACTCAGATTGGTGACCTGGTTGTCCAGGTAAGAGGTGTTTGGTCTGTGGGAGGTGCCCAGTGCTAACACCGCACTGGCCCTCTGTTTAACAGGTTCGATCTCAACTGTCTAAAAATGATCGAAAGAAATTCAACACTGTGTTGATCATTGAAGTGCACAATAGAGATATCATTGATCGCTTTGTGAGGGACAGGTCAGTTCTTTTGCATTGTATAGATGAGCAAGAGTATGTGTACGTACATATGGTGTGTGTGTGTGTGTGTGTGTGTGTGAACCCTAGTTTTCTACATGTATATGGCTTTCACTTGTGTTTGTCACCTTAGCATAATGGACATCCGTGAATTTGAGTGGGAAAGCCAGCTGAGGTTCTACTGGGAGCCGGAACCGGACACACTCATCATCCGCCAGTGCACGGGGACCTTTGGGTTTGGGTTTGAGTACATGGGGCTGAACGGGAGGCTGGTCATCACACCCTTGACGGACAGGATCTACCTGACACTCACCCAGGCCCTGTCCATGCAGCTTGGAGGGGCGCCTGCGGGCCCCGCTGGCACAGGGAAGACAGAGACGGTGAAGGACCTTGCCAAGGCCCTGGGCCTGCTGTGTGTGGTCACCAACTGCGGAGAAGGAATGGACTACAAGGTGTGAGAGGGAGCTGTTTTTAGAGGAGTAGAACAACTTGATGTAATCTGTGTATATTTTATGTTTGATATCCTTTTACTAAAGGCTGTGGGGAAGATATTCTCTGGTCTGGCCCAGTGTGGAGCTTGGGGTTGCTTTGATGAGTTCAATCGTATCGATATCTCGGTGCTGTCTGTGATATCAACACAGATCAAGACAATTCAGACCGCTCTGATCTCCAAGCACAAGAAATTTCAGGTAACTTGTTTGTGTCAGTGCATGCATGCGTATGTGTGTGTGTGTGTGTGTGTGTGTGTGTGTGTGTGTGTGTGTGTGTGTGTGTGTGTGTGTGTGCGTGTGCGTGTGTGTGTGCGTGTGTGTGTGTGTGTATGAGTACAGAATGTGTACATGTACTGTATATGCAAATACCTGTACAATGTTTGTATGTGTGTGTATGTATGCGTGTATGTATGTTGTGTAGGCATGTGTGTATGGGACCCTGGATGGGCACTGTGAGGCTATGTATAAATGTCTCCACACATACTTGCAGTTTGAAGGCACTGAGATCAGTCTTGACGATCGTATGGGGATCTTCATCACCATGAACCCAGGCTATGCTGGACGTACCGAGCTACCTGAAAGTGTCAAAGCACTGTTCCGTCCTGTGGTCGTGATAGTCCCAGACCTGGAGCAAATCTGTGAAATTATGCTTTTCTCAGAAGGCTTTCTCAATGCCAAGGTATGTCTACTTATTGCCTATATGTGTGCTGCTGCCAAGTAAATTGAGTTTGAGTCAAACCAACACAACTAGTTACTTGTATCGGAAATGATGAACTGATGTCATTTGATCCACCACTCCTACAGTTATGATGTGTTTAGATAATGTAATTAAAATGTCGTACATAATATACCATACACAATATACCATACAGATAATCTAATTACAATGTGTACCACCTGCATACACAATACACCATACAAGTGGCTTTAATGTCATCACAGCACACCATTGCTTACTACTGCAGCTGCCTTGATTTGATTTTACTGTATAATGTAGAATATACAGTATCAATAAGTCTACATGTGAGAAACAATGCAAATAGCTTTGCTAATAGTGAGAAAAAACTTTGTACATGTAGCCCCTTGCTAAGAAGATGACGGTGTTATACAAGCTTGCCAAGGGACAGTTGTCCCGTCAGTACCACTACGACTTTGGACTACGTGCACTCAAGGCTGTGCTGGTGATGGCCGGAGAGCTTAAAAGAGGGTCCCCAGACCTCAACGAGGTAAGCGTCACACACGTGCACCTGAATTCAGTGGCCACACTTTCACCAAATGCCCCTCTGGTGTGTGATAGGACATGGTCCTGATGAGAGCATTGCGTGACATGAACCTTCCCAAGTTTGTCTTTGAGGATGTTCCCCTCTTCCTGGGGTTGATTGGGGACCTGTTTCCCGGGCTGGATTGCCCCAGAGTACGCTATCCAAAGTTCAATGATGCAGTGGAGGGAGTGCTGTCTGAGGGCAAGTTTATCATGCTACCTCATCAGGTAAGCTGTTAATATTGTGTGTGTGTGTGTGTGTGTGTGTGTGTATGTGTGTGTGTATGTGTGTGTGTATGTGTATGTGTGTGTGTATGTGTGTGTGTATGTGTGTTGTGTGTGTATGTGTGTGTGTGTGTGCCTGTTGTAAGCTAGCAGGATTGGTGTGTGTGTGTGTGTGCATGTGTGTATCTGAAGTGTAGCTGTCTGTTGTAAGCGAGCAGGTGTGTGTATTTGTGTAGTGTTCCTGTTGTAAGCTGTTAGGATTCCCCATGTTAGGTTGACAAGGTAGTGCAGCTGTACGAAACGATGCTGACTCGACACACGTCCATGGTGGTTGGTCCCACAGGAGGGGGGAAGTCTGTGGTCATCAACACACTGTGCCAAGCTCAAACAAGGTACTAGTATTGACTGTGAATTGATAGGCAGAGCAGCAATCCACTTCTATAGGGGGGGGGGGGGGGGGTCCTCTTACAGATGTTATGGATTGCACAAAATGTTGTACTACTCACATGCATTTCACTTACACAGCCACTAATATTTATACTATTTTGTGCAGTACGTAAAGCTGAATCAATAGAAGTATCATTTTTGCTCCAATATGCAAAAAAAAAACCGAGTTAATGTAGCAGTGAACAAACCAAACCATTTAATTTTGACAGTCATCCTCAAACACACTCCTCAATGGTTGCGTCTTACCTTCTGCAGGCTTGGCTTGGTGACAAAGCTCTACACCTTGAACCCGAAGGCGTGCAGTGTCATAGAGCTGTATGGTATCCTGGACCCAGTGACACGTGATTGGACGGATGGTCTTCTCTCCAACATCTTCCGAGAGATCAACAGCCAACAGACAAAAATGAGAGGCGGTACAATCCTGTTTGATGGGAGATGTGGATGCCCTGTGGGTAGAGAACATGAACTCTGTCATGGATGACAATAAACTGTTGACACTTGCCAACGGTGAAAGGATAAGGCTTCAGAAGCACTGTGCTCTTCTGGTGGAGGTAAGGGAGTGGTATGTGTGTGTGTGTGTGTGTGTGTGTGTGTGTGTGTGTGTGTGTGTGTGTGTGTGTGTGTGTGTGTGTGTGTGTGTGTGTGTGTGTGTGTGTGTGTGTGTGTGTGTGTGCACTACACGGCTGCAGTTGATTTAGTGAGCCTTGATTTTGATTTTACTACATGTATATCATATAAAAGACCAGCTGACATTCTGATTGAAAATTGAGGAGCCAGTGGCAAACTTGCTAATCTGTCTGTTTTATCTCCTTTATTGAATATTTTTGTAGGTTGGGGACTTGCAGTATGCGAGTCCTGCCACCGTGTCTCGCTGTGGGATGGTGTTTGTGGATCCAAAGAACTTGGGCTACAAGCCGTACTGGGATAGGTGGGTGAATGTGCTTTCCTTGGAAGAGGACCGCCAACAGCTGCACAAACTGTTCAATAAGTACGTCCCATCCTGCATCCTGATTATCCTGGAGGGCATTGTGGATGGAAGGCAAGGAGAAAAGCTCAAGGCTATTGTACCCCAGACCAACCTCAATCTTGTGAGTGATATTATTTTTTACATACCTTTTAATGTATACATTTGTTGTTATTTTTAAAGAATAACTCTTTCATGGGCAACAGAGCAATATTGCAGCACACTAAAGCCATTCTGTTTATCTAAAACAGTTAACACTTTGTAGTCTCAGCTAGCACATTGATCAATTGTTTACTGGTCATATTAGTGTAAGTTGTTTGCAAAAGTTCTACGTTTTTCTGCAATGCGGAAAGCTTATTTTACACTACATGTGTACCGCAATAACTGGCTTTGCCCGCGAAAGAGCTAATGATTGTGTTCGTTTTTAAATTTTTATGATTGTTGTGTTTGTTATTAATTTTTTTAAATTACATGCCTATGACAGCTCAGAGTACACATTCTATCTGTCACTCACTTTGTTTATGTGTCCCTCGAAACTTGCAGGTTTCTCAGCTGTGCTACATGCTGGATGCCTTGCTTGCCATTCGCACCAGCGGAGAAGGTGCCAGCGAGAAGGATGCCAAAGGAGGTGGTCTGGGTATGGGCGGAGCCACTCTGGAGGCCTACTTCCTGCTGGCCCTCTACTGGTCCCTGGGGGCCGCCCTGGTCGAGGACAGTCGAGTCAAGTTTGACGCCCACGTGAAGAAGCTAGCCCAGCTGACCGATGTGCCTGGCCCGGGACCTGTTGCCGGGCCGGGGGAAATCCCCTCCCACTACCCGACTCTCTACGAGTACAGCTTCAACGGTCAGCAGCTCAAGTGGGTGCCGTGGTCGGACAAGATCCCAACGTACGAGCACCAGGCAGGGAAGAAGTTTCACGATATCCTGGTGCCCACGGTGGACACTGTGAGGAACACGTGGCTGCTGCAGCTGATGCTGGACATCAGGAGGCCCGTGGTGCTCGTGGGGGAGACGGGGACATCCAAAAGCGCCACGACGCAGAGCTACCTGAGGCAGCTCAACCCCGACTCAACAGTGAGTTGACCGACCGACTTGCGCGCACATGCGCATACGAGCGCATGCGGTGTACTGGTGGAACGTGTGTGAATGCATACGTGCATGTGAATGCATGCATGCTGCATGGCTGCACACATGCAGTTATTTGTACACTGTACATGCATGTTTCAAGCATGCACTCAAACGCAATACATGTATGTGCATTCACACATGCTGTGGTTCACAGCATGAAATCATGTGATGTGATTACACACACTAGAGCAGATTGTTTATCAATTGTAATAATCTCTTCTCTTCATTCCAGTTGTTGCTCACCATCAACTTTTCCTCCCGTACCACTTCCATGGACGTGCAGAGAAGTCTGGAAGCGAGTGTGGAGAAGAGAACAAAGGACACGTTTGGCCCTCCACCTGGGAAGCGTCTGCTCATCTTCATGGATGACATGAACATGCCCCAGGTGGACACCTATGGCACCCAGCAGCCCATTGCCCTGCTCAAGCTCCTGCTGGAGAAGGGTGGTATGTATGATCGAGGCAAGGACCTCACCTGGAAGGTGTTCAAAGACGTAGGGTTTTTAGCCGCTATGGGCAAGGTAGGATTGGTGCATGTTGTTGGGATTGTTCTGGTTAATTCCGCTGTCCTCTTTGAAGGCTGGTGGTGGGCGTAATCAGGTGGACCCCCGCTTCCTTTCGCTGTTCAGCGTCTACAACGTGACGTTTCCTTCAGCTGAGTCATTGTTCCATATCTACTCCTCCATTCTCAGTGGCCACTTGAAGCCTTTTAAACCGAGTACGTTTCCTATATAGTGTATGTTCTGACCTACATGTGCTAATGTGATACTGAGAGAGGATCTAGCAGTGTAATATTGCACATTTGTACGTTGACTCAACTCACTAATATACAGGGTGTCCCACATCAATGGAAATTGCTTCTTTTTTTTTTTTAATAACTGCAGCTTTTAAATTTATTATAATATGTTTAATTACGGGAAAGAAATTATAACAAAAATTTAACTGAAGTAAAAATCAATTTAATCATGGATATGCAACAAGAATTACTTTTCTATTCAACTGTTGGGCAGGGTTATAATAGTAAATTCACTTAGTTAATAAATAAATAAATAAATAAGACTAAGTGACCACCATATTCAAAATATGATAATAAAGATTATCTCTGTGTATTTACCAAAACTGCAACCTACCATTATATAAATTAAATAATTTCATTGTTGAATTATTATTTGTGAAAGATTTGATGTTCAAGCACTTGCTTGTTCTTAACTCTTTTGCGTGCAACAGCGTAATATTGCACCACAGCTGCTATAATGAAGCCACTTTTTATCTAACCATTAATGGTTTTGGAGTCAATAACATATTCTTCAGAGGAAATATTATTTGCTCGTCAAATTCGCAGAAGGACCGTTTTCCCGAAACGCTTATTCCTCACAGTACCGCAATTGCCACCCACTAATTTAATTTATACCAATTTAAACATCATGATCATGGCTTCAGTTAACTGAAGCCATGATCATGAAGAACTTTAAATTAGCATCAATTAAATATTGGGGTAACTTTTCCTCTGAACAATGTGTTTTTGACTCCAAAAACCTTATAATGGTTAGATAAAAAGTGGCTTCTTTATAATAGCTGCAGAGCAATATTGCGCTGTTGCCCATGAAAGAGTGAATAAAAAATATATTTGGTACTTCAATTTTGTATTAATGAAAAAGAAAAAAAATACAAGTTGTGAAAATTTTCTTCATAGCAGGACACCTAATATGTCATATTTATGCTTGGTCTGTGCAGGGCACACCTTACACGTGCTTAGACACGCAACTCACATATGCATACATGATATACCCGTTCAGAAAGTAGTCGATATACAAAGTTTCTCTCTCTCTCTCTCTCCTCTCTCCCCCCTCCTCCCTCCCTCCCTCCCCTCCTCCTCCCCTCCCTCCATCTCTCTAACTTCTCTCTCTCTCTCTCTCATCTCTCACTCTACTCTCTCTCTCTCCCTCTCTCTCTCTCTCTCTCTCTCTCTCCTCTCATCTCCTCTCTCTCTCTCTCTGCAGATGTGCCAGGACCTGGCTAAGGTCATCACCAAGGCAACCATGGAGCGGTATGATCGTGTCGTCCGTGACTCCCCCCAACCCTTCCAAGTTTCACTACATCTTCTACCTCAGGGACCTCTCCGCAGCTACCATGGGCTCTTCCTCATCACCCCTGACCGCTTCGACACCCCTCAGGGTGTGGTCCGTGTGTGGAAGAAACGAGTGCCTCCGGGTGTTCTACGACCGGCTGACGGACAACAAGGACCGTAACGTTGGTGAGCAACCACGTGAGGGAGCTGGTGGAGGCACACTTCCGGGACCACTCTGAGGTGGCCCTGAAGGACCCTTTGCTCTTTGGAGACTACCGTACCTTCATGACCCCAGAGGCTCCCAGAGTGTACGAGGATATCCAAGACTACGAGACTGCAAAGTCCCTGTTTGATGAGGTCCGTGTGGGAACATAGTCCACTTCTAAAAATAATTCATCTTTGTGTCCATTTCCAATAGATCCTGGTGGAATACAACGACAAGAAGACTCCGATGAAGTTGGTGTTGTTTGATGATGCGCTGGAGCACCTCACCAGGATCCATCGTGTTGTCCGCATGAACCAGGGCCACGCCCTCTTGGTGGGCATAGGTGGGAGTGGCCGGCAGAGCTTGGCTCGTCTGGCCGCGTTCACGGCGGGGTGTGACGTGTTTGAGATCACTCTGAGCAGAGGGTATGGGGAGGAGGAATTTAGGGAAGATCTCAAGACACTTTATCGAAAACTGGGGATTGAAAATAAGAAGGTTAGTTTATTGCGACCTGATCTTTGTACAATAAAATATGGAAGTATTTATATTGTAGGAGGCACCCTAAGCCCATCCCCCTAGCACAGCAGACTTTATTGTCTACCAGCGTACACTTAATTATTTCCATTAGTTATTTGATATTCCATATAACTGCAACTGTGCTTATAAATGCTAAGGCATACTTGAGTTTCATGTACATAAATGAATTTTTATCTAGTCTAAGATGGCTATTTATTATTGTACTTGGCACGCAGGTGCACAAAACACAGTGACTGCCATGTAGTCTTTGTATAGTTCGCCTTTATTTGTGTACACAATACACTTGTGGAGGATTTTGTACCGATAGGCTTCAGACACAGACTGGGCTGATTACATGTATGTTCACATCTTTAGGTGGTATTCTTGTTCACGGATGGACATGTTGCCCAAGAAGGTAATCATCTGTGTACCTATGTGTGCATATGCATCATTGCTCTGCAATACCCATGCCCTAGGGTTCCTGGAGCTCATCAACAACATGTTGACCTCAGGCATGGTTCCCGCCCTCTTCCCTGATGACGAGAAGGAAGCTATCAATGGGCAGGTGAGGAAGCTGAGTGTCTATATCATTCCCTCCCCTCTTATGCATCAATATGCTCTGTGCAAGTGCCAACATGATATGACCACCTCATGATCATGTATGATATGACCACAACATGATCATGTATGATCATGATCATGTATGATATGACCACCTCATGATCATGTATAATGTGACCACCTCATGATCATGTATGATATGACCACCTCATGATCATCTATGATGTGACCACCTCATGAGCATGTATAATGTGACCACCTCGTGATCATGTATGATATGACCACCTCATGATCAGGTATGATATGACCATCTCTGCACCTTATGAACATGTTATATCCATCCCCTAGATTCCTATCAATATGAGCAGCTATTGAATGTGTATGACATGACTATCTCGCATGTCCTGATGACATTTGACCTTCCTCCCCCCTTTTAGGTGAGGGATGAGGTGACCAAGGCTGGTCTCCCCCCCACCAAGGAGAGCTGCTGGTCCTACTTCATCCAGAAGTGCTCCAACAACCTCCACATTGTGCTCTGCATGTCCCCCACGGGAGACACCCTCAAGAACCGCTGCAGGAACTTCCCTGGCCTGGTGAACAACGTCTCCATAGACTGGTTCACGGCCTGGCCCAAGCAAGCCCTGACCGCAGTCGCCACTCACTTCCTATCTGAGGTACAGTTGAATTGCTAGCTCAAAACATCACCATAACAATACGTGTATTGACTCGTACCCAGAATGAGCTTATCCCAGACACTCACAGAGACAGTATAGTGGAGCATGTGGTGCACGTGCACCTCTCTGTGGGCTCCTACAGCCAGGAGTTCCTGCAGAAGCTGCGTCGCATCAACCACGTCACGCCCAAGAACTACCTGGACTTCATCAACGCCTACACCAAGCTCCTCAGGGAGAAGGACAAGTTTGTGCAGGACCAGTGCACGAGGCTGAGCGGGGGGCTCACCAAGCTGATCGAGGCAGCCGAGCAGATCAGCGTGATGAACGAGAAGCTGGCCGTGCAGAAGGTGGCCGTGACCCAGAAGTCAGAGGCCTGCGAGGTGCTGCTCAAGGATATTTCGTCCAAGACGGAGATGGGCAAAGAGAAGCAGCAGATGGCGCAGGCCAAGGGGGTGGAGATTGAGGAGCAGAACAAGGTCATTGCCGTGGAGAAGGCGGATGCAGAGGCTTCCCTCGCGGAGGCGCTTCCCGCACTCGAGCGGGCCCGGTTGGCGCTGAGCGACCTGGACAAGCAGGATGTGACTGAGATTAGGTAAGGGGAATTCCCTCACTCAGAATAGTGCCTAAATTATGAGATAGGCAGGAGGAAGGGAGGGGAGGAGTTTGAACGTTTGATGCCAGGCAATAGTTTGTGTTGTGTGGTTAGTTTTTCTGAGACAGTGGGTAGCACGTTGGGTAGCAAGGACACGCACAGTAGTGGACATGTAGCATTGGCCAATATGCTTGGAGCATTTGGGAACCATTTTTCTACTCTCCCCCAGGTCATTTGCTAAGCCTCCACAGCAGGTGCAGACGGTGTGTGAGTGTATTGTGATCATGAGAGGCTACAAGGAGGTGAACTGGAAGACTGCCAAAGGGATGATGTCCGACACCAACTTCCTCTCTGCTCTCCAAAACATGGATGTAGATGCCATAACTCCAGCTCAGGTGAGGGAACAAAGATACATGTGTTACTTACTTGACGTGCTTACACTCACTATATGCAGGTACATGAATATAGAGTGATAATTATTTGAAGCTCTGTGTGCAGCATGCTGTGTGCTTAGTACAATCAGTATGGTCTATGCTGATCAGTATGGTCTATGCTGATCAGTATGGTATATACTGATCAGTATGGTCTATGCTGATCAGTATGGTATATGCTGGTACATGTGCACGCTGTACATTGTATGCGCATGTACGTACATTGTATGTGCATGTACGTACATGTATGTACAGATGTATATCTACTGCACTGTACTATGCACGTTTAGTATGTGTGTATAGGTGTACTGCATGTGTTCGTTCTGTGTGGAGGTAGCTGTAATCTGCACTGCCATGCCTGACAGGTGAAAACAGTGCAGACAGCCATGACCAAGATGGAAACGACCGAAGAAGAGATGTCTAAGATCAGCAAGGCCGGAGGTGGCCTCTACAAGTTTGTGACAGCCGTTCTCGGGTACTGCCATGTGGCCAGGGAGATCAAGCCCAAGAGAGACAGGGTGAGTTGTAGAGGCCTGGCTACGTGGGCCAGTACAAACAGTTGGCTTGTGGGTGACGTTCTTATTCGTGCATGTGTGTAGGTTGCCCAGCTGGAGAGGAACTACCAGCTGAGCAAGAGGGAACTGGAGAAGATCCAGAAGGACCTCAGTGAGATTGAGGGGGTGCTCTCGGAGCTCAATAAGCAGTACGAGGCGGCCATGGCTGAGAAGAGAGGGTTGCAGGAGGAGGCGGAGCTCATGGAGAGGAGGCTGACAGCCGCTGCTAAGCTTATTACAGGACTGGCCTCTGAAAAGGACAGGTAGTGGGTGTGACCTTGTATATGCTCCCTTGTGATGTGGAATCCATTGTCCTTTGCCAGGTGGAAACTAGAACTGGAAGATTTAAAGGAAAAGAGGGTTCGTCTCTTGGGGGATTGCCTGCTCTCCTCTGCATTCCTTAGCTATGTCGGAGCATTCTCTTGGGAATTTCGTCACAACATGCTGAAGGAAAACTGGCTGAAGGACATCCAAGGCAAGAAGATTCCTCTGAGCCAGCCTTTCAGGGTGGAATCTCTGCTCACCAATGACGTTGAGATCAGCAAGTGGACCTCAGAGTCCCTCCCTCCTGATGAGCTCTCCATTCAAAACGGCATTCTCACCACGCAGGCCAGTCGCTTCCCGCTGTGCATCGATCCTCAACAGCAGGCGCTCAACTGGATCAGGAAGAAGGAGGAGAAGAACAACCTAAAGATCTCTACCTTCAACAGTCCAGACTTCTTGAAGCAACTCGAGCTGGCCATCAAGTTTGGCTACCCCTTCCTGTTCAAAGATGTGGACGAGTACATTGATCCTGTCATTGACACTGTGTTGGACAGGAACGTGAAAGGCTCTGGCAACAGACTGACCATCACTCTAGGGGACAAGGAGGTGGACTACGACCCATCGTTCAGGCTTTACCTGAACACCAAGTTCTCCAATCCCAAGTACAGCCCAGCCATCTTTGGGCGCACCATGATCATCAACTATACAGTCACACTCAAAGGGCTGGAGGACCAGCTGCTAAGTGTGATAGTGGGGTTTGAGAGGAAGGAGCTGGAGGAGGCACGTGAGAGGCTCATCCAGGAGACAAGGTATTTTTGCCTCCCCCCCCCACTTTTATGAGGGCGGGGCACACAAACGTTTGATTCTGCCCCTGCAGTGAGAACAAGCGGTTGTTGAAGGACCTTGAGGACACTCTCCTGAGGGAGCTGGCCACCTCCACAGGGAACATGCTGGACAATGCTGATCTGGTCCACACCCTGGAAGAGACAAAGTCCAAAGCATCTGAGGTACAGTATCTGTAGTGATGGCATGGGAGGTGTGTAGGAATGCATAATGTGTGTGTAGCGGTTGTCTGTAATATCAGACTACATGGGTTGATGGTTATTGCATTTAGTTCTAATAGAAGTGCAATATGTGAGCTATGTGATAGCTGTGTGTGTGTGTGTGTGTGTGTGTGTGTGTGTGTGTGTGTGTGTGTGTGTGTGTGTGTGTGTGTGTGTGTGTGTGTGTGTGCCACTGCTCTGCTTAAACTCATCTTGTCTCATCCTCGTGTCCCCCACAGGTATTTGAAAAAACTCAAACTGGCTGCAGTGACAGCAAAGGAGATTGAGACCTCCAGGGATGGCTATCGACCTGCAGCCAAGAGAGGCGCGGTGCTGTTCTTCTGCCTCTCAGACATGGCCAACATCAACAGTATGTACCAGTACTCGCTCATCTCCTATCTGGATGTCTTCAACTACTCTCTGAAGAAGAGCATGCCGGACACACACCTCATCAAGCGGCTCAAGAATATCATTGACACGCTCACACTCAATGTCTACCACTATGCCTGCACTGGTAATTGGACCCAGCTAGACATATGTGACTGGCTCCATTATAGTCCCAATATTGTCTACGATGATTACAAGGTGTATGTTTCAGAATGGGCCATTAATGCGTACGCGCACACACCCATACACATACACACCCACACACACACCCACACACACACACACACACACACACACACACACACACACACACACACACACACACACACACACACACACACACACACACACACACACACACCTACATTTCTTGATCTGCTCCAGGTCTCTTTGAGAGCCACAAGCTTCTCTTCTCCTTCAACATGGCTGTGAAGATACAGCAGGTCGAGTCGCAGCTGAATCGTGACGAGCTGGACTTCTTCATCAAAGGGAACATATCGCTGGAGAAGAATGCACGCCGGAAGCCCTTTGATTGGCTACCCGATCAGAGCTGGGAGGACATCATGAAGCTGACCACTGTACTGCCCGATAAGTTTGGGTCACTGGCAGAGGATGTTGAGAGAGGGGAGAAAGCCTGGAAGGAAGTAAGAGAAAGGCAATAGTTTATAGCATGCGATTGATGACCTGTGTGCTTTGTGCCCTCAGTGGTTTGACTTGGATGCTCCAGAGTCAGTCCCATTCCCAGGTCGATATGCGGAAGGTCTCTCTGATCTCCAACAGCTGATGTTGCTGAGGTGCTTCAGGATAGACAGAGTGTACAGGGCCATCACTAACTTTGTCACTGGCCGCATGGGAGAACAGTTTGTCACACCTCCTGTGGTTAGCTTGGAGAGCATCTATGACCAGTCCACCAACAACTCTCCCATTGTGTTCATCCTGAGTCCCGGGTCGGATCCGGCTGGAGACCTTGGGAAGCTGGCAGACGCTCTTGGTTATGGTGGCAACAAACTGAAGTTCCTTGCCATGGGGCAAGGTCAAGAGAAGGTGTGTGTGTGTGTGTGTGTGTGTGTGTGTGTGTGTGTGTGTGTGTGTGTGTGTGTGTGTGTGTGTGTGTGTGTGTGTGTGTGTGTGTGTGTGTGTGTGTGTGTGTGTGTGTGTGTGTGTGTGTGTGTGTGTGTGTGTGTGTGGATGTTGTGTGTTTGCTTGCGCTTTATGCACAATAAGTGCTATTTGAATATACTACTATCTGGCACAGGTGGCCCTCCAACTGCTTGACACAGCTGCGTCGCGAGGCCATTGGCTCATGCTCCAGAACTGCCATCTCTTGGTGAGGTGGCTGAAGGACTTGGAGAAGTCCCTTGAGCTACTCACAAAGCCACACCCAGACTTCCGGCTCTGGCTGACCACCGCCCCCACTCCTGATTTCCCCATTGGCATCCTTCAGAGGTCCCTGAAGGTTGTCACGGAACCACCCAATGGGCTGAAGTTGAATCTGAGAAACACTTACTTCAAGATCAGTTCGTCATCGCTAAAGGATTGCCCCCATTTGGCATTCAAACCACTTGTGTATACACTGGCATTTTTCCATGCCGTGGTACAGGAGCGAAGAAAATATGGGAAAGTGAGTTGCAACATGGGGAAAGAAAATCTTCTGTGTGGGAAATAAAAGAGTGGCTATGTTGAGACTCCATAAAGTGGAGACGAACACATCCTTTATCACAACCAATTTTCAAATCACACCCACATTCCATTGTTACAAATAAGACAACCTGTCTCAACCTAAGCTACTCTTCCCCTGTCAGTACAAATAAAGAGTTATCCAAGTGTAGTGAGAGACAGATAACAAACATACATATACACATATTGTTTGAGCAATATTGAGTTACATGTAGTTACATGTATGTAATCATGTTGCTTGAAGCAATATCTCATTAATTAACCGGTTGCTTTTATATTACTAACACAGTGCTCCACCTACCTCAACCTCTCCAAGCATCCACACCTCCAGCCCCAAGCACCCACGTACCCTTCAAGCACCTCACCTCCACCCCAATCACCCTACCCCAGAACCCACACGCATACTCCTCCAAGCATGTCCAAGGAGTACCTCACTCTCACCTCTTCTAGCATTCCTTTTCCTTGTACAAAAAGAATATTTTACTCCTCTGAAAGTGTCCATGCTTTTAGCATAAGATGTTATTCTACTCCCTTACTCCAAATAATGCTAACTTTTATCCAACAGGTTGGCTGGAATGTATCGTATGATTTTAATGAGTCTGATTTTCGTGTGTGCATGGACATACTGAGAACATATCTCAACAAATCTCATGAAAACGCGGACACCAGGATACCCTGGGGCTCCCTCAAGTACCTGATTGGCGAGGTGAGCAGTGGCACCCGCACTATTCAAATTCCAATAACAGCACACCCACCGTATTAATTGCAGGTGATGTACGGCGGGCGTGCCATTGATGACTTTGACAGAAGGGTGCTGAAGATCTACATGGATGAGTACATGGGAGACTTCATCTTTGACACCTTTCAACCTTTCCACTTCTACCACAACGCTGAGGTGGATTACGTGATCCCCCCTGATGGCCAGAGAGACGACTACCTGGAGGCCATCGATGCCCTCCCATTGGCCAACACACCCGAAGTATTTGGGCTCCATGCCAACGCAGAGATTGGCTACTTTACCACAGCAGCTAAGGAGACGTGGGCCCAGCTGGTGGAGCTACAGCCACAGACGGGGGAATCTGGGAGTGGCATTAGCAGGGAGGAGTTTATTGGCACCATAGCGTCAGATATCCAGGTACATGTAAAAAAAAGTGGCTGGGGAAAGTATCTGGAGGATGATGTAATGTAAAATTCCTATAATAACATACATTTAATGCATGATGATGCAACAAGAAATTCAGAATATCTTTGGCCCAGACCAACATTATCAGACAACTTTTCTTTGTGTTTTTTTATTTTTAGGCTAAGCTTCCTGAACAGTTCAAACTTGATGTGATTCGGAAGAAGTTTGGTGAAGTCATATCTCCCACCACTGTGGTGCTCCTCCAGGAGCTGGAGAGGTTCAATACGCTTATCAAGAGGATGGAGGTGTCTCTTGCCACTCTCAGGAAGGTACACACATTCAAAGTGTTTTGAGGGCAACTCTGTCACAACACTCTCGTGGTTTTAGGCGCTGACGGGTGAGGTGGGTATGAGCGTTGAGCTGGATGAGCTGGCCAAGTCCCTGTACAACGGTCATATACCCTCTATTTGGAGAGCACTGGCACCAGCTACACGAAAGTTGCTAGGCAGTTGGATGGTGCACTTCCTTAGGAGAAATGCTCAGTACTCTGAGTGGGTAAGACCAGTGTGTGTGTGTTGTGTGTGTGTGTTGTGTGTGTGTGTTGTGTGTGTGTGTTGTGTGTGTGTGTTGTGTGTGTGTGTTGTGTGTGTATGTTGTGTGTGTGTGTTGTATGTGTTGTGTGTGTTGTGTGTGTTGTGTGTGTTGTATGTGTTGTGTGTGTGTTGTGTGTGTTGTGTGTGTTATGTGTGTGTTGTGTGTGTGTGTGTGTGTGTGTGTGTGTGTGACCTGCATTGATTAGTGACCTACACTGCAGGTAAATGAGCGGGAACCCCACGTGATGTGGCTCTCTGGGCTTCACATCCCCGAGTCCTACCTCACAGCTCTTGTGCAGGCTACCTGTAGGAAGAATAGTTGGCCTCTGGACAGATCAACTTTGTACACCGCAGTCACTGAGGTATGCCTTGTTGCACAATAGCCACATGTGTAATGCTCAAACTTAGTATTGTATTTGTAGACAATAAATTGGGCAGGTCAATATTATCACCCCATTTACAATCACTTGAGTATGTATTGGATTGGGAACATATGTATAGTGTCGGATAGTTATTTAACCCTTCATCTGTATGACATCAGAGTGGTCAATTGTATCAAACAGCTACAAATTGCAGCTGGATGCTCTATGCATTGATGAGTTGGCTGTGTAGTATGGGAGTGAGCTTTGCAATGACTTCAGTGTTTTCATACTTGTGCTGTAGTTATTCCACTTATAGATGCCTTTAGACAAGTTTAGGTGTACGATGTAATAGATGTAACATCATTTCTTCTGAGTGCTTATGACTATACAAATCAGCAGCTACTAATTTGCGTACCCACGTACTAATGTGCTATCTCCACACTATCCCATACCACAATGGAGCTGACACATGAACAATTGGGGATGATTTATGTGCAGCCATTTATTATTATTATTAACCCGTTAATGTCTATTGATGACTTGACAAGGTGTGTCTTTTCGCACAGATGGGTTTTGTCCCACACTTAGCCTTGGGTGATGACACCCACCACCTAATTGCCTGGATAACCCAAGCTGCAGGCGACATTTAATGCTGTTAACATTTGTAATTAATTTAAAAAACCTTGCCTACCCAAATACATAGCACACGTTATCTTCAGTTGCTGGCAAGCTCCACGCATACACAGACCTGGCAGGGTGAACTAATGCATGTTAGACCAAGAGCATCAGAGCTTGATTGCGATGCAGTTGTTCTGTGCATATTGTTCACTTGTGCATGTGATAAGGGCATGTATGTGGATGTGTACAGCTGGTTGTGTACTGCAACTGTGTGTTTGTGAGACTGGGAGACATCCACACATGTTTATGTCTTCATGTATGGTCAACATCCATGGTTCTTATCCTTGCAGTACACAAGTCCAGAGCAGGTAACTGAGCCAGCTCCATCTGGCTGTTATGTCAGTGGTCTCTACTTGGAAGGGGCAAGATGGGATTTGAAGAACAGCTGTCTTCAACGTTCGCATCCCAAAGTTCTGATTGAGGAACTCCCTATACTGAGGATCATTCCAATTGAAGCACACAGATTGAAGCTTGTGGTAAGTTGTCAATGTATGTGTAAATGTACATGAATATGATTGCTCATTCATATGTGCACAATACGTCATTTAATACGTACACATGCATACATAATCCACAGAACACGTTCCGAACCCCCGTATACACCACTTCTGATCGTCGTAACGCTATGGGGATTGGACTTGTATTCGAAGCAGACCTAGCCACGGAGGAGCACATCTCACACTGGGTGCTACAGGGCGTATGCCTCGTTCTCAACGCAGACTAACACCACTTTTGGCGTTATGTTTTTTTTTTTAATCCACTCATCAGTGTATGTACTGTCTTCCGTTAAGTTTATAATCTCACTACGTATATCGGGAAGTTATACCAAATCATAACAATATTTGGCAGGGTGCAATTTGCAACACGTACGTTAAAGGTCCGCAGTTTACGATGTCTGAGGATGGAACTCGGAGTAACAGAACCGTTGACTATCTAATGCCCGATCGAAAGCACTCCTCTAAGCAGCTGGAACGTAGGGGCATGAAGAATTCATCGGCATGTGATTATGAGCGTCAAGACGTCATATTTGGTATGAATGCAATATCTCACGTTCCAGAACCGTACCTTGATCCAGTATTATTGATCGGCGGTCGTCGCATCGTGAGTACGACATTCAAGTGGAGCTACAAGATTGTAGCCGATGATCGCAAACTGAACAACTCTCTCCGTAACCTTGAGCCTTGTGGTATGTCAGAATATATACGCGATCTAGCTGTGACATATAATGTCACCTACGTAATATACGCGCTTGTTCTCGGGCCTAGAGCTATTTGTGTTTCTCTCTAGGTGACCCTGAAACTGCAGACGAATATATGGAAGAATCTGACTCTTCAGGCAACGGCAGTAGACCTGTTCCTAAGCCGAGAGTGAGAAAAGTGATTTCGCTCGACCCATCAGACGCGCATCCTCCAGCTGCTGCTACTTTACCTCCGGGAGGGGCGGGCTCTTTATCGACACAGAATCACCATGTCAACTCTCACTCGTCCTCTACCTCATCGGTAGTACCCCGACCATCAACGGCCCCGCCTCCCGTACAAAGGCGTAACCGCTCTGCGAGTGCCATCGGTGTTGGCCCTACCAGCTCCGCGAACACCACCACCACCCAGGCAACCCAGGGTAGCGCCGCGTATGAAGCACCTGCGTCAGAGTGTAAATCACGCCCCAAGCCTCCACGACCCCCTCCTCCAAAGGCAGCCTTGATTCAAAAATACACCAAGAAGCCCGACAAGGCAGCAGCAGCCAGCGACAAGAGGAACTTTGCGCCGAGTCCCACTGCAGCACAGAGCAAAAAGGAGACGAGAAAGCCAAACCACGACTCGTTGCACGGGTCAATGAACCAGAGAACCAAGCAACCCTCACCCGTGACCAGAACGCAGAGCACAGCGACCAGCACAAGCAACAGCGACAACCGCGAAAGCGCGCACGACTACGAGGACGCGGACAAGTTCCTCTTACCACTCCAACCCCAACCCGAATCTCCAAAGGTGACAGGACGCGAGTCTCCCACGCCCAATTCTGGCGGTGGAGAGACGACGGCGGCCCCGGTCCTACCTCCCAGGAGTACCCCCGCCAAGAAGAAGTCCAAGCTGAGCATGCTGGTTAAAGGAGGTCAGCCTGGTAAGCCTACGCCATACAGACAACAGGGCAATGAGGACTCTGGGCTGCAGCAGCAGGATTGTGGAGAGTACAGCGAGATCAAGGATGATGACTACACAGACATGCATCCAGCCAACCATGAACCCAGCCCCAAGCCCAATGGCAAGTTTTATACTTTTTATATATTTATATAATGCACTCGGTTTCAAGTGTTACACATTTTGGGTGCATGGGGTTAGTGCAAAATTGCTGGGAGCCAGTGTTGCATTGCATTGTGGGGGAGTGTGAGATTGCTATGAGGCCTGGAATGAGGGAAAGCAAGTGAAGCAGCAGTGCTGCCCGAGTTGCCCCATCAGATCCTGTGCGGCTTAGGTGGGAGGTGCCATCACACAACTCACTATGAATGCTCTGTGTACCCTCCATGTGTGGGTGTGCTAGCTGTTGGGTCCTAACCTTACAAGTGGTCACAACTACAGCTAACCACTTCAGAGGAACCTGTAATACTGTAGTGGGCTTCAATTAGGTTGACCCATTCATGTAGTTAGAACAAAAAGTCCTATGCAGAGATCTGTTGATGTTGAAGCTGCTGATTACTGGATAGGGATACATGTACAAGGGTTGTGAGGGGATGTGGCGCTCTGGTGTGTGTAGAACAGGAGGTATACAGCTGTGCATAGATGTAGTGACGAAGAGTGTGTCCCATCTGTAGACATGTACATGGACATGCATCCCAAGTCAGCAGTGGACGACTATCAATTAATGGACGATGATCAACCAGGATCACTGTATGCTTCCAGCGACCTTCTTGCAAACAGACCCGATCTCAAGCTATGAAAGTGCCATGCTTTGGTAGGTGTCTGGGGAAAGTAACAATATGACACACCACAGATGACCCATAATGCAGTCCCACACTTTATAATTTTCTGATCAGAACTTATGACCAATTCACCATGTGATAATAACACTATGTTAGACCTGCATGTGTGTAATCAGTGGTCACCAATAGGACAATATGCGTAGGTAGTACAGTATGTGTCCATGATCTGGTTTGTACCATTTCAATACTCAGGTTGGCATCACCTCTCTCTCTCTCTCTCTCTCTCTCTCTCTCTCTCACACTCATTCCTATCTTCTGGATATTTCTATGTGTATGTGTATATGTACATGTATGTTTGTTGAATGTCTTTATGTACGTGCATGTTGTGTATGTGTCTGCATGATTTGCAAACACTTATTTTTGCATACAAATTTTTTTATAAAAAAAAAAAAAAATCTGTGACAAACATAACCAATGGGCGGGCCAATAGCACACACACATGGGGATGGACCTGGCATTGAACACTCATTTCAATCTTGAGGAATGTATCGGGACTTTCACTGCACCCAACTGCTCCGGTGTCGGTTCATGTAGAGCGTTCTCCATGAAGACGCGATATTCCTCTGTAAAGTACCTGTCAGAGTCTGTTGGCTTGCTCAGGTCAGAGAATCTGACGTACACACAGTCCTGTTCCACATCCACTCTGACAGCGTGCGTCCGCTGCTTGACACCTTTGGAGCAGTTGTGCACTTTTACCCGGGGATTGGCAGGGTCGATGGCAGTGTACAGGCTCTCCCCTGTGTCCAAGGTGATGGCATGTTTGTGCCACGGGCAGATCACACACATGCGTCCGTGTGAATCCTGAAAGGAGGGTGGGAGAGAGAGAGAGAGAGAGAGAGAGAGAGAGAGAGAGAGAGAGAGAGAGAGAGAGAGAGAGAGAGAGAGAGAGAGAGAGAGCAGTAAGAGAATATATGAAAAGGTAAACACAAGTGGTATGCGTCAGAATCTGACCCACCCACTTCAAACATGCACAGCTATGTAACTGCTGTTAGGTGTGCATGGCAACCTGTTGTATCAACTGAGGAGGTTGGTTGCTCCTATAAACCTTTCTTTTCGCTCTGAACTTAACAGCAAAGGCTATCTGCAGCAGCTATACTTGACAAATTCATCATCCCGCTCTTCCCCCCCCTTTCCCCTACACACTGGTAAGATGGCGGTCTTGGTGTGCGCCATTACTGTACAGAGAGAAAGCTCATGCATACACGCACCTCTATGTCTCCGAGAGCAAGCGGACCTCCATTATCTGTGGAAATCAGAAAATTATGTTACGAAAGAACGCAAGTGGGTGTATTCTGTGTGGGGGGGGGGGGGGGGGGGGGGAGGGTGGGAATTACAAAGGTTATCTCAAAAGTTACCATACTCCTGAAGCAGACTGCATACGCACATATCAGATTAACCTGCTACTAGTGTACCACCTCCCCGCCCTCACTTTGGGATACGACTAGTGTGACGCATGTAAACAAAGCGCGCGCGGTACGCGCTGACTTACGGTAGCAGAAGTGATCCATAGCATACACACTGCCACCAACATAGAAAAGGGCAATAATCCTGTCATTGAGAGAGATTCGTTTTCTACCCGCCCGCTTCAGCTCGCTTAGCTTCGCAACCGGATGGAACTCGCCCTCCGCCATCTTGCGCGTCTTCGGCAATTACATCTTTTATAATATACCAATGACGTATTATTACACATTATTACACAATGTTAAGCGGTATCTTCTAATCCGGCCGTCCGATATAACCTCGACGCTGTTTTCTAAGTCAGTATTTTATGCATGACGGCACGTATCATTGCCCAACTCAGGTTCATGGCGTGGTCTGTTGATGGTCACTAGAATGCTAGAGTGCAAGTTATAACGTATAAGGGTTGGCATGCGTACAGGATCAGAACTATTTGTTGGTATAAAAGACAAATGATGCAGTGAACTAATCTAGACCGATACCTTATCATAAAACAGAGAATCTTTACTCACCTTTGATCTACTACAGACCCATTTTATCACAACGCAAGCCCGTCAAAAGTATCCTACCAAACTGACATCCCGTTTGGGCTTCTAAACAGCAATCCAATTGCACAATGAAAACTCTCTAGTTGCTATTTGTTCCTGCTTAGCAACGAGCTACCTCTGCCTGCAATGTTCAGTCAACATCCTGTTCTCTCTGTTTGGTACAAATATAAACGTTTCTATGGTCTCTGTACAGAGATGGTGTAACATACACCTGTCGTTGTTTATAGTAACCAGGGCAACCCAACCTGCTGTGTTTCTCTATTTTGAGATTACACATTGCAAGCAACACAGTGCAACCACAACAATTCAAAAGCTGTCAAACAAGGACTCCATAATTGAATGTGAAATTTAATATGGGATTGTTGTTACATCCATGCTAGCAACAGGTGAAGTATAAACACAATTAAAAAATATCAGGTATCCATGGTGACTCATTACTAAGCACTGTAATAACACTCACACAAAGTAGGTTAGCACTGGCAAATACATCAATGCATCACATGAGGATTTCAATGTTGAGAATTGTGTTGTGGATTGAGTACAGCCTATATGAGATGTGGATGTACCATACATCAGTTCGGTTGTGGATTCGTTTTCCACAGATGTTATCTTACCAACAGTTGTCCATGTCCAACTGTCATACTGGTGATAGCAGAATGTGAATTCCTGTTCTGACAGTAAACAAATATTTACACAAAAATTACCGCAAACATTAGTACTCACAGAAATTAGGTAAAACTAATTAATTCAGGTGCTAAGCATACTCAACTGTCCTTACATCATGGAGGCTTAAGTTTATGCTCTCTGTCATCTCACGCTCCTGCCTATATTGCTTCATTGTCATCAGCCTTGCCCAAAGACCAACTCCCAAACTTGAATTTTCTTCACCTCATTATACTGCTGTAACTAGTACAACATTCTCAAGCTAAGCTATCTTAGCGGAATGTAATCCAGTCCCCCTCCCACACACACACACACACACCCACACACACAACACACACACACAAATCAGTGTTCCCTTTCACCCAACATCAATATCAAACAATTCATCATCAAGAGAAAGTGGCTCTGCACCTCGTTCCAATGCTTGGCATCTAGCAGTGTGAGCCCCATGTATGAATACATGGCTGAGGGCGATTTTGTCCTATGGGATTGTTTCCTCAAATAGAGACCTAAAGCATACATTATAAAATTTGCAAAAGAATTGTATGCTTACGTCGAAATGTATGGCTAATTAATAATTCATAGCCTTACAACTCCATGACAGATACTTCAGTGTGTAAGAAGCAATGTGTAGAGGACATTTCAGGCTTCAAGAATATCAAAAAATTTGAAATTTTGCAAAAACATGTATTAGGTCCCTTTTCTCTGAAACGATCCCATATTGTACACGGCTCCTAATGAGCAGAGGAGGTCCCTGCTGATCTAATTTGGCATTATATATATATATATGCTTCAATAAAACATGAAACCTTTATTACACATGTCATTCTGGCCATTCACATATACACTGCCTTGAATCAGCTTGTGGCAAATGTGATGCTTGATTTGCGCCTATATTTGACAAATTTCAAGTTGTAGCAATTTAGTTGTGACCTCCTATCAAATCCTGGTACAGCTTGATGCTCCTGTTTGCATCCCTAATCCTACATCTTTAGTTCACTCTCTCAAAAGAAAATACTTGTAGAATTACCTTCACTCGAGAAAAAAGTATCTCTGAAAAGTTGTTAGCAGTATCCTACTTCATTGAACATAGTCTCTATTAGAGATGCATAAGTTTGTGTGCCTATATCACATTATCTTGTGGATGTGTGATCTCTAGCTTTTGTCATCTATCAAATATCAACACTACAGCCATGTTCTTAATGCCAGCTCTGTGTATGTCCAGTCACAAGTGCTCTCTAATCATCCTGTATTGCATACAGGTAAAGGTTGCATGGTGCTATGTTGTGCACAATGTGCATACCGTTGTTAATGTCATGTGATCTCAGTTGTCTTTATTCTGTAGACTTGCCACACCACAGTTGGCTGCATTTGACTTATTCTTGTAATGGGTCTGGTGCCTTGCCAGTGCAAATTGTTTGACATCTAGTCACAACTTGATCTGATACTCATTATCAAAGTTGCCCAGTCCTTGGAACTATTTAGGAAAGTGTTTGTGAACACTGTTGATTGAACGAGGTAAGTGATGATATCAGGTGCAACTTTCTGATTGCTGAGTATCAGTAGTGCAAGTACAAGAAAAAAGTGGATAAGTATTTGTCTCAAGAAATTAGCCAGAAAAAATAAACACTGCTCTCTAACTGCTGAACTTGCTCTCCAATCGACAGATCAATTTATTTCTGGAGTGGTGGTACATCCCTACTGAGCTGATTGACCTTCGGTACAAGATGTTGACAAAGTCTTGCGTTTTGATTTGGCAAAATGATACATTCTCTGCATGCGTGGGTCCTGATGTTCCACTTCAAGACAAATACATCGTTTCGTGCATAAGTAATCTCGCAAGCCAGCCGTAGACAAATTGTAAGACTGGGACGAGGGAACAATTATTCATGCACTCACATGACACGTGGGAGTGTGTACGTATTTACGCTTCCCTCGTCCCAAAACATACGTCCTACAATTTGTCTACGTTGACTTAGTCTCGTACTAGACCTTACGCATAATTATGCGTAGCATGCAAGAATTTGCGATAATGCTTACGTACGTTTGGGTCTGGGTACGAGACTACGGCTGACTTGCGAGACTAGTGCATAAGGCCGTGAGTGAGACGGATGGAAGAACATCTCCACGACGGTCGTAAGTTTTTAAACCAAAAAGAATTCTCCTTGCTGAGCAAATATTAATATTGCATGCCACGTCCCTACAGATTTGAGGATGAATTTGTAGAATTAGGCTTGTAACGATTTTGATTGAACGCATGTGATCGGTAACACGTGTTCAGGCTAGGCAACAACGCGTTACAATACACAAATACTGGCCTTGTGTTATCTTATTACTTAGACGTCGCAAACGGCTGCTATGTCGTTTCCACGTATTTTTGGGGCGAGGGGGGAGGGGCGGGGGGGGGGGGGGGGCCTCTGTCTGGTGTCCTTTCTTCATGTATGTTATGTCATACAGGACATGGGCGAAGGAGGAGGAACAGACGATTGAATCGTAAGTTAATGTACATAATGTATCATGCAGCTTATAGATTATGTAATACGTATAGGGAATCTCCCAGGGCCCCCCCCTCCCCCTTCTTATCCCAAATCGGAAATTGTTGTGTGCGTGTGCGTGTGCGTGTGCGTGTGCGTGTGCGTGTGCGTGTGCGTGTGCGTGTGCGTGTGCGTGTGCGTGTGCGTGTGCGTGTGCGTGTGCGTGTGCGTGTGCGTGTGCGTGTGCGTGTGCGTGTGCGTGTGCGTGTGCGTGTGCGTGTGCGTGTGCCTGTGCCTGTGCCTGTGCCTGTGCCTGTGCGTGTGCGTGTGCCTGTGCCTGTGCCTGTGCGTGTGCGTGTGCCTGTGCGTGTGCCTGTGCGTGTGCGTGTGCCTGTGCGTGTGCGTGTGGGCGCGCGCGCGCAATTGGAGATGTGAGTCTGACGGTAGTTTTTGGCAAATTACCCCAGTGGTTTTTTTTTTCCCGCTGTGTCTACGAGCACCGGTTCCAGGATAACGTTAAACGGGTACAGAAGGTGTCTAACACGGACGTGTCTCTCCTGCTTATAGCGTACGAAAGAGCGACAGATGAGATAGCCTTTACTGTAGGAGAGCTTTTTGAAAGCTTCGACTCACCTGAGAAGGAGCTCAAAGAATACAAGCATAAGAACTCCTAATTCTATAGCAACTCGCAGAAAAGTTTAGGCCACTAATGACAATCACGGCATAAGTGCATGCATGTACGCGCACACTTTCCATTACTATAACGCTGTAAAACAAGATCGACAGAACCAGTTTTTAGCCTTCGGTTGCCTATTTATCCCTGCACACTTAAAATGAAACCACCATACATTGCTCTGTGTGGGGAGATCTTTGCAAGCCCAGTTCATATTCTCTGATTTGCGTTTCACCATGTCCGTCACCAATCGCCAAGCATCAGTGGAGAAGTAGTGGTGTACCAAGCAATATCCACATTCTCATCCATGCACTACTGCAATGAAGTCGTAGATTCAAAGGGCATAAAATTAATGTTAACCTACCAATGGTACTACACGTATTACTTACCAGACCACAAATTAAATCAAAAGCTTCAATGATTTTATTTCCTCTAGGCCATGAAAATATCAAACTGTCAATGGTATTATTACCCCTCAGCCTCAGGCACCCACTGTTCGTATCTCAATCATCTCTCGTTGTGCAGCTCACCACTACTGCCGGGTACCACCATCGCTGTACTGACATCTTCCAGCATGTCATCAAATTCTTCCTCTACAGATATTATTAGAGAAGCAGCATCTCCAATGATAAATGCCCAGGCACAGCTTTAGAAATGATTATGTATATTGAAGTACATCAGTGTAAATCTCAATAGTTGTTAAATCACACATAGTGTTTTCAAGGTTGCTCAACAGTTCCATAACAGCGAACATTACTTCCTTTACCTTGCAACCTAACAACATAACTGAATACAAACCTTTTACAGATGAGACACAATTTTGGCTACCACTTTATGTAGTTATAATTTAGTATTAAAATAGATTATTGGACTTCATGAATGTTCAATATAATAAGCTACGCAGTCTAATTATTAACTAAATCATTGATACAATAGAATACTTATTCAAACTGAAATTACTAGGATTACTTATCTTTAATATTATCCCTTTTAGGTAACATCAATGCTTTTAGTAATCTAGTTTTTCAAATTATACAAATATGCACGTCTTGATTAGGTTGTTTGAATTTATTAACTAACTATTGATAATCTGTTCAATTGGACCCCTGTTATTTTAACACAATGCATTTGATTGTGCAGTTATACTATTAATTGACTGTTATTAAGTCATATGTGAACTTGACTTCACTTGATTTTAATAAATAAACATTATTTAACTACACAGTATTTAAACAGTCAACCTATGAGGGAACTAACTAATTTTGAAACTGGAGTTAGTAGTGTACAAAGCCGTTGCCAACATTGTGACTCACCCTGTATCTTCTACAAACACTGGTGACAAAAGCTAATACGAAAGTGGAGCGACCAGTGGATAACGCTAGCAGCTGGTGCACACAATGCAAGCAAGTATTATATTATCAATGTGGACTATTGTTTATTACTTAATTTGATCTAGTCCATCCTCCATGCACGTATAATGTTTCATACCGCTCGGCTTCCGATGATGCATATGCTGTTTTCTGCTCGAGTTCAAAGGCACATTGATGATCGCCTAGATGTGATACCTATTTTGTCACTAGTTATACGTTCCACCCGAGGAAACTCTTGCAAGCTACAGACCATTCTATACCTCACCATGATTTTCGACTACACTTCTTTACTTGTCTCGTCGTACCCATTTGGAACACCTTGCCTGAACATGTCGTAGCTGCCCTCAATCTTGTCACCTTTAAGTCTCGTCTCAAAACTGTTGATCTATCCCGTTTTTGTAAATTGTATCCCTTTTAAATAGGCAGTGTGCATGTGTATTATTTGCATACTATTACTTGCCTCTTCAGTGTATATTGCACTGGACAGTTTACGAGTAATTTTCCCCGTATGCATGGCTGATTAAAAATTCAGTGCTTACAACTCCATGACGAATACTCCGATTCTCAGTGCATAAGAAGCAATGTTTAGAGGCCATTTCAGACTTCTAGAGTTTATCAAACATTTGGAAATCTAGAACATGTGTTGGTTCGTTTTTCGATCCCAGGAACGAGATTTTGACCCTTGCACAATAATATATACATGTACACTCACATAAACAAGTTGAAAAAAAAAAAAAAAACACACAATCGCACACAGACAACTACGTGAACAGTTCGTTTCTTATTGGGGTGTTTGGGGATAGGAGCTGACCAGGATTGATCGAGCGTTAGCTCTAACCAATAACAAGCTGAGGCGGCCATATAGCTCTGCCTTGGACTTGGGGGTATTACCACGAATGGCTAACCGAGTAGCCATTTGTGAGAAGGCTCTGGTCCCCAGGACCTATAGCTCTCCACTGCCAGTGGTATACCCTTGTGGATTTATGTTTGTAACATAAAACTCAAATTGCTATACTTACCAACGGTTAACGCTATCGACTCCTTATTTTCAACACTTCGCCCTACACCGTTTCTCTATGTGAAAATGTATTTTGGTACCGTGAACAATTATAGTGCCGACGTTACGAGGTCCGATACCCCGTCAGGTTACAAACCTCTACATCTTTATAGATAGGAGTGTTCAAATCGCTTCAAATTAGGTGTTTAAGTAGAGGGGTCCTGTTGCTATTGATCCTTCTGTTAGTTGTTTTTTTACTTATCCGTTACAGAGATACCGCTGTGCGAAGTTAGTGCACATTTTCACGGTCGTTTTGCGCCAATCATTTTGGCAAACCGCGTCCACTTCAATGTATGGGGACATTATCGGCGCGAATCGAGCGGGAAATGTACATTAACTTCGCACAGCTGTATCTCCTTAATGGAAATTAAAGAACAGAACGAATCAATAGCCTCTGCGTACACACCTAATTTGAAACGATTTGAAAACTCCTACCTAAAGATGTAGAGGCTTAAAACCTGATGGGGTATCGGACCTCGTAACGTCGGCACTATGATTGTGCAAGGTGCCAAACTACAGTTAAACACAGAGAAATGGTGTAAGACGAAGTGCTGAAAACAGTAAGTCGATAGCGATAAACTTCGTAAGTTATAGCAATTTTATAAACATAAATCCACAAGGGTCAAAATCTCGTAGAACGTTCCATTATTGTATATATTCGAGGGAAAATTTTTATCGTAAACTGTTCCATTATGATGATTATTATTAGTAGTATAGTATGCGGTGTACGCAATAAGCAGATTACAATGCACGTGTTAGGTAAGCATTGCTTGATGATGTCTCGCTCCCTAATACCCTTGTCAGCCATGATCATACTTATCTCCACCCAATTGGCATTGAAGATCTCAATCTCCATGTGATGCTGTTAGCATTCACTGTCATTTAAGAGGCTCTGAAGCAGCAGCAATCTCAATCTGACCATTTGAATCCTCACAATGCATTAAATACAGCAGCAAGCCAAGTTGTAGCGGCTTGTAGGTTGCATTGATGTTAACATACATTTTGTTGTATGCCTGATTTTAACACCCCAATCTTTAAACGAGCTATAGCACTGACAGATCTGTGATCGATTGCACATGCTACAGTTATAGCAGTACATATTGATGTCATATTGTTGGCAGAACTTAATACATGAACTGTCTTAATAACTTCTTATGTCCACACAATTTCGTACGCCATTTTAAATAGGGGAAACAGGGGTGTACGCATAAAGGGTGGTTCAGCAAGGGGCGGGATGCGCCTCGTTCCGCGCGAAGCGCGTTAGCTTTGCGGCCAGTGCAGTACCAAAATATTAAGGGTGCTTGTTTTGTGTACTTAGGAGCATAAATGCAAACTGATCTGTGTGTACAGATTTTTAAAAACCCCAATGTATCCAGTTGGTAGCACTGAATAAGAACTGTATTATAACAGATTGTCAAGAAAAGGATTAAGAACTGCGGCTCGCTACATGATTGAATGTATTTTACTTGAACAACTGATTAACCGATTAATGCGGGCCTATTTTTTGTTTAACTAAACTCTCGGCATTAATCAAGCTTATTTGTTAAGTGCCCAGATATGGTGCGTTTTTGGTGGTTCGGCCCTGCGTACGTCCTCCGCATACCCTTGCCTGTACCTTGTCGTTAGACGCCTTCCGTACCAATACCGGTACTTTAACGCTGCGTAAATTAATCCCGGAAACGGTACTCTAGACACATGCAGCGGTTGTTTTTTTGCGAAGGTGGCATTAATATATTCATGGCCAACTACATGTAAAGCGCGCGTAAAAGGGGAGGGTCCCTCCGCGGTTAAGCATCCGCTTTACGATCTAGACGTATCCCCGCATAAAATTAGCACATTTTCGTGTTAGTTCGTTATTTAATACTGATGGAGTCATCGATGATATTAAGTAACGAGCAAACACGCGTAAGGAAACAAGCACGTGCACATTAATGTCTATATAATTCCCCGGCACATGCAAGCATATATAGAGCCTCGTAAAGTAGTTGCACGCGGTAAGTGTATGTTACACGTAAAGAAGTTATAAGGCTATCGATGCAGGGAGCCCTTTCACATGCATTATACTTTTTCGAGATTTCAATACTGACGCAGCAAGAGGTTCGGATCCAATCATACCGTACATGTGCATGCATATGTTACATGCGTACATGTAGCCTGAATCCTCCCTCACCCCCCTCCACTCCCTCCCTACACATATGTACACACGCAGCATCCTTATGCATATATATCCATTGAGGCTGTGTAAAGCGCAGTGCATCAGTGCATTTATTCACGTGCCGCGTCGATACAGGTACGGAAATGAACCACTTGCAGATGGAAATGGATCGCGCCAAGGCCGAAAAAATCGAATTTATTGGTTTGCGCAAAGAAACATTGTCGCGACTCAAAAGTATGAAAACCACTATCGACAATCGTCATCTGAACAATCAGAAAACGACTATCGCAGCAAGCGCACTGGGTGTAACAGGTGCGGTAGTTGGATTTGCCGCTCCTTTCGTCGGTATTCCGCTTGCTGTAGCAGCTGGTGCCTACAGATATTATTCAAGCTGTCAGACTAAATCTTTTGAAGAGGACACAACTAAAGAGATCAATGAAGTGCTGGAAAGGGATAGGCAAATAAGTGAAAGGCTTAAAAAGTCGAGTGAAGACATCGTGTCACACATGGCAGCTGGTGCAACGGCAGCGTCATGCGCCGCAACTGCAACGGTGTCTGCTGTAAGCAAATTCGAGAATGTGAGGCAACTTAATTTACTGGGACGTGAGGTATTTAAATACTCAAATTCAGTGTCTGCCACCTAGCTCTACTCTGGCAAGCCGTACGATCATGCATTCTTTTGTGGTGCTTTCTGTAACGATTGATTTGTATCAATTGTATAAAGCTGTTCAAGATGATACTAGTTCAGAGTTAGCTAAAGGACTTCAAGAGATTATACTTGCATTGGAGAGACACCAAGATGAAGAAATCTCAAATCTGGATCAACTAATAGAAGAATGTCAACGTCGATTGACGGAAGAAAGATCTCAGTCCGCATGCTGCATTTTGATGTAATAAATACGACCCGTGTCTACGTTTTTGAACTCATAAGTTAGAACGTTTGTTAATTGCATGCTTATAGTATACACGACGAAAATATTTCTGCTGCATGCATGCAGTGTTTTATGCTATACAACATGTGTGTATTATTAATATCGGTCGCTGTAGCCTGTATGGCAACGATCATTAGGGTGCATGAAGAATATACATGTCAGTACAGAAAATAATTTATATATATGGGATCGTATCCGCGAAAAGGGACCTAACGCATGCATGTTTTTTCAAGATGTCTTTTTTTTTTTTTTTTTTTTTTTTTTTTTTTTTTTTGCTTCTTACGCACTGAGAATCGGAGTATCTTTCATGAAGTTGTAAGGCGCTGGATTTTCAATTAGCCATACATTTCAACGTAAGCGTTAAATTTCTATTGCGTGTATTGGAAATTTCCGGCAATAGCGTTTTAGCGGAAACGATCGCATATACATGTCAGTACAGAGAGATTTTATATAACGAACGATCGTGGTTGATTCATGTGAATGACTACACAGTAAGTATATACAACAGTTTCGGTGCCCATGAGGCTCGATGTGAAATCACATTGTAATCTCAGTGCTGATTTTTTGGGTAGTTTTTAGGCATGCATGGGGGCCATTACTAGCTCCATCCTGGCACAAAGGCCGCTTGGCTACATCATGCAGACAAACAAATAATCATGTAGTTGCGAAATCGAAGATAAACCTATAAGACCTTCGTAAAAGTGTCGTGCTTCCATGTTTTCAGGTAGTATGCAAAGATAAAACACAATATTGGAAACCATGCAAATAAAAAGTGGTATACTGTGATTCCGCGGGCCAGCTGAAGATTATAGTTTCATCTAATATAGGCTCGTCATGTATTGGAGTATAGTGCATTTTAATTTTCACGTCATGATTATTCTTTCAAGTTGACTACGAAATGTACATGTGAAGTCATTTGGCGATGAGTATAGAAAGGACTATATATTCCTGCACGGTTGCCTCACAGAGGACATAAATAAGCATGCGCGTGGACCAAATCATTAGTTTATACATCGTACAGGTACCACGAATCGGCTGTATAAATTTCTTCATCAACTGAACCTCCTAGGAATAATTCTTAAGAGGGGACTAAACAAATATTCGTGACTGCATGGCCTTCGCTACTGCTTCTTTGGAGCTCCCGCTCATTATTAAAAGCCGGTAGCAACAAGTTCGGGTGCAATAAAACTCTCGTATAAAGAATACACACGTATACCTTGCATGTCACAATGCACAGTATAGTTATACGTATATGTACGTATTTCAACGACTATAAAAGAGAGGATTACACAATGATCAATCCAATATCAGTAATAAGCTCAGCTTTTTCCCAGAGGCATGGTAGTATGTAGCTATTATTCGAAGATCATCCAAAATTCAACCATGCATGCGGCAGGAAGCTCGTGTCAAGTATACGTTGACATTCTCCGTTTGAAGACCAACCCTCGCAGTCCCTTGTGCACTATGAGAATGGAGAACAGTGCTGCAGGGTAAGTGATGTCATTAAAGTAGCGAGAGACTACGGTGAGTACGTGTAGCAGTTGCTCTTGTTGTAAATTAACCAGAGAAACAAAATAGATGAAGGTGGAGCTCAACCTGAAAACGACGTAGACGGAAATATTAATGATATTGACCGCCACGACGGAGGATACGATGGAGTTGCGGCTCGTCGAAACATCCTTTTTCACTTTGGAGCAGATAAGGGCAGAGAAGACTACTGTTAGGACGAGGGGTATTCCATACCCGATCACGATCCACATCGCAGTGCCGATTGCATTCAAATCCCTATTGGAAACTGTGCAATGAGACCCTCTTATCTCGACCAAAGGGCTTCCTAGAAATACCATACCGACCAGTAGGGATATTGCAGTGACCACAAAGAACACGATGATGGCCATCTTCGACGTAACCCTTTGACCGTAGTACAAAATCAGTAACTGGAATATAGCGATGACTGCAATGGTCAGTGTTAGGACGGTCTCGAAGCAGAATCGAACAACGAACTGAAGTGAACTGGCCGGAAAGGACGTGCAGTTCCCGAGAATCGGAATGCCCGTGATGAGACTGACATCACCGAGCAGGCTGTAACTAAGGGTGCCGAGATTGCAAACTACGGCGACGGCGGAGTACAAGACGATGATCGGATTGACCCCGGATATCATGGCCAGTCGGCGCAGCAGGACGAGAATTGTTACTCCGAGCACTAAGGTCGGAACGACCACGATTGAGATGTGAATGATTCCTAGGGCGGTCCATGCCACCTCTATGTCGTAGAGATTATCCATTCCGCTGCTTTCCATTTGTTCAATGTCTGTTCTTTTCCTGTATGAATAAAAGGTATAAAATTATCAAGCTGTCACTACTGGGCATAGTTGCAAAGCACTTTGACTTTGTATAAGTGTACCTCCGTTAATTGTCACAAGACATGCATGCCCCATGCATCTCCTTATACGAGCTGTTGTTACGTCTGTTAAGAATACATATATCCTGTATCTGATTGCATAGTTCATTGTAATGTAGCCGGTTGTTTGGTTTCTTGTCATGCTAGTGGGTAGTGCCCGTTTGGATTGCATAATCAGGTTAATGTTACGTTTAAAAGCGGTTCGTATTTCACTCCATTGTATTCTGTTGGAATAAATTAGCAGCTAGAGAGAGTGTAAAATATACAAGGACGCAAACATATATGTAATACGCAGGTACACATATGCTATTGCAATCCACTTTACACATCGCATGTATATGTACTAACACGGCAAGCACAGAACAAGACTGGTACATATGTTATGCACCGACGCAGGTAGATTAATTACGACCTGTGGCTTTTTGCTACTAAAGGCCGGAGTGCAACGTGCACCCGTGTTTTGATTTACGGTCGTCTGTCTGCATGCACGATACAAAACATTTCATGTACATAAATTCGCTTACCACTGAGAACTCTTAAATGCTTTCACTTATGGAATTTCAGCTTCTGTACAAAAGAGACGGTAAAGGATGCCAAAGGAACTTGTCTGTACTTACGCGTATATATCAGAAAACATGCATTTAGAAGACAGATTTTATACTAAACAAAACCGGATGTCAGGGTGCAAAGACTTCAGTAATTCGGTCGCGATACGTGTACTTACGTGATAAATTCGGGTGCGATTGTACCTCCGTATAACCTTGGATACTGAGCCACCCACAATTCCGTGTGCACCAAATACATTAGGGGTGGGTTGTCAATTAAATGCTCGAAAATATGAGCTAGGTCAAAACTACTGATGCCGCGGCCAGCACTAGCCGCCCGTGACCGTCGTGATTTGACAGCCAGTTCAAAAGCTGGCCGTCGACATTATAGCACGAAAATGCGCACGTGATCTGGGCCACAAAACTGAATTATCTGGCGTTCATATTTTTCTCTGTACTTATAGCTCTTGTTTCGGATTCGAAATCTCAGATTTCTTTTGCATCCATTATTGGCATCATATATCGTAGACATGCAGCAACTTTTGCGTGATCGCGCAGTGCAGTTCCCAAACTCACCTGCTCTGAGACTGAGTGTGCACATCACCGTTTGGCTCACCGCTATTGCGGCCAGCAGGCCGGAATCGGATTCTCAGCAGCAAATCAGGATTGCACGGCAGGGCTCCGTCGTCTAGGAGGAGAGGGGGTGGGGGGGGTCTCGTACCAGACCGAAAGACGTAAGCATTATCGCATAATATTGCGGTAATGCTTACGTCATTGGGTCTGGGTACGAGTCTAGGGGGCCCCTTATATATCTGTTTTAAGCTCCAATCAAATCGCTACCACTTGCATAGGAGACCGGGGAGACCTGCAATATAACGGGGGCAGGCATCCGAACTGTACTGCGGATAACTGACCCCACTCAACGCACGCCTCTAAATAATCAGTTCTAAGATTGGCGTTACGATATACATGTATAATAGCGGAGCATACAATAACTCTAGATCGTCCAGATTCTCACGGAATTAATCCTATATCGTGTCGCTTTTGCTGTCTGTATGGAGCATTGGCTAGTCTCGTGGTGGTAGCTTGACTTGCACGGTGGACGGTGCATGCAGGAAAATACCACTAGCGTGCACTTCTCATTCCACCGCGACTGGTACCGGGGGAGTATCAGAGTCCTGGTGTTCATGCAGTGTATACGTTAATTTGTCTGGCTCATCCAACCACACCGTCGGGTTGTAGCAATGCGAGATTATTATCAGACGCCGGTGGAGCTCATTCGTGACGCGACCACAACCGGATGCAAAGTTCACTCCACTGATCGGGGTATGCAGACAAACGAAATCATGCATGTAGACGCTTATGCGTATAACCATCTTAATGCAGGAAAGTCCCTACACACGCAGCGTGTAATCGTGGACTGAAAAGATGAAAACAAAGTCGTCGTGTGCACTGGCTCGTGATGGTCTTCGGATGGAATTTCATACACATACGTGTACAGTATATAGCCGGAGAATTTTTTTTGACTTAAATTTATATGTGGATTTCAAAGCACAACTGATCTCTGATAAACGCAAGACCATATTGCAATTGCGGCATCATGCATGGCATTAATTTGAATCAGGTAAATAACGAAATGGCTCAGGAAGCTAGAATAAGTAGACTGAATTTGATTAGATCATATGTTGAAAAATGTGATTTGTTTCAAGCCAAATGCATCAGTGAACATAATCACTATCAGTTGGACTCAGTACAATAGCAGGCTAGCTTGTAGTGACCGGCACTTAATAGTTCCATATAGGATTGATTAAGAAAACGTAGAGGAACAAAGGACGGAGATATACGGATCGCTTATCTATTTGTCGCAATCGAACGACATACTGTTTGACCAGTAAGTTGATTTACTTACTATATTATCTCTGGTTCCACGATTTGCTCGAATCAGTTCGACGTGCCCAGTCCCAAAAATCGTAGTCGGAACGAACCGGTTTTGAAAACTATACCAATCGCTTCAGAATGTATCCGCACGGTGCCCCTTAAGGTCACATAAACGTATATCGCAGGGAGGGAGGGACATAATACATAATACAAATACACCGCCCTGTTTTCCAGGTGAGGTGGACAGGAAAGTAAAGTCCAGTTTGGATTGGCCTAAATAAGGAAATAGAAAATAGTTTGGGGAAGCCAGAATAAGTAGACAGAATTTTTGACTTAGTATTACCTAGTACATGTTGAGATTAATTTGATTAAACATATCTCTATCAATGTGATGATTGTCTCATACACCTAAAATGATTTGTACAATAAGGAAGGGCAATAGTGAACAGGATTTACATACACGTATAGCATCTCACTGTTCGCCCCAGTAAGTAATGTAGTTGCCAGGAGATGGCTACACTGTGAGCAAAGGACACCCAGTGTAGCACCCATGGTCCTTGGCAAACTGAATCAGGCTGGTCCAACAAGAGGCCTGCACTGTAAGAGGAGGGGCCGGTCCACAGACCTGACCGGGTAAGGTACCACTTTGGGTGTTATTCAGTGCCTGTGCCAGGAGGTGGGGATTCCCCACCACAATCAGCAATGCCTGGGCCCTGCTGATGGCTACATTGTATCTCTTTGGATTGGAGACAAACCCAACTTGTTTCCTCATGTCATCAACAAACAGATCGTTAGAGGAGCGTACCTGGAAGGAGGACCATTGGATGTCTATCGCTCACCCACCAAGGGAGACACTTACAGTGGAAATGATGATCACCAAGTTCTCTCTTCCTTGAAACTCCTCTACTGATCCAACCCTCACATCACTGAGGCCCTCTTTACCCAACAGGATCCTGATTTTCTCTACCTATATATAGGAATACCATAATGATCCATTATAAAGAAGATTTTAAAAAGCACCTGCTTGTTGTAGGGTGAGATGATCCCAATGTCTTTTTGCAAGACAGAGTGTTGTTGAACAAGGTTCATGGTGTAGAATAAAACCTAATAGTTACACAGGTTGGTAAAACAAGTGTATGGTTATATTTTACGTTGTGCAACACACAAGACCTTGCCTTATCGGCTTCGAATGGGTTAAACCATGAAGGACTACCGTATTCAGTTCCCTGTGGTGCATTTCAGTGGAATGGGAGAAGAGTTAACACATGGAGTTGAAGAAGCAAGTGAGAGACAAGATTACAAGATATCACAAAGGTGTAACCTGTCTGGTGCATCACCTGTATTCCATGAAAGAGTAGAGGCACTCCCTTAGTTGGGAGATATTCCCAGTTACAGAGGCTGTGGGTGATTCTATGGTCAGCTCTTTCCACTAACTCTCCATCATAGAACTGGTCAGAATACAATCTCAGGAGCATCCCATGTGAACGGTAGTTTTCAACAAGCTTTGTCACCTGTAAGGCAGATATGGTGTGTACAGCAGGAGGAAGCAAAGGGTTCTTACCACCATGGAGTCATAATTACCAGTTGCAGCAAACACAGTTGTGTCCCTCTTGTACATATCCCTTCCCATCAGCCTCTCCAACATGGATATGGACAGTCCATTGTTGGAGGCCAAGGGAGACAAGATGACAGGTCCAAGCTGTAATGGGTCTCCAGCCAAAACCAGCTGGCCATGCCCCTTAGCCAGGAGGGACACTGGGATGAGGCACTCTGGTTCCAGTGCCTGGCCTGCTTCATCCACAAACACGTAGGAGAATGTCATCTTAAAAGCATGCAGTATGGCAGCAGTGGAGCAAGTGCAGATTACTATGCGACTGCCCTTAGTTTTGCTCTTAGCTTTCTTATCAGCCACAGTGGTGAAGCTATGAATAGAAGGAGGTACCTCCTGTGAACGCATGAAGGCATTCAGTCGGATTATTGATCCTTTCTTAATGTGGCCACTGGTGTGAAGTCTTTCGGCCTGGGCGAGAAAAGTGTGATTAAAATGAACAGCAAAGAGTGAGAATAATGCTGTCAAAAATTGACGCATTATGCGTTTGCATACAAATACATGTAGGATGATTTGTTGTTTAAACATAATGCCATAGTAACAGTAACCACGTGCAAAGAGACTAACCAGCAGGTCAGCAGCACTATTTGAAGGAGTGCAGGCCAAAATGCTGGAGGTGGTGTCGTGTTTGTACACCTGCAGGTATGATCAATGACAGTGCACATTAAACACGGGCACAAGAGCATTATAAACTCCATAGCTAATTAACCTGAAGAATGGACTCCACCACGGTAACAGTTTTGCCTGTCCCAGGAGGGCCAAACAGGATGTACGGGATTGTACGGAAGGACACACTAACAATGGCTTCTACAGCACGTCTCTGCTGAAGATTCAGCCTGGTGTTGATGAACTGAAGAGACCCACGACTGGGCAATGGAGTGAGTGGAGTGGGTGGAGTGAGTGGAGTGGGTGGAGTGGGTCTGACAGTTGGAAACAGAACTGTTCAGTCAATATAAAAATAAATAATAGCATATTGAGAACAATTGACACCAACTTGTTTCTCCAACTTGCTGGGCATTGTCCAATGCTTTATGCATTCTCCTTAAAGGACCTCTGTGAGATGAACATTGATGTATGATTTAGTGATTTCTCTTTGAAATCCCTACCTTTTCACTGTGAACATCACATCATACTTCTTGCCCCATAACTCTTTAGATTCATGAAAGTTGCGATTAAACTTCAGTTTGAGCCGCTCTCCAGATATCTACATGCAATAGAAGAGCACCTAATATTCCACCAAAACAGATTTCTGCAGTTACCCAACCTGATGGACATAGCCAATATAGTTTTTAGCTTGCCCTGTATGGGGAATGTTGAGAGTGATTCTGTCTCTTAGTTCAACATGCCACATGACTCACTAGCAAAGGAAGGTTGTTCAGCCTCTCCCTTATCTGGTGTCCCTTCAGAGGGTACTTCTACAGTGAGATAACATATATAGAAGCAGTAGTCCTGCCTATCGATATCTGTCACCTACCGGGGATACTGAAGATCAGCTTGTCACCTACTATCACTTCTTCCTTACGTTTGGTCAGTCCAGGCACATCCAGACACAAGAATGCACCATCCACAATGAGAACTGCCTAAATGGAAGGCACACAGAAGGTTTGAGACTGCATAGTGGTACATGAGGAAGGCACACTAGTGCAAGGTGTATTTTAACAAACATCACTGGCACATCTAATCTGGCATTGGATAAGGCAACAGCCAAGAAGTACTGATGGCAATACAAAAATAGTTCTAATTTGCAAAGCAACTGCTCAGGCTGGGTTTATTCAAATTTAACTAATTCCTGCTGATGTTCAAGTACACAAGTACATGTTCATGTACAAGTAACTAAAAATATTCTCTATGAGAAAGTTGGTGGTATATAGGATTTGAAGGCAATAGTGGTGTAAAAAGCAAGGAAACAAGCATCGAATAATAAGGGAATATGTAATAGTCCTATATTTAGCACATTTGTAGGATATTATGTTGTTTGTGTGCTAAATATAGGAGATTACATTTTCTGTTATTGTTAGTTAGACCCTAGTTTCCTTGCTTTTTACACCACTATTGCCTTCAAATCCTATATACCACCAACATTTTCATTGAGAATGTTTTTAGTTACTTTTCATTGATTTTTGATCACAACAGCAAAAATGACGACCAATTCTGAAGCTATTGGTGAATTTTCATTTTTTTAAAATGTTCCTATCCCAAGTTACGTGCAGTTAAGAAGGAGTATTTCGGGACTGGGAACGAGGTGAGGGGGGGGGGGGGGGAAAGAGGGCAGTACCATTTTGTTCTCTAAAACAGCGCAGTTGTGCGACATAAAACAACTGTAAAATCTTCTTCTCGTTTGATTGAAACAACTAGCTAAACGATCCGATCGTCTGGAGAAAAAAGGTCGCGTGTTTTAAATGACATTCATAGTCGGAGTCAAATCCTATATGGAACAAAACTTCTGATATGTACTGGAGTGTAAGGAGTTTCATGCACAGCACTTCTCATTTGTAGGAAGAATAGGATTCATCAGACACATGAGGACATTACCAATTGTACATATAACAGTTCACTGGTACGTGCAACTTACTGTAGTACAACAGTGAAGGTCTGACATACAAATGTATTACATACAGACAACAAATACATGGATAGAGAGCACAAACAAAAAACACTAAAAACTGAGTGCAATGTAATGAACCCCTTCCTACATAGTGGTGCAATTAACTCACAGAGGAAATGTCATACTCCCTGATATTTCCTTCCCTCCTCATCTCATCCAGCCACAGCAGCTTGTGGAAGTGGTCGCTATAGTTCTCCATTGTAAGAGGCTATTTGTACAAAGTGTGCTATAAGATGAAGTATGGGCCTCACACTAGCATGCACGGCTCAAACCTCAGCCAGCGATGGAAGGCATCCCTTCGGTCTATGACGTATGTTCCCTGGAACAATGCATGGATCTCCTGGAATGTCTACACCATCTCCAGACCTATTCAAACAAATTATAAAGGCACCACACAAGCCTTCTACACTTCACATAATGTGTAATTTTTGTATGGGGCTGTGGTGACCATTCCATAGTGTTTGTGACATACATGTATAGGCTGCTGTGATTTACTGCTGTGCACCGCGGATCACAATATCTTTGTTGGTTGCCCTGTACTTATTGACACCAATTATGCTCAGAATAGTATCGTAGTGAGGCAATAAGGTGAGCTACTTATTGTCACGCCTGCAATAGGCAGTCGTGAAATATATTTTGAGCGTGTAGATGAACTTCCAGATCTGATACTAAAAAGATCTTTGTCAGTAAGCATTCCTGTGTACACAATCACTGAAGCAAAATTGAGGACTGCAGAACCTTAAAATGTAGTCGCAAATGCGCCAATCTGTGGTCATTCTGGTATTTTCCTTACATTGGAGCTTCATACTGTAATATGACTATTTATAAAGCTGTCTATGAGATATCTTCTTTGCTGTTATAAGAACTTGCATGTATCAGTATTCCAAAATTATTAATTGAGGGGGGCAAACAAATATTTGACACATATCATCAATTGTTATACAGCTTGACTAATGATTTCCTTAACTACTAAACAGAAGATTCGTGCAACTGATAAGGTACAGCCAAATTATCTGGAGTCCAGCTTATCAGTGAGACACCCAAGTGGTTTGGAATATTATTATGTAAAACAGTTAACAAAACTATTTCAGCTCATATAATTTCAATTTTATACCTCGCTATTTAACATAGATCTTTGTTGTCATTGAAATGGATATATACATAGCATATTTGGGTCTCAATAGTATGCAAACAACTAGGTCTTAGTATACCAGTGAGTGAGCGTGAGTGAGTGAGTGATGAGTGAGCAAGTGTGAGTGAGAGAAGAGAGCAAGGGCAAGAAGAGAGTGAGAAGAGAGAGGGAGGGGGAGGGAGGGATGAGAGGGGGAGGGGAGGGATGAGGGAGGGCCGGAGTAGAGGGGGAGGGAGAGAGGCGGTGAGGGATGAGGGTGGAGCGGAGAGGGGGCGCGAGAGGTGGGAGGGAGAGGGGGAGGCGAGAGGGGGAGGGAGAGGGGGAGGAAGAGGGGGAGGGAGAGGGGAGAGGAGAGGGGGAGGGGAGGGAGAGGGAGGAGGGGAGGGGGAGGGAGGCAGGTGGGAGGGGAGGGACGAGGAGGAGGTGAGAGGGAGGGAGGGAGGGAGGAGGGATGGGATGGAGGAGGGAAGGGAGGGAGGAGGAGGGAGGGAGGGAGGGAGGTGCAGGAGGGAGGGGAGGGAGGCAGGTGAGGCTAGGGACGGAGGAGGGAGAGGACGGGCGGGAGGGAGGGAGGGAGGGACGGGAGGAGGAGGGCAGGGAGGGAATGGAGGGAGGGAGGGAGGAGGAGGGAGGGAGGAGGGAGGGAGGCGTGAGGGCGGGAGGAGGAGGAGGGAGGGAGGGAGGGAGGAGGACGGGCGGGAGGAGGGCGGGAGGGGAGGGAGGAGGGAGGGAGGGAGGGAGGGAGGAGGAGGGAGGGAGGAGGGGAGGGAGGGGAGGGAGGGAGGGAGGAGGGAGGGAGGGAGGGAGGGAGGGAGGGAGGGGAGGGAGGGAGGGAGGATGGAGGGAGGGAGGGAGGGAGGGAGGGAGGGAGGGAGGGAGGGAGGGAGGGAGGGAGGCGGGAGGGAGGGAGGGAGGGAGGGAGGGAGGGGGAGGGAGCCGGAGGGAGGGTGGGCAGGAGGGAGGGCGGGAGGCAGACGTGCTTGAGCAAAATGCTTTCATGTGAGCAAGAACTTTTGGAGTGGTAACTACCACTTCATGGTGTCCTACTGTGGATGCCTGATATACAGCCTAGATTAAGTATTCAGATGTTAACTGATTGTGCTGTAGACAGAGTTTTGCAAACAGAAAAAGAAGTTCAAATCTAAGGAACTATTAGTGAATGCCATAAACTATAGGTTTAGATAATGCATTCCTAATAATTATGGGTTTTGAAGAAACCTGTAGAACCTGGTAAAGTATACACTTTGATAACAACAAGTTATGAATCCTTCATAATTTACAATGGAGGTAGGTGGGGGAGGGAAGAATGTGTATACATTACATGCAGGCCTTTCTCTTTTGGGGCTGGCAGTCAGCAGCAGCCTAACCACCCATAATCATCGAGTAACATGTAAACTGTGCAAATTACTGCATGGAACAACCAACCCATATGATGCATGGTAAACACATACATGCACATGCAGGCAAACTCACAGACGAAGCTTTTCTCCCTCCACCGCATTGGACAATTTGCTCTGGTAATCATATTTTTTCTTCTTTGGTTCTGGTTCAAATATACGATTTGGCAAAATCAATTCAATGGTTTTTGTAACCACTGTAACTTCAATGTCACAGCAGTATTTAGTGTTGCTTCCAAAATCAAACACAAGGTAGTTCCTATAACTTGAAATACTCCACTGCACCAAGAGCAAGAGACACAGGGAGAAAGCGAAGTTGGTGAAAAGAGAAGGTGGGTGAAGAAGGATGCTAATAAGTGGTCGAAAGCAGCAGTCGCATGCACTAACAAAATACAATGTAGCTCTTGCTAACACAAATATTTCAAATGTGCAACTCTGTATAGTTCATGCAACTTTACCTGTACACAATGCAAATGAACATTACTGATACGATCAAAGATAGAACAGTGGCAATTATTGCATGCTGCCACACCTTATTGTCACTGCAATGTTTTCTTCACTCCCTTTGGCCACAAGAAGTGGTAGTTTGGGAGAGAGTTGAACTCGGACTGCAGGGTCTTCAATGACAAGATTCAACTCGCTTAGTATATAGTCTTTGTCTGACTCATTTCTGCATGTGTGTATGACTTTTCACAATCAAAATACAATGATTTGATTATTTTGATGTTAACTCACTTCATGACATAAATTGTGCCTTCTGCAGTACTGTCTCGTTAGAAACCGACAATCCCAAAGCTCCCACGGTATCCATTAAGCTTCTCCCTCAAGTGATGATACTCTTGTATTGATAACCTGGCCATTCTAGCATATGCATAAAGTTCAGACACAAGTAAACATGCTCACTACACAACCAAAGTCGACTATAGATTATACATAAATTCTACAGTACATTGCTCACCAAAGGGACTATACCAGGATTTTAGTATGCATATACAAGTAAATTAAAAAAATCTCGATTGAGAAAGTAATTTGTTGGATGTAAGATTTGCTGTGCAATATTTTGATACCTTTGTTTTCTGTCAAATCTCTTGTCTCTCTTGTATCTATTATTGTGTACTTACATTTCTATTGCGTGTACTAGAAATTTTTATACTATATGCGCTTAGGTCTCTTTCAGTGAAATGATTCCAAATATTAATTTATATATGGGATTGTTTCCGCGAAAAGGGACCTAACACATGTTTTTTCAAGTGTTCAATTTTTTTAAGTCTGAAATGTCCTCTACACATTGCATTGAGAATTGGAATATCTGTCATGGAGCTGTAAGGCTCTGGATTTATAATTAGCCATACATTTAAACGCAAGCGTTACATTTCTATTGCGCGTACTGGTGTATGCGTTAGGTCCCTTTTCGCCGAAGCGATCGCATATTATAATGACCTATTGTATAAATCATTTTATGGGCAGGATTTAAAACTTTTAACTGGTCAACCTTATTTGTATCTGTGACTGGTTTTGAAGCAGAACAGTTGGTTAGATGTGTGGTTCTAAAATAAAGAAATTTTCACCAAATAGTATTAGCTGTTGAGTTTATAGCAAAGCAAGGACTGCCATTTAGAGGTCACTGAGATGACAGGGTTAATTTTGCTAGTGATAGTACTAACAAGGGTAATTTTATTGCCACTCTGCAACTCCTAGCAAAAGGAAACACCATTCTGCAGAAGTCATCTGCCTGCACACACCAGGATTTAGAAAATTCATTGGAATCATCAATGAGGATATCTTTTTCTTTCTTACAGCCCCAAGTGGCAAAGGTGTTTGAGTTGACACAGTACATGTCAGTCTATTGCCTGCATGTTCCAGTACTAAACTTCCAGGACTCTGCAAGACCAGATAGGTAGAACAACATACCTGTTACAAGGTTTTTCTACAAATGTAAGGTTTGCCTAACAACATTTCTGGATGCAATGATTCTCCCATATCAGTACCCAGACAAAAAGTCATCTGATGGAAGTGGAAGCTGGGATTGGGGACAGAGACACTCTAGTCAAAGCTCAAGGGTTGAAGGCAGCACTGTCATCATTTCACACCATAGCTGTGTTTATTTTGACCAGATATTGTGAGAGGTCTTGCAGCCTAGCTTCAAAAGCGTGATGAAGATATTTTTGAAGCACACAGCATGGTTGACGAGGTTTTTAGTTGTATCAGCGTCACTTAGAACTAATATTGACACTGCGTTTCTTCAATGGTATGGTGAAATCCCTAAGCTAGCTGAGAATGTGGGTGTAGAAGAGGCTGTGCCCAGGAAAACTAGTTTGCAGAGAAACCGTTTGTAACGTCCCTAGTGAGAGTCCACAGGATCACTATGAAAAGGCAGTGGCTATTCCACTTCAGGACTACCTTTTAAGTGAGATGGAGGAAAGGTTTAGCAAGGAGGGTTCGTCATTGCTCGTGGTCTTCTATGCCCCATGCCATCTATTATCTTACTTCAACATTAGACCCATTCAAGTACATGCCAGACATGCTGAAATGGCAGTGTGATCTCACGTACCCACAATCCTAACTTAGAAGATGGCAGCCCTGTGGCAAATAGAAAAAGGGAAACGGAAGGACACAAACGGTGTATTTATTCCCAGTAACCTCCTCGTCTCGTACCCAGACCCAAATGTGATCATCGCTTACAGTATGACATCACGTACTGTAAGCGATTTTATCGTTACGTACATTTGGGTCTGGGTACGAGACTAGTAACCTCCTCTGCCCGTAGCCAGGGGGGGTTCGGGGGGTTCGAACGAACCCCCCCTCAGGGGGAAAAGGTCAAATTATGTGGAAGTACGGTAAAGGTCCCGGCCACTCTATAAGGCGATTAGGCGATTCCTGGGCGGCTAGGCCAATCCAGTCCTGGTCTTTCCCGCATTTAATAATATGGTCTTGAATAAAATGAAAATTAATTATTAATTTACACTGTAATTTTAATTCATACTCAATGCTCGCGCGCGCGCGTGCGCCGATCGAAAATGCCGCCGGGTAGCTCCCAGCAAAAAAAAGAGAGCGTGAACGAGCCGCTGCCTTGTGCCAGAAGCTTGATGTGTTCTTACCAACTGCAAAACGAAACGGCAACGGGCGATGGGCAACAGTCGGATCCTTTAGTCACAGAAACAAATTCTGCCACAGCGGCAGCCACAGAGGAAATCGAATGTAGCGATCACTCTGATAAGTGCGAAACTACATGTAGTGAAATGGTTGCGCCAGATTTCTAACGAGCCTGAAATCACTACGCAGCAAGGTGCATCCACTATGAATATCCGAAATATGACTTCAATTCATGTAGAAAGGAATATTGAAGAACCAGATCTGGAGGTGTTAAGTTATGTATGAGTGTACTGGTACATGTGTCTGCAAATTGGTTTGCATTCATGTTGCAAAATCAATGTTTTCAAAAGCTTCCGCGCTTCGCGCGGGCGGGGGGCACATCCCCCTCCCACACCCACACCCTTATGGTGATCCACGCCCACTTTAGGTCCACATTTATTATTTTCGAACCCCCCCCTTTTCCCGACCTGGCTACGGGCCTGGACCTGTGACATTGATACTTTTCCAAGTATTCACAGTCTTTTAGTAGTAGGATGCACTCTACCTATTACCAGTGCAGAAGCGGTACCCGATGGTTTTCGCTGTTGGGAAGATACATACCCCTATGAGCACAATAAGTTGGGCGTGGCCCAACTTTAGCGTGCAATCGGTCTATAAATAGTAGCACACGCACATGAGTAAACTGCCCTCTGCTGACAGCTAACCTTAATAAACACACTAATTGGGTGATAATAGCCCACATGAAATGCTGCTGCAATCTGATTGGACTGCAATCCCTTTGCAGCAGGAATATATACGTTCCTAGACCCTTATGGCACTCTAAGGTCGGGCCATGTACATCTAGCTAAATAAGAATGTAGCTTGCCACTAAAGTTATTCTTTCGTAACCCCCAAGACTATATTAATGTTACCTTGTCAAATTCAAACTTGTATTTGAGTCTTTTCCACCGCCTTTTTAGGTGTGAGGGCGCGAAAACAATGGTGCACGTGATCCGTTCCCTTCTGCGTACATGCAGAGCTCCATTGCAACATATGAACTTTTTCATGAATCGCTGTGGACTAGTGTATACGAGTCACCCCACTTACAGACATATTATATCCCGCCGAAAGGAAGAAGAAGTTTATGCATACACGTACACACCGATTGCTCTTACCGTACCGTAAGAGCAATCGGTGTGTGTACGTGTATGCATAAACTTCTTCTTCCTTTCGGCGGGGATATAACATGTCTGCCGTCACTTACGCACAGTGCATGATCAGACCAGAGATAATATATATATTATCTATGATCAGCCTCTAACCTCGTTCCCAGACTCTCCAGTCATATCGCGTCATGGCCCGCAAAACATTAACGCCTAAATCGACCAGAATTGCGCATGAAGGATTGTAATGAAGCAGAAGTATATCCTCCTCACATTACTACATCTTCTAAAGAATGCATCCAAGAAACTATTACAAAGAAAACAAGCCAGACTTCGGCAAGCTTGCAGAAGCCCGACCATCTCTCAAGCCGTTCCTCCTCCCCAGTCCTTCCACGACCCATGCCTACACTCTCGACTTTAGCGACCGGGACGCGTTGCGAGAACTCACCTGTGCGCTTCTGGAGTGCGACTTCGGGCTCCGAGTGGAGCTCCCCGTGGGAAAGCTCGTTCCCACGCTGACACTGAGACTCAACTATATCCATTGGGTGGAGGACCTTATCAGCTGCGTGAGCGGGAAAATACCCACAGGCGACTCCGTGTTAGGAGTTGATATAGGTAACGTATGTGTACGTCTTTGTACGTCTATTTGTGCCACGTGTGCACCCTAGTCTCGTTCCCAGACTGTATAATGCACGAGTGAACGCCACCGTGAATGCTACAGCCACCTTGAGTGAGCATGTCATTGCATTGCCTGTGTGTGTGTGACAAATGTGTGCATCTATGCATAACAAATGTCATCTCACAGTCTGTATGTGTGTATGTGTGTGTGTGACTTGGTGACAGTGTGACAAACCTTGCAAAGTTGTAGCGATAAGGTTACAAAAGTGGCATTGAACTTGTCATGCAATTCTGATATGCATTTCGAGTCAATGTTTGTCCATTCCAAGTTTTTAGATGTAGCCCTGTATGTAGGCGTTCATTCCTTTGCTCATGTACATTTTCCCTGTCAGGTACAGGAGCTTCATGTATATATCCATTGCTGGGCTCCAAACTCAATGGATGGAGATTTCTTGCTACAGAGATGATAAAGATTCAGTCACCTACGCATTAAGCAATGTGCCAAAGAAATTCCATGGACACCAAATCAAAGGTCATTTTGTTTATACGGGATGTTTCCAAATGTGTGCAGCACTTTTAAACGAACATTGGACTAATTTACAAGTACAAAATTTTAAAATATGTTTAAGAGTTATGTTTATTGTTTTCGTAGAATTTTATGATTGGTTTCAAGGGAAATGAACAGTAATGGTGTAGACCAGATAAACTGAACTGGAATTTGATTATTTTCTTCCCCAAAAAATCTAAACTATCTAAGTTAACTGCTCCTTTTTGAGGTTGTTTATAGGACGTTATGCACAAGAAGTGAATTCTATCAGTGTATCGGTGTTGTGACTTAAAAAAGGAAAGGGTGTGGCTAAGTAAGAGGGGAATGTGTGTAGTCAGTAAGTACTAGAGATGAAAGGACCTTATAGTGGTATGTTTCCTATGTAGTTGTGCAGGTGTCTGGTGATACCCTTCTCCTTGGAGCACTGGAGGATCAGCAGTACCATTTCTGCATGTGCAATCCTCCCTTCTTGGGGATGGGAGGAGAGGTATGGGGGTGTGGCTCGCTCCGGGAGCAGGCCTGTCCCGTCCACCGTTAGCACGGGAGATGTGTGTGAGACCATCACTGCAGGGGGGGAGGTGGAGTTGTGCAGAGGATCATCAGAGACAGCCTCAAGCTGAGAACAACAGTCAGGTGAGATAGGGGAGTGTGTGTGGTGTGGGGGTGTGGGGAGTATGTGTGGGTATAGAGGCATGTAGAAAATGTGATAGTTGCCATTGGATTACTGGTGGAGGTGGAGAAATTATTAATCTTTAAGTTCTGTGTTAACCAATAATTGCCAGATGTAAGTATAACCTTACATTTCCTTACGATATTCAACATTTTGAATGACATGTAAATAAGTGCTAACAATAAACTTTTAATGGCATCAAATGGTGTGCCAGGTTGTAGGCTCAATCCACTGTGCAAAGCCATATCCACCTGCTACTGGCATTCCTATGATCCATGCTGTACTAACAAAACCAGGATCAAAAGTAATGTTTAAGAACGAACTGATGCTCGCGTACGGTACTGCCTGCTTGGAAAACGACCTATATCAAAGGTACCATAGTGGCACAACCCACAAAAGAAAGTTCAGAGTTTCAGTGGACTATTGGGGAGAAATTGTTGACATTAGAGCATGGAGCCATGTTTTTCAAAGACCAGCAGCCTGTCAGTTTGGTGATTCCACCTCCGACTCTACCCAATGTCGCTACTCAGGATGCCTGACCAGCCCTAAGCGAGCAAGACAATGAGGATTTTGATAGAGAAAGGGACTTAGAAGAGCTACAGAATGAGGATGAAGCAGATGAATTAATGTTAAGTGGAGAACAGCACGTTGTACAGACCTCGCCAGATGTCAACCTTTCGGAGCCACGTGGGCAGAAGTGGGAGGTGCTCGATGCTGGAACTCGTTTGTCAGCGAGCCACAGCAGTACTGGGCATGAATGATTTGCGCATCAAATGGTCCAATCAGCCACATTCAGTTGAAGACTGCTTCATGTTTCCACATGACTATTTTAACCATGTCTTATATCTGACAAATGCAAACCTCCCAGACAGTGTCAGGAATTTCACAAAGCATGAATTCATGCAATGTATTGGAGTGCTATTCACTACTGCCTAGTCAGTCCAGGTAACATTAAGAATCTCCTAACACGCAAGAAAGTAGGCTAGTTCCACCATTCCATTTGAAAGAGCGATTTGGGTTGGGATGTGATCTCTTTCAGGACTGGAAAGCCCACCTCCAACTGGCTGTGCCAAGAAGTAGAGGATGCTCAAACGGATCCATGGTATCTTGTCAAGGCAGTGGTGGATGCATTTAATGAGTGCAGGGAAAACCAATTTAGTCCCTGGAAGTGAAGTGAAAATGTAATAGATGAAGAAGTGGATCCCTGTTTTTGATAATACTCCTGAAGGCATACCGAAACTTACCAAAATCATAAGGAAGCCAGAAGGTGTTGGAATGGAATACAAGGTCCTTGCTGATGCATATAATGTTGCATATTGAGATTCAGGAGTCAAAGGAGAACATGGCTAACAAGGATTTCACTGATCACTATTCCAAGCATACTGCACTTGTTCTGAGGCCCACAAAGATGCTTCATGGTAAGGGCCATATTGTCTATGGGGAGGGGATTCAGCACATGGCATGTACTACACTGGCTTGCTAAAAACTGCACATCGAGGCTTTCTCAAGAGTTACCTCACTACTCTGGCATGGACTGGTGATGAGGCTTTCCCAAGAGATACTCAGGCATGGACTGGCAAAGAACATCGTGGTGCAACCAAGTCTGTTGAAACAACAAGATCAATTGGAGGGAGGGAATGTACAAAATATATGGACATGCCTGGAATGAACCAGGAACAGCAGAGTACCTAAGAAGTGTCTCCTAAGTACTTGAAATCATACACTACCAGTTGATGACCACCAGAAGAAGTGCTGGAGACTCAATCCTGATACTGGCTTGAGTGAAAACATTATATGGTCGGTTCCACGAACTCAGATGATAAATCATAATTATCTGGAACAAGATGGCCTTGCTCTATAAAGGACAGTGGGAACACATCAGTGGTGGTTCAGATGTCTGTGTACCATAATAGGATTTATTGAAGTAGATGCATATTGTTACTTAAATAGACATGCAACTCCACCTAAGCATCCAAATTTGGCTATCATGCTATTGTCAAACAGGTATGATGGAGCCCCTGTAGAGGAAAACAAACATGTTAGGGCATTACGAAAGAGACCATTGGCACAAAGGGATGACAGCTTTGTTGGAGAGGAAGACTCCACTGTCCATCATCTTGTCCCTATACCAGAGTATCTGCGTCAGTACGGCAAAAAAAAAGGCAAAAAAAGTGAGAATCATAAGAAGCATGGCTCCTCACTTAGGTGTCGCTTGTGCCCAAAGCCTGCTCCACCTGCTTATTACTGCTTCTCAACTTGCAGCAATGCCAATGGTTGCAAACCATTTGCACTATGTGGTCCTAAGTCTGGGCGGAACAGTGGAAATGTGCATTGCTGTCACTGTGCACCAGATTTGAGGAGTGCAGCAATTGTTCTACAGGCCATTGACATACACGTATTCTCCCAACCCCTTTACTATGTTGTTGTTTCACTTGATTTGGAACGTTTTCATATCATTTACTATATGTGATGCACAGTTATAATCATTTAAAGATCGTGTATGTGTTGAAAACGATGAGAACGTTGATAAACTATTGATTATCTCAATTATAGCAAAGGCACATTTGCATTATTCATTATTTCAATCATATATTGAATGAAATTGACATTGCCAAAAACTTTCAAACAACAGTTAACTCTTATTGCCTATCGTAAGGTATACCTTACAATATTTTAGGCAATTGTAGGTTTAACAGCTCACTCTGATTTCAAGTGCTCTAAACACATGCATCCATATCTCCCATCAGAGTCTGTGGCTCAGAGATTATGGATGTATGAAAAGTAACTCTTTCTATTCAGCGTAGGAGTTTGCAAGAAATAAAATAGGGCAACTGTGGATGGAATACTGATAGTGAAACCAGAAATCCAATTAAAAAACATGCATCACATGTGTCAAGCTTTGTTTTATCTACTTTAGTGAGCTTACAGTATAACTGTGTACAGTTTACCTTGAAAATTTACAGAGCTTTGATAGATTAGAGTGTCACATGCTTTACAGACATCTTGTAATGTGTTACTGATTATGTGTGATTGTATAGCTGACTGAATAACTTCAAACATAATGTGAGAAAATAATCCCCTCATCCTGCTGTTTAGATATGGGAGCAACATGCGTTTTGCTGTACGCAATATCACAAAATATCCCATGTCATTGGTATATGCTTCCCCAATACCTCTATCACAACTCTGGTCTCCCACCCTCTTCCAATGCCCACTCCCACTACCCCACCCCCTAATGCTCCTCTTCCTGCTGTCAAACAGGTGGTACACATCCATGCTGGGCAAGAAGTCCAGCCTATCACCACTCAAGGCTGAGCTCAGAAAGCTTGAAGTAAGCCCCAAATGGTGGGACCCATGGCCAGTGTCACGTGGATTTGTATTCATTGAAGGTCCCGGTGATCACTACAACAGAGTTGTACAAGGAAGGACAAGGCGATGGGCCATCGCTTGGTCCTTTGACCATTCCTTGAAGTATAAGGTCTGCATTCCATTCCATGGATCTGGTTCCATGCTCATGCATATATGCGGTTTCCACGTGTTGTGCCAGCAAGATGTAGGTCAAGGGGCACGTAAAAGACCACACCCCCAGGAAATGGCACTGTCCAATTTTCCTGGTACCCCTGAAGGCCTCTCTGAAGCGGTCCAATGGGTCCAGGCTAGGTTCAAGGAGCTGGAGGTGTGTTGGCTTATTTGGGGGAGGTCTCGTGTCAGTATGAGTGTTCCTCCATCAGGTGGAGTGCTCTATGGTTGCACAGACTAGCTCATGTGTGGAGTTGCGATGTAGTGCCACGAAGGACACATGGTTGAACCAGAGGAGAAAGAGAAGGCTCCTTCAGCAGTTGGAGAGGCTGGAGCAGCAGTCCAGTACAGGTTTGTGCAAAAATCGCTCATGTCGTGTCATGTCTGTGCATGTCTAGTTGTTTGCGTGTGTGTGTGTGTGTGTGTGTGTGTGTGTGTAGCGGGTGTATGTTTGTGTATGCATTTGGGATCATTGCCACTAAAAGGGACCTAACATGTATAAGAATTTGCAGCACAAGCAATAGAAATGTAATGCTTGCATTGAAATTTTTTGTGTGGCTTAAAAGAAATTTAGTGTCTTCAACTTCATGACAGATAGTCTGATTCTCAGTGTGTAAGACTGCTATCAGAGAACATCTCAGACTTAGACTTCTTGAATTATTATTTATTTTTATGAAATTTTTAGTTAGGTCCCTTTTTGCTGAGGCCTACATACCTCCTCTCTTCCCCTTCCCCTTCCCTCACCTCACACTAGACCACGAATGTTTGCCCACCATGTGTAGTTATGTCTGCACAATATTGGGTACAGTTATCTAACTGATTAGTTAAACCCCCCCCCCCCCCCTCCCCTCCCCACCACCTACCCTAATGCTTGCTCCTGGATCTTATCCCTATGAAGATGTGGGGTGCGGAGGATGGACTTATACTGCATATAACCTTTGATCAGTGTAGCATCACTGAGTGTTGTATCATCATTGCCAGGGGCGTTGTATATCTATTGCCTTGCAAGAGTTACATTGTATTGAGTATTACAAGTCTATCCTGCTATATGCCTCACATGATCACCATTCAGTGCCGGAGCCAACGATGATACATGTTGGTCACTCCCACAACTTATCCACCTACTTTACCATGTCACGCCCACTGCCCATTCATCTGGTCACGTGATGTCACCCTATCAGTCATGTGACATAGATCTCTCATGCATTTCCTTGTATCCCTCTATTTTGACGCCCACACCTACACAAACCCACACATTCTCACAACCACACTGCACACTGCCACGTTCTCTGTCACACACACACACACACACACACACCACATACACTCCCACACATGCACAACACACAAACGTTCCCACACACATGTTTGTTTTCTTCGGATGTGCACCAATACGACTTGCCAGGTGGACCTAAAAATGACGGACAGGACAATCTTGCACAGAAGCAGAAGATAATGGAAGAGCTTGCCTCCCTCCACACACCCTGCCATGCAGAGTTCCTGTGGAGCACAGCACTGCAGGAGACAGCTGCCAGCCCCGTGTCAAAGAAGGGGGCCTGTCAGGAGGTGTCTCCCTTGGGTGTGGTCATGAGGGGGGAGTGGCTCTTGAAGGGATGACAGAGACGTAGTCCACCAGATCATGCAGTATCTGACCAATAGTATGGCTGTCCATTGAGTTCACTGTTTCTGTTCCTGTCATGTTTTGTTGTGCATTGGCTTGTGAAGCTCTTTTATCTGTACAGCTTGCATATTACGACATACCTGTAGCTACAATACATGATGTATAGGGTCCAGGGTACATGCGTGGGGGGGGGGGGGGGCTAATCAGTTTTCTATGGTGGTTAGCTTTGATATTCATAATTTCCAGGAGGATTTATTAAATTATCCAGGGCTAGCAGATCCCCATGTATGATTATTAAATAGAAATAGCCCATTCCTATAACTCAAAGCTTATTTACATATTTCTATATGCTAGTACTCTTCAAGTTTGATCAACTCAACATAATGGTTTATTCACCTCCACTGGTTAATGCATCTCAATCTACCACTGTGAAGAAATTGGGGGTGGCAAAGATGCAATAACTACTGCACTATGCCATACTGAACATATTAGCACGTGGACACCACTGAGTCTTCTGTTACTACACTGTAGCTTCCTTATCAGGGACACAACTGAAATCGACATTTGATACACCTAACCACTCCATCTCCTCCCTCCCATCTCTTCGGAAGACTTTCAGATATATTTGATATCATGATAATGATAAAATCTTCGTGACATAACAACTCAGATAAGTCCTGCCAATCATATTTAAAAGCACTTGTATAATATGACCTGGCAAATACTAAATTGATGTGAGCACTTATGCAGTTGTGCTCTGTGCGGTCAGAGCCATATTTCATGTTATGCATAGGGTTTCCATGGATCCACATTCACAGAACAAATCCAAAAGATTCGATGGAATTGAGGAAATCAAATAACTGTATTGGTACTGGTTTGTCAACAGAAAACTGCTGAAAGGAATATACCAATGATGCCCTGATGCCCTGGATGGTAATCAAGATGTGGAAGATGATCTACTTATTATTTATGTTGTATGACCATTGACCGTGCCTGGCCTGATCTTTTGTGATAACTGCATGTAACCAAAAACAGCATAATTAATAATTTGAAAGTCAAACGGTTAAGTCACTGTTACAATAAAAATGACTTAGTCAAGCCGTAGTCATGTGCACTGCGAGTAATTTGAAATGTGTTCCACCAGTATTTGTGTCGAGGGATACAGTTAATCCCAATTCAAGACCAGCATAACACAATTCATCGTTTGTGCATAAGGTCTATATATATATGCTAGGTATCTGATTTGTATTTGTATGCATAATTATAGCTTGTATAGGTTTAATAGCCTAACTATAAATCAAATCGAAGATTTAGTGTTTCATGGTCAACAGTTGCATTTAAAGGTTTGTTTGGTTGGGGAACCTGATTGATCGCTTGCATATGTACTATCAACTAAATGCAATCGTCAGTCGGTAGCTTCAAAGCTAGCGGCGTAGCGATGCATGCTGTGACGTCTATTGCAAGTCCATATTGCCATTTTCCAGTTACATGGGTCTAAAAAGATCTAAGGTAAACCTCTAAATAGCTTCCACACTAGCTACCATCACATCATCCCATGAACATATCACCATCATGCACTGCTCAGTACTCCCTCCATGGTAAACCAGTTAAATGTATTTTAATGAATACAAATACTCGATAACCTATAGGCTAAGCAATTGTAACACTGATAAACATCTTCCTTTCGTCCAGCAGAAATGTATGAGCTAGAATTCATAAACACTTGATTGAAGCAACCACAACGGCTCAACCTAAGCTGCATGCACGCCTTCTATTAACATCCTAATAGCTGTGCTTGCATCCTCCGTCGTCTTCACCCACGTCTTCGCGGCATGAAGAACGGCAGCGTGATTACCGCGTAAAATGGCCCTAACCTGCTGTCGCTCCACGATCATCTGCTCCTGGCACACGCGATCACAGTCGCACACTTTTCTCGTTGCAGACTCGACCATGACGCCAAGCCTATTGGTTATGTACGTGGAAAACAGCGTTATGCACTGGGCCACCTTTAGCGCCTCGTTTGCAGCCTCAATCGCCCGCTGGACTTGCGGTGCTGTTACGGAGGGGTTAAACTGCATCCCGCGATAACTATTCCTCGCAAGGGTTCGTTGGTCATGGAAGTATGGTCGGAAATGAACGCAAGGCACCTGCCAATGTCTTCTTCCACATTTCTACACTCGTCGTTAATATAGCAAGTTTGCTTAAAGTTTGAAATTGTTTCATTGAACTCATGATTTAAGCAGCCTACTCGATTGACAAGGGAGCTTGTTTCATCGAACAGAGGTTCGTCCAAGGCTTTGCACTCCTACGGAAACGATAGAAACTGGTACGTGACTACTCGTCCCCTGGGCCATACGAACCATACCATCTGGTCTTCCCTCGACGAGACCCGCCATGTTGGCGCCGTCCAGCAACGTCGCTCGCACTGCCTGTAGTTTCAAATATGCGCGTCCAACTCTTTTACGCTCAGCATCATGCCCATCGGCACTTCCATTTGCAGCCCACGTCGCCGTGTGTGTTCTGAGACAGCGCCAGGTTCGGTCGATTTCGTCGACGTGGTAGCAGCGTAGGAAACGAATCGACGGTAGACACAATAGCTTCACTATTCGTTAACTGCAGCGGGGTGGGAATGCGGAGGGAAGACGGGAGGATTTGGAGCCGAGCGGCTCGCATGGCGTCCGTTATCCTCCGTTTTGATGCGCTTTCCTGGGTTTTGGCTTGCACTGGCCGCTCCCACTTGCGCTTACGATTGGTCATAGACCAGTACAGCTGTTGGGGTTGCTCTGCCCGCCCGCCCAGCGCAGTACGCGAGTCGATGCACGTCTCCAAAGAGATCGCTGTCGTTCAACAACGACCCTAGGTCCAAAGAGTCCAAGCTGGCAAGGCCTTCCAAATAGTCTACCGGGTACCTAGCCGACAACGATCCAAGGTCTAGCATGGGTTTGCGGCGTGTCGGTTGTAATACGACCGTGCCGTGATTTGTGAATTAGTGCGCCTCTCCGCTATGTGGCACGCCATAAGTATTGCATGAAAATGACTAAAATCGCCCCTTTATAGGCGCTCAAGAAACGAAGTGGAATTATTTTTAAAACAATTATTATGATGATTCGAATCGAGGGTACTATAGTACACTGGAGCACTCACTGCACAAACAAGCAATTCACATGAAAAGTTGAGAAATAATCACAGGATGCCCGATAATCGTCATGAGATAAATCGCATTCATTCCACTAGCACAACTGTTTTCCTTTGACGAAACAAAGAGGAAGTAAACGATTGCCGTACATGACCATCCCCTCGGGATGCTCAAAAGTACTTAGTGGCATATGCTCACCCTACCTCAATAGCCTTGATTGCCAATGTCCATACAAGGAAAACTGTCGTCATTATCACCCTGCGTGGGGATTCCAATTGTTAATTTGGAGCATAATATCCACCCCTCCCCAAAAGTACAAGGATAAAGGGAAAATGTCTTTATTTATTTTTACATGTAGACAGGAATTGAAGAGCTTTTCAAAGCCTGCTAAGATCTTTTGTGACTTACATCGATTTCTTCATCAGCATGCAGTGCCACGCCTCCTGCCAAAGCTTCACTGTCCTTGAAAAGCTCAAGGGGCCCACGGGGGAGGAGCTCTGTGTTCTGCCCACACTGAAGTCCTGATCGAGCCTTCTCACAAGTCGGGTCTTTGCTGAAGAAGAGACCTTTGTACTTAGGGGCACAGCTTTCTATTAATATCTAATTAATCTGATCAGCATTGTGTTAAAATTTCTTCTTTTTTTTAAGTGTACAAAAAGACAATTGTATATAAAGAGTAGGCATAGATAAATGAGTATTGTTTTAACATTGGGTAGATTGTCTGGTTCCTTGTGTGGTATATAAAATGTTGTATTTGTGTCAATTCCTTGCTTGAATACCTGGACCTCTCCCCCCCCCCACCCCTCCCACCCATAATGTGAGCTGCATGGTCGTAAGACATATAGAGTGGTCCATATGATTAGTTGCCCCCAACCATACTAAGCCAAACCTTAGTGCTAGTCTGAAGTGTTCCATTGCATCACCATAGCGTTTCAGTTTCTCTGCAGGAGGCTACCCAGCTTTGTATGAAGTCCAGCTGTGCAATGCGTTCGTTCTGTACACTTCAGTAATCTTTCATTACAGAACGAACAAGCAAATAGAATTACCCGATGGACCCCACTCTTGAAGGGCAACGTACACTTCAGCAGCTTTCTCCATATTACCCTCACGTTCATAGATATCAGCCAGGGCCAATGGGGCATCAGAAAACTGGCCATCCAAGTCCACCGCCTTAAGCAAGTTCACCTTGGCCTAATCAAATGGAAAACATTTTTGAGAACACAGTGGCAGCTGATTCGTCAGTCAGTCCAAATGAAATTTATTTCCAACCTAACACAAACATACCCTCACCTTCTGAATCGTGGAAGGACCGGATGATTGGGCAATGCCTTCCAACTGCATGTAATAGTGTGGAAACCATGGAAACAGAAGTGTGAAGAGAGGGAGGGGGAGAGAGGGAGACCACACAGACACAGATACAGGCAGCAGGTTTGAGCAACATCAAATCAATTGTGCATCATGTGAATGCTGAACGAGTCACCCTCCCATACTCACAAATAGCTGCACAAACTATTTGTTTCAATATCAACACTGTATGTACTCTTCTATACATGACAGGACCAAAGTGTGTGCATCACTACTTTTAACCACATGCACAGTAATTGATGCATGCATAAAAGACAAAGCATCTCCTCAAACTGGTATACCAATTGCTGCATTGGACACTACACTCGTTCATGGTGTACATTTCTCCTTCTCCCTCCCTGCCACCCTCAATGCCTACCCTTTACGCCTCAACCCCCTCCCACATCCACCCTCACATATACACACACACATAAAGTTGCTGTGCTGGCTGCTTGATGTACTGTTTCGCCATTCGGGCAATTTCAATGGCTTCAGTGTCTGATTTTGTAACCTGGTAACATCGGATCAGTGCTGTGTGTGTATGAGAACACGCCACTTCAAGCACTCACACAGCACAAATTACACACATGAAGCTTAGTAAAGTGTCTAGCTATAAGCAAAGCTGATATATCTGAATAGGCAAATTAAAAACTATTACACTTCAAACCACTCCATTATGAAAATGAGTAATTAATGATAATGCAATGCATTTTATTAATCGTCTAGGTTGACTTGTATATTATCATTTATAAGTCTAATTTTAAAACATGAAGGTACCTCCATCTATTTTACAACTTAACAAATGTAATTGACACATTGGGGCCGATGCAGTACTTCATACTTAAATGATTTGTACTCTGCCCTACCCCTCCTCCCAAATTACGCAGCCAGATTCCGCTGAAGACTTAAACTCAAGGTGGAAAATGAACCATGGGCATGTGACTATCATTGCCAGCCTCTAAGTGCACTTATTTCTCTAACAATTTAACGTTATTTGGATCAGTATTGTACATGTCAGAGCTTGTGGTCTTAGTTTGCCCAATACTTCCACCATTGAATGTAAGTACTACGAGCAGGGCAGTATTTCCTCACACCACATTGCAGGTTAGAATGCTTCCCATTAGTCACCTCCCCGTGTACTGCCGCCACATGCCCACCATACCTTCATACGCTTCAAAGAATGCGGGTCCTGATGGATCGTTTCTGCATACTTCCTGATGGCTTGCTTTGTGTCATGCTTTGCAAAGCTAAGTGACGCTGAACAGAAAAATATAGATTATCACATTCACATATGTCCACACACAGACACACACACACACACATACACACCAACTATTTTTGCAAGGTGTAAACAGTTATGACATCTTCAGAACTACACCTTTAATGAACACCTCCCACCCTATTTTCGTAAGTAGAGAATTTGAAACGGACGAAAGGGGGGGGGGGGGGGGGGGGGGACACTCCTCTGTAAGCACCCTGTACACAGCACATTTGGGGTGAGGGGAGGAGTACAAGAAGGGAAATGCAATTTGTGATGCCAGTGCTGAGGATCAGTAACTTATCTGCACTAGTTTGTAGATGCATTTATAAATTTATGTATTCAATCCACTGGTGCACAAGATATGTAAGTACATAAACACACACACACACACACACACACACACACACACACAACACTGAAACACTCAAGGCACACATGCCTTTAAATACACACCTTGCAAGAAATTAGCCTCAGTGCTTTTGAAACACAATGACTGCGCCTACAGTGAGATAATTCATACTTTACAAACATGTAACCCATGTTATTCAAAGACACAACTGCCCAGACACATTTTTTCATCGCACACCTCAAGGCAACAAACCATACCTTTGCAATAAAGCAATGGGCTTGGTTCCGGTCAGCCAGGTCTCTGTTTCTGCTGATGCTCCACCCCTTGGCCACCAGGGCTCTGGGTGTATGGTGCTCACACACAGCAGCTCAGAGGACAACCTTATATGGTAATGGGTCAGAATGGTAGAGACCATAATACCTCATCACTACACATGCAAAGATCTTCAGCACACACACATACACATCACTATACACACGCACAATCAGCACACACACATACACACACACACACAGACACACACATACACACTAACTATACACCATAGTTAAGACTAATCACGATTTGCTATACACTGGCATAAAACGTATTAAACACAAACAATTTGGAACATTCTATGAGATAATGACCCTTGTCCGATTTATGTTTATAACATAAAACTCAAATTGCTGTAACTTATCAACGATTAATGCTATCGACTCACTATTTTCAAAACTTCATCCTACATCGTTTCTCTATGTGTAAATGTAGTTTGGTGCCTTGCACAATCATAGTGCCGACGTTACGAGGTCCGATACCCCATCTTGTTCAAAACCTCTACATCTTTAGGTAGGAGCATTCAAATTGTTTCAAATTCGGTTTGACTTAGAGGGGTCCTGTTGCTATTGATTTGTTCTGTTCGTTAACATTTTGCTTTATCCATTACGGAGATACTGCTGTGCAAATTTAATGTACATTTTCCCAGTCGTTTCGCGCCAATCATTTTGGCAAACCACGTACCCACGTACAATTCAATGTATGGGGGAAATTTTTGGCGGAATAGAGCGGGAAAATGTGTATAGACTTTGCACAGCTGTATCTCTGTAACGGATGGGATACAAATCAAGGAACTTAACAATCAATAGCGACAGGACCCAACACCGAATTTGAAGAGATTTAAACGTTCCTACCTAAAGATGTGGAGGTTTAAAACCTGATGGGGTATCAGACCTCATAATGCTGGCACTATGATTGTGCAAGGCACCAAAATACCTATTCGCATAGTGAAATGGTGCAGGATGAAATATTGAAAATAGGAAGTTGATAGCATTAACCGTTCGCAAGTTATAGCAATTGGGTTTTATGTTATAAACATAAATCCACGGGTCATTATCTCGTAGAACGTTCCATTTGCCAAGAGATTTCGATACTACATGTACTGCATGGCCAAAAGAAACACTAACAGCACTGGCTAAGGTGTACATCACACGAGGCTGGCACCATCACATGCAGCCATCCCATGTAGCACTGGCTAAGGTGTACATCACATGAGGCTGGCACCATCACATGCAGCACTGGCTAAGGTGTACACCACACAAGGCTGGCACCATCACATGTAGCACTGGCTATGGTGTACACCACACGATTCTGGCACCATCACAAGCAGCATTGGCTAATGAGACTGGCACCATCACATGTAGCACTGGCTATGGTGTACACCACACAAGGCTGGCACCATCACATGTAGCACTGGCTAAAGTGTACACCACACGAGGCTGGCACCATCACATGTAGCACTGGCTATGGTGTACACCACACAAGGCTGGCACCATCACATGTAGCACTGGCTAAAGTGTACACCACACGAGGCTGGCACCATCACATGTAGCACTGGCTATGGTGTACACCACACGAGGCTGGCACCATCACATGTAGCACTGGCTAAGGTGTACACCACACGAGGCTGGCACCATCACGTGCATTTACTGCAGTCTGCAGTGATTTGATTGTGAGCTGTTCTGATGTGGGTGATTAAAGATATGTTGACACTCTTACAGATACAGTAGTTCAGTTGGGGGAGGGGGGAGGACAATACGTCTGTACGAAATAATTAAATACGAGCAAGACTTAATGAAAAAAAACCTTTGAACTTTTGCAGAATCTGAAATCCGTGCAAATGTGTCCATGTGTCTGAGAGTGTACTGATCTTGTATTCTTGCCTACATCAAGGGAGCAACATTAAACCACAAGTATTCTTTAGAGCATACAAGTTGCACTAACTGTGTTGAATAGTTCTTCCGCTCCACCCCTCCTCCCCAGTCTTGCCATGCATAAGGCCAAGTCACAGTTCATATCTGGACTGAAGTTGAAATTCTAACATTGCAATGGAGATGGTATAATATGATAACACCTTCCTTCACATACTGAAATTGTGAATTTATAAATATGTAACACAATTTTGGCAATCAAAAATATATCTACTTTTATTAATTAACAGACACTACTGGCTAATCAGCTACAATGATTTCTAATAGATCCACTGATGATGTCATTAATATACAAACAGAATAAAACAAGGAGTACAGTTGTAGAAACGTGGGAGGTTTGCACATTGGAAGGCACCCTCACACACGTGTATCCAAACACCTCTCCCTCTCCCACACTACTCCACTTACTTCTTTCCTCATCTTTTGGAATGACATGACAGCTCCTGTTGGCAAATATAAAGCAACGTTTGTGAGTCACTTAATTCCAGGTCCTCATGACTACATCAATGTGACAATCCATTCAGGTGGTATGTGGGAGGATATGGTATGAGGGGAGTGGTATGTGGGAGGATGTGGTATGAGGGAGGATGTGGTATGAGGGAGGATGTGGTATGAGGGAGGATGTGGTATGAGGGAGGATGTGGTATGTGGGAGGATGTGGTATGAGGGAGTGGTATGTGGTGTGAGAAAAAGTGACACATGGAAGGACACATTGAGGGAGGGGTGGGGTGAAGTATATACACACATGCATCCATGTAACTACACATGCTGTATGCACAGCACACACACACACACACACCATACACACACACACACACACACACACACACACACACACACTGGAGTACAGTACATGTATGTGAATGTTCACTGTAGATGCACTCATGAATCTGACTGTCCAAGAATCAAATTGCTATGCTTCTGTATGCCAATCCATATACATACATTCAACACGCTTGTACAAGCCACGCCCATTCATACCAATGTGATCCTTTCCTGCTAGACATGACTGTGCTTCAAGCCATCCCTTCAGCCTGCAATTGACATTAGGTCATACATGAATACACACGCGTATAATAAAATGTGTTGATCCCGTGTGCAGTACATGTGATCCTTGTGCAGCACATGTGATCTCATGTGCAGCACATGTGATCTCTTGTGCAGCACATGTGATCTCATGTGCAGCACATGTGATCTCTTGTGCAGCACATGTGATCTCTTGTGTGGAGAATCAGATCACTATTCCTGCCATGTGATAATGCTACAATGTCTTATGGTATGACCTTGCTATATGTAGGAGGCCATCTTGAAGATTACGAGTATGATAAGCACAACATACGACAAGATTTACTTATGCCTTCCGTAACACAAAGTATCTATGTTCTACAATGTGGTGTGCGTGTGTGTATGTGGGTGTGTATGAGTGTGTGTGTATGTGGGGTGTAGGAGTGTGTGTGTGTATGAGTGTGTGTGTATGAGTGTGTGGTATGAGTGTGTGTGTAGTGTAGTGTGTTGTGTGTGGTGTATGAGTGTGTGTGTATGTAGGTGTGTATGAGTGTGTGATGAGTGTGTATGTGTGTGTATGTGTGTTGTGTATGAGTTATGTGTGGGTATGTATGTGTGTGTGCTGCAAGTGACGCGTGCTTACAAAACATGCTGTTTGAAATTGCAAAAAAAACACTACTCTAAATGGACGTTATAAAGCAGTTAAGGTAGTAAGTTTGCTACCTTTAACTGCTTTATAAACATCATTTTGTGTGTTGATGTTTATAGGTCATGTCACTGCAGCACACACAACATACATACCCACACATACTCATACACACACACATACACACACACATACACACACTTATCACACACTCATACACACCCACATACACACACACATACACATATATACACATCAACTCAATGGCAGTAGAGCAACATGCTCTGTGGGACGGCTTTGTTCAAAGCACGTCCCCGTGTCCCACAGAGCATGTTGCTCTACTGCCATCGAGTTGCATGTGCACTGCACAACACCTGCTATCAGCACACCTGATAGCTTAAGGATCAGTACTGCTCAGCCTCTAAACGAGGGCCCTCGCATGTCAGTACACACACACACACACACACACATTACAGTCACACACACCAGATGTGTAAGTTCACACCAATCCTAACTACATCCCCACCCCCAGCATGGCACCCTAAGGTACGGTACAGCATCTACCAGCCACATCCTAGTGTGATATCAATAACCACTTTTACACATAATCGTAGGTGTCTAAACAGTGCACATCATAATCATTTCAAAACATACCAAAACCTATAATTAGATGACTCGCTCTGCTATACATGTAACAGCAGGTGAGCAGTGTGCATAGCAGGAGTAATTGCAAATATGCAACACTCAATAAACCATCTTCGAAACATTATTATAATGCATTTGACTTGCATGCATTCACGTGCATTAATTAAAATGCTAGTACACTTGCTGTGCTCTATTGATGCTCTTGGACACAAAGTGGTCCCAAATGACACCATCTCTTAGGATATCAGGGCTTCAATACAAAATTGGATGCTCGCAGGCTGGATTTTGATAACTCATGCTTTCCTAAACTTGACCTCATCATTGCAGCATCATTCAACACTTTCTCAGACAGTCAGGCCATCATACATCAATATCAACAGTGAAGACATCATCAACAAGTGACAGGAAAAAAACCGATCCCCCCAAAAATGAACTTCTCCTCTAAACACCCTCATGAGTGGCTCACAAGTTAGCTCACATCACACCCTGATACACACTTCCCGTTCCTTTACTGATAATTGCAAGACACCTCAAAGCCATCAGCCCCTCCCTCGAAAGGGCTCCCTTCATTCACCCTTCCCTATCAATAGCCCTGGGGCATCTCTCTGATACCCAGTGACGTTCCAGTGAAGCAGAAATACAGCACCCAGAAGAAGCTCGCCAGACAATACACAGATGATTTCTCAACGTTAAATTATGCCTGTCTGAATGCAACCACGCATAAAGTAAAGGCACCAAAACCCCAAACATTCTCCACATTACATATCCAGGATGGGCTGCCAAATAAGACTGTAAAGCTGCCACCTACTGTCCAACTTATAAGGCTGCTGAACTCACCATGAGCAGCTGGTGACATGCTTGCCCTGTCCAGAGACTGGTTTGAGGTGGGAGAGAGATGACACCTCTTCTAACACATCCCTGTGGACAGCAGCCCCAACACCCGCCTCAACAGCAAACGGACACATCCTGTGGGGCAAGAAAGTGCATTACGGCTGATGGGGGAAAGCACAGAGAAGAGGCAACTCTTTACCTGAGGGCCTGTCTGTAACAGAGTGCTGCTGATTTACTGCAGATAACAAGGGACGAAAGAGGGGAAGGAAAGTGGTCTAGCAGTATCATTCCATCCTCTCCCCCAACCAAAACCCAGACCTTTTCAGCCAGATGTGGTGAGGCCTTCTCGCAACCCTTATGCCTCCAAATGCTAACCCACCACAAAACATGACACACAAAGTAGCTGATCAATGTATGCAACGTATATGTACACACGGTGACCCCTAACAACAGCACACAAGTGAACATGTAACCTTACTTATCGTTCTTGTAGTTCTGATAAAGTGTTGCCAGTGCAGTCACCACTCTTACACTTCTTTGGTTGACAGGGATGGTGCACAGCTACCCCATAGGTTAAAGTTGACTTTAAATTTACAGACAAAAACATAGCACACACACACACACATACAAAGAGTCACGCAGACACACAGAGGCAACACACATACAAAGAGACACACAGACACACACCCAGAGACACACACAGAGACTCACACAGAGACTCACACAGACACACACACACACAACACACACACACAGACACACACACAGGCACACACACACAGAACCCAATATCTTCTAACATTCCCTGTTGTGAGTCAACATATTCATACCATATCAATGGCCTCCTGATAATCCTTCAGTTTCATATAGCATCTGTATATCTTCCATTTGATGTCAGGATCTGATGGAACCTCCTAATAAATGCACAGTGCTGAAATTGAGCAACTTTGGGATCGATCACCACAAAGCACACCTTCTCAGTGACATAGCTGGAGTGGTGCATCTCAGATAAGACTTTTGAGCATTCCCTGTAGTAATGCTACAACGAAACAACATCAACACAAGCAAACTGAAGCATGCACAACAGACACTCCACCCCTATACCCTGATGCCCTATCCCTATCCCTGACTGACACTTACTAGCGCACGTCTGTACTGGAAGTCTTCAAAAAGGCTGTCCGCATAGCAAAAGAGCACGCTCAGATGCAGTTCAGGTCTCCCTCGCAGCCCCAGAGTGGTAGCGTTGGCCAGGAGCAAGTCTGCCTGCTCAGCATATATGAATGTCAAAAGCAACGAAAGCCGTGCTATGAATACGCGCGTAACGTATACGTGCTATAATCACGCTAATGATGTCTTTAACTACAATCTCATCTATACAGTATACACAGCTAGCGTTATCGGCATAGCGCCAGAGATACATAAAATATTGCCCGTAGGCCTAAATATATCACTGTTGCTACTTATGCCAAAAAAAAACACAAGCCCGTTTCACATTCATTATACTGACCAAAATCATCGTACTACTTCCGAGTCCATTCTGCCACAACGAAACTAGCTCCTGCACCAGCTCTGAAGCCTCATCACTTCCCGCCATTTTTAGATTTATTTACGATTTTATATTAAAATCCATTCAGTTTAGTGAGTGGTGTTGTGTGTTGTATGAGCTCGGGACATGTCCACCTTAAGATTGCCGTTGAAGAGGAAAGGAACACCTGCCTCAGTCTGTACAATCCCGTGGATTTAAAGACGTGGAAATGCACCGGATTTATCAACGGAGGAGGCGTGGCAGTACTTAGTCACACCAGCATGACCATTTTGGGCCCAGAACGGTTGCTATGGCAAAGGCACACATTCCAGGAGCATTCCGATACACGTGTCTCGCCAAGACGTTCTCAATGGACCGGCGGGAAAGAAAGCCAATTTGGAGGAACAAGTAGAAATGGTTTCCCGTCCCGAGTCCATGCACATCGTGACGGACGTTGAAGGAGAACCGGACAAGGCACCTGTGGACGCCATACAACGGGACGTTGAATACTTACAGTTGAGTGGTGAGGAGGCACTGTACCTATGTCACGAGGTGGGCTGCCTTCAGGTCGTCAGTCCCGACCAGAACGCAAAAAACCTACTCAGCTGTACAACTTTGGAACTTTTTCAGAACTCAGAGTCTGCATTTCATTGAGCTCTACGTAACGTACTGTTACTACAGACGGAGAGGCTGGGTGCCAAAGAGCGGGCTGAGTATGGCGTGCAGTATGTTCTATACAAGGGCAGTCCAGAGGTGTACCACTCCAGTTATGGTGTGCTTGTGAGGTCTTGTGAGGGCTTGGGATCAAGGGATGGTGACTACACCCCTGGTCTAAGGTGGCAAGATGTTGTTGCTGCATCCAGGGTGAGCGAATCGGTGGGCAAGGACCTCGTCATTTGCAGTGTCATGAGGGTGACCACACCCACCAACGGGGAGGAAGGGACTCTGGAATTGCCCAACTGTGCTAGAGACTTTGTTGTGCATGAGGTGTTTGTCACAAGAAAGATACCAGAAAAGGAATAATAATTGTCAGAGTAATTGTAGTTCCTTGCTTAGTCTGGTAACTTAGACCAAGGAAGCAATTATGCGGAATGGTAAACTGGTCTTGAAACAATGTTACAGAGCTGCAAAACCGTTCTTGCCACATGTGAATTCCGTCTTGTTGATCAGAATCATATCCTGAGATGGAAGCATTACTACTGTATGCGCTTGTTAAATACGGTACATGTAATTAATGTTCCCAATTATCCGCCTATATTGGTCGTCATGGAGACCGCGTAAAAACATTACAAAATTAGGCGCGCAGAGATAATTATTTGAACTGTGTACTGTCGTAATACAACAATGAACGCGGTACATGTACGCGTATATCAAGCTGCAAACCTGATGTCACACATTTCCTACGGCCGTTTCAGGTAACCGCAGCAGTGGAGGCGTCATATGAACCTAACAAGTTTGACGTCCTTTGCGACACGGTCAACAGTTCTCTGATGATGCTTGACCACGCCGTGCACGAGGTAAGCATGAAATCACCCTTCTTACGTAACCCTAAGTACATATGAACATATAATCTCTAACATTAATTAGTTCCTCGACCTGAAAGACGAGCTGTTGAAGGTCAGCAAACTGTGTTTAGTAAACATTGCTTTGGGATACTTCCAAGCACGCCTGCACATCCCCCACACGCAGCATACCTTGCCTTCACAGCTGCTGCTGCAATTGACTTTAATATCGGCCAAAGTGTTCAGAAGGTATAGCATTTGTAGCGGAATTGGGTTACGGATCTAAATGGTGCATATATACTGTGACGTTGTGTCATCCCCTTCAGCTTCTCGGACTTGTGTGTGCCTGTTGGCGAGCTGAGCAGGCTGGTAAAACTTCATTCAGCACACTTGGAAGAGGCCATGGAGCCAATGAAGCGACTGCATGGAGCTGTACGCTCAGAAGCAGAACCAACTGAGCATTGCGCTCAAGAGGATAGAGATGATGGCCATGGAGGTATAACCAAAGACCAGGCACTCGACCCTTAAGGCTGCACCCTTCAATGCATGTAGATTCAAGCCACAAGCATACATACATAAACACACACACACGCACACATACACACACACACACACACACAAACACACACAAACACACACACACACACAGATGCACACACACCTCGGCAGCTTAACCAATGCTCAATTTTTATTGCAACACCTGCAGGAGGAAAGAATTACTCATGAAAGGAGACTGAATGGTTGGCTCAAGCTATTCATGGCTGTTATGGTTAGTTAGCAATTATTATCCTTTTAATTTGCTTGCCAATTTGGATTAATGTTGCTCTGATATTGATAAGTTCAATGGCACCTGTATAATTGACATACGACTGATGAAATGTCTGTCATCATTCTTTCCTTATTCTCCAGTCGACTAGAAGTCATGGCCGTAGGTGGAAATTCCGTATAGAACCATTGAAGGCAAAGATCAAACAAGGGTGTGTGCTTTATCAAATGTGTCACCCTTGACTGAAGTACTTGGCTTGCAGATTCAACCCTCATGCATTGGATGAGTCAGATGAAGAAGGGGAGGAGAAAGACAAAGAGGAAGAAGAGAATGATGAGCAGGTAATTATGTGGTGGTTGGATGTGACAGCTTCCTGATCCTAATTAACTCCTTAGGATAATGCTTCTGAGAACAATGATGGGGACATGTAAGTTCATCAGTGATACCCATCTGCTTAGCTTGCTCCAATTGAAGTGATATTACAGACTTAGAATGTTGTCATCAGAATACAAGGTGGTCATCTGAGCATATCATAATACAGGGTGGTCATCAAAATACTGGGTGGTCATCAGAATGCAGGGTGGTATTCAGAATACAGGGTGCTCATCAGAATACATGGTTGTCATCAGAGCATAGGGTGATCATCAGAGCATAGGTCATCAGAATTCAGGGTGGCCATTAGGATACAGAATACAGGGTATTCACCAGAATGCAATGCCAGATTTTATCATCAGACTAACAGGTGGATGGTCAAGTATTGTGTGATCAAATTAACATACATGAATGAAGTGTCACAAGGCATATTCTTCTTCTACAGGCCTCACAGTTCAATGAAACTAGGAAGTGTAAGGAAAGTGGTAAGTTTTTGATATCTATTACACCTGTGCATGGAAACCCCACCATCATGTCCCCCTTACTGCTGCCACACCCAGAGCTCTTACAACGCATCTCGACCAGTCTGCCGCCCGAATTGTATAGCAACACCTCTGCTCCCCTCCACCCCCTCCTCCTCCCCCTCGACCCACAACTGCAGGACTCAGAGACTTGGACTGGAGAGCCACAGTGCCAGAAGTCAGTGTTACTAAATACATGCATTATTATGATGCAATACATCTTGCTATTTATTCAGTTACATTCTGGTGCAGTTATTTCGTCCAAGGGGGTGCCCCAGGTAATTTATTGCATCATAGTAGCCATCTTTCTTACCCCTCCTCACTTCCTCCTTCCCCTTTCTTCACCTCCTTTCCCCTCTCTCTCTCCTTCCCCCACTCCACCTCTCCCATCACTTCCCCCATTTCCATACTCCCTCTCACTCCATTCCCTTCACTTACCCTCCCACTCCCTCCCCTCCCACTCCCTCCACTCCACTCCCTCCACTCCCACTCCCTCCACTCCCACTCCCTCCACTCCCACTCCCTCCACTCCCACTCCCTCCACTCCCACTCCCTCCACTCCCACTCCCTCCACTCCCACTCCCTCCCCTCCCTCCTCCCTCCCCTCCCTCCCCTCCACTCCCTCCCTCCCCACTCCCTCCCCTCCCACTCCCTCCCCTCCCACTCCCTCCACTCCCACTCCCTCCCACTCCCTCCCTCCCCTCCCCTCCCTCCCCCCCCCCCTCCCCTCCCCTCCCTCCCCACACCCTCCCCCCCTCAGCTCTCCCGCCCTACCCAGCCACTCCCCCCCCTCCCCCCCGCCCCACCCCACCTCCCCCTTCCCCTTCCCCTCCCAACGCACGCCCCCCCTCCCCTCCCACCCCTCCCCTCCCACTCTCCCTCTCCACCTCCACCCACTCCCTTCCCCTCCCCCTTCCAGAAATGGATGTTTGTTGTACTATTTCACTGGAAGATCAATATTTTACAAGTCAAGTGTTTTCTGCCAAGCCATTGAATTCCAGTGGCCCACCACCGTATGTCCTGCTTCAGATGTGCCCCGATGCTACCATACCTGTGTTCTATTGCATGAGATGAACTATGTATGATTGAGCATTGGCCATCCATTGTGTACACACATTCAGTAATAGCATGTGAAAGTCTGGTCTTTTGGTTGAACCATATGTCACATCTGTACTGTTCAGTGTACCATAAGTAATGCTGCACTGTTTCATTGCACACACACACACCAATATGCACACACACCAACACTTGCACACACATACACACACACACACACCAACGCACACTTATCCCACCAATCACCTCTCTTGTCTCCAGGCATCAAGACTTTTCCTTCCTCCTCTCTGATGAAGCAGCCATGACGCTCCAGCCACACCCTCTGGCACCCCTCAAGTCCAGCGTGATCCCGAAGCTAAGCATCGCGGTGTACCCAAGGAGCATCACAGCCGACATGGCTGCCCACACCAGCCTAGAACTCAGGTCCCTCACGCTGACAGTAAGCCCCCCCCCCGGCCCTCACCAGTGTGAAGGGAATGCCTCTGGCTCCCCCTCTAGTCCCAGGTGACCACTCTCGTCCCGCCCATGGAGACGGGGGAGCCCTTTGAGGTCAACTGGACTGCCCTCGCTGCCACTCTGCAGGCCACGCCCCCGACAGACTATCCGTTGCACTGCAGCGTAGAGGACGAGGACCCACCTGCTATGCCGCTGGTGTGCCACAGGGTTAAGGTTGTCAGGTAAAGTGTGGAGGTAGTGACCCTTGTGTGTGTGTGTGTGTGTGTGTGTGTGTGTGTGTGTGTGTGTGTGTGTGGTGTGTGTGTGTGTGTGTGTGTGTGTGTGTGTGTGTGTGTATGCATGTGTGTGTGTGTGCATGCATGTGTGTGTGCATGTGTGTACATGTACATGTCTCTATGGTACATGTGTGTAGCACTGCAGCACACCTCACACCAGCACATCTCACACGTCTCACACCATTGCATCATACTAGCACAGTCACACCTCACACTACACGCCACAAGCACACCTTATGTGGCTTACTTCATACACTCGGCACAACCCACATAGGTGTGTCTAATGTGGCACGCCAAGAGCACCAAGGGGCACCCCTCCCCCCCCCCCCCCCCAACCCTCAACGAGTTGGGTTTTATTGAAAGAGTGTGGAGGTGGGTGATGGGTGAAATTTGACAACGGATTTGGAATCAGGGTGAAAGTTGGTTTCGCTAGGGCCTAAACTCTAAGGACCTTCAGCCCACCCTAAGAACCTTCCTAATCATGCACCAGCTAGATTAGCACTGTATAATGTGCGCACCATGACATGTGCATGAGATGCACTACAGAATGCATATGCAGTGCACTTCACACATGTCACATGCACATACACTACACATCCACTTATAACAGTACACACATCCACTTATTACTGTACACACATCCACTTATTACTGTACACACATACTCTCTGTACACATATACATGCATTAAAAGACACCCATCTTGAAACATCTTCCTCTGCCTCCTACCGTGCAGGCATTCCAAGATGAACAGTGAGACTTCCACCATTCCTTGGGACAGGTAGGCCCTCTAGCTTCAGCCACACCCTTTCTAATGCCACACCTCTTTGCTACGTAGGCTCCTGGCTGAGCTGGGCTACACCATTGTACAGAAGGTGGAACTGCAGTCCTGTGGAGTGTCTGCTGTTGAGCTGGGCCCCATGGTTAGCACTTGTAGCCAGTGTGCAGTCTATATGGATGTGTGTGCGAATCTGCGCGTGGATCCGTGTGTGGATCCGTGTGCATGTGTATTTATGAATATTTTTATGAATCTGTTTGTGTACTTGTGTGTGTGTGTGTGTGTGCGTGTGTGTGCGTGTGTGTGCGTGTGTGTGTGCGTGCGTGTGTGTGTGTGTGTGTGTGTGTGTGTGTGTGTGTGTGTGTGTGTTGGTTCCTAGGAGCCTATCCAGCCAGAAGAGGATCACATGACTCAGGAGGAAATAGCCAAGATGGTGTGGACACACACTGAGGAGCTACAGAGACTTCAAAATCAATACGAGTGGGTGTGTGACATCTAGTCTCCAGTACTTATTATCAATGTTGGGTCCCAATGTCATGGCCTTCATTTCATCTATGTCTTTTGCTCCCCTGGTCTGTACTCCTGCACATGGATTGCTTTCTATCTTTGTTTCAGGCACAAGATTGAAACTCTCTCTAGCACTCTGGCTAAAGTGCGTGCTGACAAAGCACGGGAGATTGAGCAGTTGGAACAAGGTATGGTATGTTATGGTAGCAGGGTAAGAAGAGGCCTAGTGTGGTGCACGTGGAGGTGCACCAGACATGTGTCTCAAAGACTTGCTTTACACAGCATTGGTTGCATCCGAAAAAAGCAAGGTGAGCATTTATTGGGAAGTAAATGCATCAAATGTAACTGTTCCCCTGCTTGCTTTTGATGACAGGGCAAGCAGGTCAAGTCCCCTTCGGAAATTAGGTGAGTCACTCTGAGCTGAAGTTACAATGTCCACATGGATCTGGTCAATGCAAGATGTGACCATCAGAGGGGTGTGGTCACTGGGAGTGGTCACATGTAGTGGGTGTGGTCATTGGAGGTAGGGCAATGACCTTTAACCTTTGTATTTGTGTTTTTAGGAAGCTGATAGTACGCAAACAGAAACCGCAGCTAAATCAGAGGTTGCCCGAGTGGGGAAGCAGTCTCCCTGATAACGTGAGCTGTGCACACACACACACACAACACATACCTGCAACCATGCACATACCTGCATCATCTAATCCATGTGGCTCCTTAGTTCTTTGAACGACTCCAGCTGTTTGCAGAGGAAAGTGTGCAGAAGCATGGAGAGTTGACCGAACGCATTAGGAGGAAGGTGTGTGTGTGTGTGTGTGTGTGTGTGTGTGTGTGTGTGTGTGTGTGTGTGTGTGTGTGTGTGTGTGTGTGTGTGTGTGTGCGTGTGTGTGTGTGTGTGCGTGTGTGTGTGTGTGTGTGCGTGCGTGTGTGTGTGTGTGTGTGCGTGCGTGTGTGTGTGTGTGTATGCTTGGATCTGTGTGTGTGCGTGTGTGTGTGTGTATGTGTGTGTGTGTGTGCTTGGATCTGTGTGTGGATATGTGTGTGGGCGTGTAAGACTACACCCAACGAACATGGTTTGATTGTGTTCCTCTCATCCTCCTTGTTCCATCAGGTCAGGGAGGTGTGTGAGAAACAGCTGGCCACACAGCACAGGCTGGCCCCGCCCCTCCCCCTGAGCGCCGATTCAGCAATGGAAGGTGGGAGAGGAGACCTAAAAACCTTTTCGATTGGTCGCACTTTTGTGTTATTATGGAAGCCCTGCATTCTCATTCAGACGTTTCATTGCCTGCGCTATTCATGCCAACACCAAGGAATTTGATATTTAACCCTCGTGCCCATCAGTACTTCCATCCCTCGGGATCCACAGATGTGAGAGTGACCCAGCCCCCCTCCGTGTTCAAGTTGCCCTCCCTGCCAGCAGACGTATCCACACTTGTGTTGTGCTGTGCTCGGGAAGTGGTGCAAACATGTGTTGCATGTGTAATCTGTTGTGTACATAGGTGTGTTTATTGGGTACAGTCTAACCCCTACTCCCCATTGTGGTCCGGATTTATGCTATTACATTTTACACGGCCAACCAGCTCCATAGTTTTGGTCAGGCAATTCTAACCCTTGGGTGACACATTTTGTACATGTAGGTAGGTTAGGCTGTGCATTAATTGTGTAGTCGAGCATGTGGGGCTGTTAGTGCCAGGCATGTAGCAGTGGGTGGGGCAATATTGTGGGCATGTTGTGTTGTACACTTTGACTTGTATGCAGAGAGGGATTCCTACACTGAACCTGTTCCACCTCAGCCAGCAGTATGCCCAGAGGCTTGAGAGCCTCTACCACAGCAGCCCAGGAGACCTTGAACAATCATAGCATCCTATAATCTGCCCCTGCTCTAACATAACTATCCTATCATCTTTTTTTAATTCATTCCTTGAATCAAATAAATGGCAAACATTACATCACAGACAATGTTTCTACCAAACGCCCACACTCCCAACAGCGGTTAGTCGCCACCGTGTTGATGGAGCTCTTGCCACGCCTGGTCCTTGCGACTCACATTCTCCTTCACCATCAGTGTCCCCTCTGTCGTCTCCTCCCCAGTCCCCTGTGAGGGGTCCTCCCCCACTGCCGTCGCCCCCCCATACTGCATCACCCTGAGTGTGCTCGGCGAGCTGCCCACTCCCCCTTGGGACTTGGCCAGGATGATGTGTCGGTGCCCCTGGGGGAGGTGGACCCTCGTCCCGACAATGATGGTACAGTCGTGGGTTAGTGTCGTCCCATCTTCACCTTCGGGGGCGTTGCCTTTCTGTGACAAGCTGGGGTCGGATTGTGAGAGGGGAAGGGGCGGGGGTATTTCGTCCAATCGGATAGGCGGGAGCACGAGGGGAGGGGGTTTGCCTAGGACCTGCATCTCCTTTCCTTGGTTCTGTAGTATGGAGGCCACATCGGGGGGCGGGTTGCTGCGCTTGCGAGACTGAACAGGCCCCAGCTTGAGCTGCTGTGCCGGGGCAGCAGCAGGATCCGCATACGTCTCCGATGGAGGTGGGGTGGCATGGGTGGGCATCATTAGGGAACCGGACAGCGGGGGTGAGCTGTGAGGTTGGACACTTTTTCGGAGGGGATTGCTGGCTCTCCTGACAGAGCCCCCGCAGGGGGAAGTTGAAGGGGGGCGAGGACTCAGCAAGGGGCGTGTCACATCCGAGGGGGAGGGTAGCCTCTGGGTGATGGAGGAGGCAGATAAACTAGGCCTGCTCCCTTCCGATGAGGATGGGGGTGGGGATGGCCCAGATGCTACAGCATCCAAATTCGAGCGGAGCTTCACGTTCTCTGAAGAAGGATTGGATACAGTTCTTTGGATCCGTCTGGGCCTATTTGTTGAGCGAGGGAGTGTTCTATCGTCAGGCTGTGCTGCATTGGATGAAGGCGTCCCCACCTGGCCATCCAAGTCCCTCCTGAGCTGCACACGGGACCTGTGCAGTTGTTGGGTGAGTGTGGCTACAGCGTCAGACTTGTCCTCAATCTCCTTGAGGAGCATGCTGACCCTGTCATCCCTCTCCTTCAGCTCCCTGCTGAAGACCCTGCCGGATTCCTCGCTCTGGTGCTGCAGGAGGGAGATGGTCTCCTCCTGACGGGCCACGGTGGACCTGAGGGCCAGCACCTCTGCCTTGCTCTGGTGCAGCTCCGCTTCCAGGTGCTTGCACTCGTACTGATGACCTAAGGAAAGTTTAGCTGGCTGAGGCAATGGCGTGGTAAAGTGTTTCACGCTGGTCATTGCGCATTGAAGCTTGGCTTTTTTTTTTTGTTTTGTTGTGCCCCAAAAAATTAATGCATGCGGGCATACCTTCGTGAAAGTATAAAGTGTGATAATATCGCGTCTGGTCATCTACAAGGCACATACATGTAGACATGTCCCAACATGAATCTCGCATACCACACAGAAAGGCAGTATGGCGTAATTACAATACCAGACTAAACACTTTACGAACATTTATTCGCATCCTTTATTTTACGCACGCACAGTACACATAGACACACGTACAACGTAAACTTAACACACGCGCACAGCATAAAAATGCGCAAGTAAGCAAGCGCCTAAATATGTACCTGTCGTTTGCTCCTTCTGAGGTCCTGCCATCGTCAACTCAAAGGTGAGTTCTATATCATCGAGAAAAATTGCCAGTAAAAATGCCAATGAAAGGACGAAAGAGTTACATACTTGCATTCTGTTGCTGGAGCTTCTGGATCTCGTTGTGTAGTCCTTCCAACGTCTTGGCGTGCTGAGTCTGCAGGAACGCCACGGCACACTCCGCATTCTTCAACTTTATGCGGAGCTGTGCCAGCATCCCCTTGCCGTCTGCCCAGAGACTCTGGGTCACCTTGGTAACGAAATAACGCTACAGAGTAGCTGGAAACGCTCCGCGCGATGGCGTCACTTATTTTTATTTATTTTCTACCCGGGACCCACCTCACACTACCGATATTTATCCCTGCTAATGTATCTATGGTAACACGTGCGCGTTCATATCATATGATACACTTCGTTGAATTTATTGTTTCAAACCGTATAACATAGTTAATTAGGGCTTTACTGATCAGTAGAATGTCCTCTTAGCAATCGCTGGATACTCCTAGTAGGACACAGGTCATCACAAATTGCAACAACCAATCTTTAGAGCCTATAAGCACGCTTAATTGCACCAGTTTGATTAGTTAGAGATAATGTCTGGTTCAGTATACGTACAGTGCGAGGTTGCAATTATATACACTTGAAATCGAATACATTATAATCAAATTACACGCCTCTCGACAAGTTAATTAACTTGGAGGGGCGGAATTTTTCAAATGGTCGACCAACCAAGTTGCAGTGACAAATGTAAACGAATCCTCTCTGAAGAGTAGAGTTCTATTAAACCAGCTCATTTCCCCTACAGGGGATAGCACGTGCAGGTGCAAATGGCGAACGATCACGAAGGGCGGCCAGTGAAATCCAACACGCGAGTCTCGAACGTTTGCTCTCTGTTGTGACAGCACTTGTTTTCCAACTTCCACCATACGCTCTACCATCGGAAGATGTTCATGAGTGAGGGATTTCGGGTCGCTCATGTGATTTCGTGGCACGACAAGATAGTGATGCGGGGCAGCGGGATGTACATCACGAAAACACACGAACTCGTCATCTGCATACAATATTTCTGCCGGGGCCTCTTTAGAAACTATTTTGCAGAACACGCAGCTTTCTTCGCGGGCTAACCCCGGGCCCGGGGCACTTTGATTTTCAGCCATCAACAAACCACAACGATAAGACGTCTTGAATTTCTACATACACGCAAAATAAGATCATACTATATATATGATATGCGTGGGTGTATTAAAATTGCCGATGCCGTATATCTCACGTGAATGACAATTGAAATCGAAGTCTATGGTGCGGAATCCGTGCCAAAAATAGAAATTTTTTATGAGGGGGGAAATTTTTCATGACATACCTCGTTAATCGTGCCAAAATTACCTCGCGGAACTCATGAGGGTGAAATTTTTTTATGAGGTACCTCGCGGAACTCGTGAGGGTGAAATTTTTTATGAGGTACCTCGCGGAACTCGTGAGGGTGAAATTTTTTATGAGGTACCTCGCGGAACTCGTGAGGGTGAAATTTTTTATGAGGTACCTCGCGGAACTCGTGAGGGTGAAATTTTTTATGAGGTACCTCGCGGAACTCGTGAGGGTGAAATTTTTTATGAGGTACCTCGCGGAACTCGTGAGGGTGAAATTTTTTATGAGGTACCTCGCGGAACTCGTGAGGGTGAAATTTTTTATGAGGTACCTCGCGGAACTCGTGAGGGTGAAATTTTTTATGAGGTACCTCGCGGAACTCGTGAGGGTGAAATTTTTTATGAGGTACCTCGCGGAACTCGTGAGGGTGAATTTTTTTCTGACGTATCTCGCGGAACTCGTGAGGGTGTCATGCTGTACCTCATGGAACTCACCCGATGGTGAAATTTTATCCTCTCTAATGAGGATATGCAATACCTTTAATTAGAAACAAAAACGTTATATTAATTTCTCAATTGTGAAGTCCCCATTATAACTAAAGACGTACCGCAGTTGTATTATCACGAGAAGGAAGAGAAGGATTGCACTAGCACTTTATACCTCGTGCCGTTTACGATATTAATCAGGTCTGTGTTACCTACCTCCTCTTCTGTCGCTCTCCCATTTTGGGCATTAAGTAGAATTAATCAAACTGCCATTTCGATGCCTTCTTGCTGCCGCTGCAGCTCTAAAGGCACTAGTAGCAACTGTGCATGTTGTAAATCAGGCAACCTATGTTCTTCATGTACACCTGGACGTCTTGGCCTGGTATGTAAATCATGGCGCTACTGCTATACCGACACCTCCCACTTCTATTTCCATCGTGGCTCCACCCAACACTACTGTTACATCTACCATTTCTACTCCCATCATCCCTCAACCATCTGCATTGCTCCTAATACTGACTGAAACAATTCAACAGCAAGTTGAAGCCCAGAAGAAGTTCAAACAAAAAAAACCATGCAGGATAATGCTTTTAGCCTCTGTCCCCAGCTAACTAATTCCACTCATCAACAATCAATGGACTGGCTCAAGACAAAGGTGCATCCAACAGGTTGACAACTCTACCCATTGATGAGAATGGCTTTACCTTACATAAATCATGGCAATTCGATCAGAGTTTTCAATCCCTATATTCCCTCCAACCACGCACTCACTATCCAGCTGACATGAAAACATCAAAAAGAGAGAATATGAGCTTCGTATCCGTGAGGTTGAACGGGTATCATTCACTCTGATAGTCCTCTCCTCAACTGGAGGGATGGGCAGCATTGCCATGACAACCTACAATATTAGTACCTACAATACATCATACAGACAGACCATGGGTTGGCTTTGTGCCATCTTTCCTTTTCACGGTTATGCTCCTCCATCCAATGCATCAGAGGAGCACGATCCAATCAGGGGCATGCTATTCTCCTTCCTTCCTCTGAACAGACAGTCAGTGAATCTGTGATACCTTTCCTCTGTCCATATGAACAATGAGTATACATGTAGCCATTCCCTAATCACACATGTATGTATTATTATTATGTAACATTTTCGTGGAAAAAGGTTTCCCATTCCAGCCACAAATACTGTACTTGTACTATCACCCTATAGAATTGTGTAATCACCAGTGGTCCACCGTACGTAGCTGCCTATATTCACTTATGCGACTTTACTTGTAACTCAAAACGCAGTCATTCATGTGTACTTGCACTGATGGGTGGAAATAAATGTGTACAGAAAGTACCATGGCTTCACTGTTCAGAAACGGCACGTCAGTGCTATTGAAACAAAATAGACAGAAATTGTTTGAGTATTCAGATTTAGGCTCTAAAGATGAGTGAACTTTACTATTATCCACATAAAGCACACGCACACACACACAAATGCACACTCATTGGGTTGAGGCAAGTCACTAAAAAGCTCTGACAACATCTGAGGAGCTGAGATACATATAGTGTGTTCTATAGACACAATGGTTGTGCTGCATGCTGATTCAGAGCTCCACTGAAGGCTCCTGGTCCCTGAACATGTCTCAAGAGGTGATTACTCTGACCTGGAGAGTGCAGTAAGGGCAATCTTCTCTTTTCTCCTTTCCCCTCACATACTCCCTCCCTCAAAGCCCTTCCCAGACCAATGGCCTGGTTACACTGCTCTCTGCAACGGCTATACCCAACACTACCAGCTTGCGCAGTACAGTTCAATTTAGGGGCACTTATAGGCAACGGAGCAGGCCCTGTCAGTATGTCTGTCGAGAGGCGACTTTAGATGTTGGTCTGAGTCTCTATGATTAATGTCTAATTTACTGGATGTCATCGTGGGGGTACATTTGTTTACTGTGTAGTACGAAAAATAAATTTATTCATGTTCTTCATCCCTGACAGTGCATGCTAGTTGTACAAGTCCTTTGGAGCTTGGCCCATGCAAAATTGCCAAGCTCTGATTCCTTATGGACAGCCCCACCCTTGACTGACTAACACCACAGAAACTAGAGATATGATTTGTGGTTGCTGGTTACTTACAGGTCACAACAGCCTGCGCATCCTTTGTGGCATCTGCATGTTAGGTGGTGCAATGTGGACCTCCAGTACAGGTAGCACTGCACGAGTACTCTAGCAGGTAATAAGAATGACATCAACAAGTGCAAGGCAACATCATTGCCATGGTTATGCAATACAACAGGAAATTGAGATTTGTGAGTCCCAAAGCTGAGATACTTGCTCTTGTAACTTGGGGTGAGATTTAAATAGGAGTAATTATAATTAAACACACTTTTTCAGAGCAACAGTTATGCAGACCCAACCCCTGATCTGGTTTTTATATCACAGGTCTAGGGTAAATTCATGATGAAACCATGGGATTGAGTGCTTCCCTTACATCCAAGATGGGAGATTAATCAATCCTATTCATTTGAATTCTCTGGAGGGGGGGGGGGGGGGGGGGGGGTGAATCATATACCTGGATTATTTTAACCAGCAATTGCATGCTCCAAGCCTAAATCAGTCGTGATAAATGAGATTTACGGAAGGCTTAACACCTGCCTCATGAGATCCATTTCTTCGGCTATCCTCACCAGGATTGTGCCCTCATAAATTGTTATGTGTATGTAATTGTGCGTCAGTGTATTTTATATTGCATATCTTTTGAATTGCCATGTATACTTTGTATTATGTATATGAATTAACTCTTTTAACCATGAGTAATTTTTGCTTGCGTAAATTAACTGCATATATGATGTCATTTTAGGGTAATGATCCAATGCCAAAAGTTGAGAGCATCAATAACAACAATATAATGTTACATGTGACAACACATAAAAGCAAATGAAGGAAACCTTTTCCAAGTGATTGCAAGATCTGCTAAAATATATGTATATATTGTCATGTGGAACTGGAACAAGGATACTATATTTGGGAAGCTGATACTAGTAATGCCGGTAACTAATTTGATTGGGAAGAGGTCTTATGTTAGTAATGCAGTGATAATAAATACGTTTGTGGAGGAGATCAAGAGAAAGCTAGTGGGTAGACAAAGAAAATCCGACAAGGCAAATATGCAATGCAGGAAAATGAGTTTACATGGCTGAGTTCAAGAAGACAGGAACAATGCCATAGTGTGGAACTGAAAGAGCTGTACATGTACACTGGCTTGGCATTATGCAAATGTAGTTAGTGTGAACCATTGAGTAGAAAAAGCGGTTTACATTTCACTAGAAAACAGAAACTGCTTGGAAGACTCATACTTTGATAAAACAGAGTGATTAGTAATCATGTATTAAAAAAAGTGGAAATGACAGCAGCAAGCATAATGTTTCCCTCTGAGTGAATGATCACAGAAAAAGGAAAAACACCCAAAGTCTGGAAATGCAGCCAATTCTGGCAAATACTACTGCAAGTCATATGCTGATATTGGGGTACCTCATTTGTGGCCTTATGCAAGAGTTAGCGTGAATAATTTTTTGTGTGCTGAAACATTTGAATGCCAAGATTATTGAATTACATACATGATAAAGGATGCAGCTATTCTCTGCCATTTACATTACATGTGAAATATGTATTACATAAATGGGCTTGGGTACAGAAGTGATGAGAGTAATAAAAAAAGTGCTTCAAACCTGCCATCGTGCCTGCATCAGCGCCAAGGCAGAGGCCGGTAGTGGACTAGGACATGAGCTTCGGAACACACGCCCTGCTGACATCCTAGCTTCCAATTGGCTCTGTGGCAAGCCTGCTGCCTTTGACCTTACTGTGGTGTCTCCGCTTAACCCTACCTTTATCTCTGAAGCGGGTCGCACAGCAGGGTCAGCAGCGGTTGCCGCTGAGCTAAGGAAGCACTCTGCCAATGATGCCAAGTGTTCCGAGTTGGGGTGGACTTGTATTCCCCTTGTGGCCGAGTCATATGGAGCTTGGGGCAGCGAAGCGGTGCAAGCTTTTTCACGGCTCGCATCATACCTTGCCACAAGGACCAACTCCCCCAAGTCCAAGGTTGTCTGCAGCCTGTACGGCCGCCTTAATTTGACCCTTGTGCGAGCCAATGCCCGAGCCCTCCTCTTACGATGTGGATGTTCCCTTCAGGAGGGGGATAGTTCCTCGTTGTAGCTTTCATAGATAGTGTGTCTCAGTGTGTCAGGGTATGTATGTATGTATTATTTTATTTAATTATGCAATTTTCTTGTATATTCCGTCCTATGTTTTATAACATTATAGTTATAAAAATGCTCTGCGCGTGAATCGTCGTAGCGTCCGAACGGTTAATGCTGTCGACTTCCTATCTTCACCACATGATGCCACACCATCTCTCCATGGATAAATCGAATATTGTCTCTTAGCTCCACTCCCTGGGGAAAATACAAGAGGTCTTACCTCCATGGGTTCGAAACACGAGTATTTCCCTTGCAGGAGTGTCGGCATTGCCTCAAATTCGGTTTCCAGTTAGAGAAGCTCTTGAGGTACTTAAATATTCTTTTCGTTAATTTTTACTTCAACAGGTGATAAGATATTTGCTTTCTAAGTTAAAGCACATTTCCCGCTAGTTTCGCGGGTTGGGTCTAATATTATAAGATAGACCCACCCGCGGAAATGTGCTTTAACTTAGAAAGCAAATATCTTACAAGTAAATAAAAACCTTCTTTAACGAGAAAGTTGGTGGGCATATAGGATTGACAATGTTGGTGTAAAAAGCACAGAAACAAGTGTGACAGAAATGTTACTGGAAAATTGAAATAGGCCTATATTTAGCCCAGTCACATTTAGGCAGCGCACGCCTGAGAAAATGGGCTAAATATAGGCCTATTTCAATTTTCCAGTAACATTTCTGTCACACTTGTTTCTGTGCTTTTTACACCAACATTGTCAATCCTATATGCCCACCAACTTTCTCGTTAAAGAAGGTTTTTATTTACTTGTTTCATAAGTTTTTTTTTCTCCGTGTCAACGAAGCTTCATAACTGTAATGTGATGAGGAACGATGTGCAATGGACAAAATGTCTATACCTTACGAACGCTTTGTGCATTGCCCCGACCACAAGTTACTATATAACTTTAATAAATACGTATGTAAAATTAATGTTACAATAACAATAAAATTAATAGTGATAAGTGTAGTTGTTTTTGATAAAATAAATAGTTTTGCCGCCTCCTCTTCCTCGGCCTCTTCCTCTTCTTCTTCTCCCCCCCCCGGGGTAAGGCCATGTGGGTGGCGGGGGCAGTAAAAAAGGCGGGGGCAGCATTGGGGGCAGCATTGGGGGGAGCATCAGCGGGGGTAACGCTGCAGGCGGTGGGTCCAGCGCTGCTGCAGGCGGTGGCCGCGCTTCTGCTGGCGGTGGCGGAGGGTCCAGACCCTGCCTGTGATCTTCGTACACTTATTGCTTTAGCAAGTAATGCATCTGCACTAATCTTACTTACTGCTGCACGGGCAGATCTTGTAACAACCTTTTGAGCTAGCAATGGATGGCTATTGCAGAAAGCATTGTTTACATCACTCAGAAGCTCACTATCCCTAAGAATTGCTTTTTCAAGACTCACTCCATACTCTGCTAGTGTGCGAGAGTTGGGCTCAAACAGGGAGTAACTATATGGGAGAAGATAGGGTTGCAGTACTTTTATTTTACCACACATTATGCCTTATCATGTATCAAAACATTTTACCAACTGCGCATAATGTGAATTATTTTATTTTCATACAACTCAATTTTCTGTACACACATGTTTAGTGGACCTTTAAAACAATGTGAGAGACACAAATTACCTTTTGTACCCTTTACATGTACATGGGGAACTTTTACTTGTGGGAAGCCTTACTGTACATCTGATAATCGGCTGCATGCAAGGGTTGGATGCGCATGACAGACTTGTTAATTAAATTTCTGAAAATGCAATTACAGTAGTACACACATGTGTATAGTCCTTTATTGCACATCACATTTACAATGTAACAGACACAGATGCATGTACATGTACAAATAACCTTTTGTACAAACATTGACCTTTACCTGGGAACATCCCGTGTAGGAAACCATACTGTACATCTGATAATATGTCATGCAGGCATACAAGAGTGTTAATGTGTGCATGACAGGAAGCCATGAGCCACGTGCATAGCAGCCCTTAGATTTTAAATGGTACATACAGCATGCTATAACATACCTTTGGGTGGTAGTGGTAGTGGTAGTGGTAGTTCTACGACCCTTCCAATACCGACTCATTCTAGCTGCCTTAATGGTAGCTGAATTACCCCTGTATATCCGCCTTTTAGCAGCACGGTTCTCCTCGACGCTCTCTTGATATCGCTGCCTTTTAACAGCACGGTTCTCCTCGAGGTCCTCTCCATATCGCTGCCTTTTAGCAGCACGGTTCTCCTCGAGGTCCTCTCCATATCGCTGCCTTTTAGCAGCACGGTTCTCCTCGAGGTCCTCTCCATATCGCTGCCTTTTAGCAGCACGCTTAGGTTCAATATTTGCGATGTAGCTCTCGCGTACAGAGGCCTTCTTTTTTTCAGGATCGGCCTTGTAGCTCTCGCGTACAGAGGCCTTCTTTTTTTCAGGGTCGGCCTTGTAGCGCTCTCGGGCTTTAGCCTTGTTCTCTTCTTGCTTTTGGAGGTATTCCGCTCGTTGCTTCGTTCTCTTCTTTCGATTACGCGAAGGCATTTTTAGAAAAACAACTTCACTAGCCAAAATAAGTAACGACTAAACTGACACCAAAATAAATGTTGTGCCTGTTGGAGTATTTATACTGCCTAAAATTATCCATACTCCTGTATTTAGAACATAGTAATATACCCATACCGTATATAGTACTTTTTCGTTGTAGCTTCTTTATTACCTTAAGGGGCACCGCGCCGGTAAATTCTGAAGCGATTGGTACTATCGCCGTTCTTTAAAACCATTCCTAGCGTGAGTTATACTTGACGGAGAAGAAGAAGAAGAAGAAGACGACGACGACGACCAACAATTTTTTTGGGCATGGGCACGAGAAACAGGTTCTTAGTTGGTCTAGAAGGGCATAGCTTTATGACATGAAACTAGCACCAAAACGTAGATCTTGGTGTTGTCGTTCGATTGCTGCAAAGAGAAAAGCTATCCGTTTCTTCGTTGTCCCTCGCGACGCAACTGAAAAATTTTAATGACATTCATGACTCCTCAATCAATCCTATATTGAACCTGCTGACGCAGGTTCAAATTACCTGTTGAAATAAAAATTAACGAAAAGGATATTTAAGTACCTCAAGAGCTTCTCTAACTGGAAACCGAATTTGAGGCAATGCCGAGAGAAATACTCGTGTTTCGAACCCCTGGAGGTAAGACCACTTGTATTTTCCCCAGGGAGTGGAGCTACAAGCTATTGGTATCAATCGCTTACCAGATCAATATTGGTTTTTATACCTGTGTATCACAAAGCGTCTTTATAGGGCATAGTCAGTACAGTTGTGATTGCAGGGTGATGGTACTGGTGTTTGGCTAGTTGAAAAAGGTATGGCAGATTGGTGAAAGAAGTACTGACCGGTTTTTAAGTCATCTTCAACTTTAGAGATGATCATTGTTATGGAATTATCTGAATGTGTTGAAGACATTGATCAGTGCAAATGTACAGTATATAAATAAACATTCCAAAACATGAAGCTATAGTTAATAAGGTTAACTCCTTGGACACTTGTAAATGACATCCAGATGGCCATATCCGTATGTAACACTGATTATTGCATACTTGACTTCCTCTCACTTTTTTTGTTATTAGTAGACACTCCCGCTTCCTTTCGGAAGCGGGAGTGTCTTCAGGAGTGGCGGCTCAGGCCTCAGAGATAAGAAAACACAACAGTAATGATGCTAAATGTGTGGAATTAGGTTGGGTGTGCATCCCTTTGGTTGTCGAGACGTACGGACCATGGGGTCAAGAGGCAGTTAAAACTTTTGCGCAGTTGGCATCCAGGCTGGCAATTGCATGCTCCAAGCCTAAATCAGTCATCATAAATGAGATTTACGGAAGGCTTAACACCTGCCTCATGAGATCAATTTCTTCGGCTATCCTCACCAGGATTGTGCCCTCATGAGTATGTAATTGTGCGTCAGTGTATTTTATATTGCATATCTTTTGAATTCAAAACATATTTCGTTAACCAGTAGACAATGTTTCAAGCATAGTTTCAAATAATCTTTTAATTAACGTTTTTTTTATATATAATGATATGGGACAGTTTCCGCGAAAATGTCCTATGTTTTATAACATTATAACTATAAAAATGCTCTGCGCGTGAATCGTCGTAGCGTCCGAACGGTTAATGCTGTCGACTTCCTATTTTCACCACATGATGCCACACCATCTCTCTATGGTTAAATCGAATATTGTCTTTATGTTTTTACACAGTAAACAGACAGCATGGATGTGCATTGAGGCAAGGACGTACAACATTGTTTCATTGGGCTTGTACCCACATTGGGCTCCTAGCTCTGTCCCTTTGGGCTTGTGATAACAGTATAATATGATAATGCTTATGTAAGAGTAGATAAATTAACTCTGATACATTGAATATGTCTGAACAGTGCATGTGGTTGCAAAATTATATATCAGTGATGAGGCCTGTGGCTTCTACTTAGATATCACTATAATTATCTTCAACTGTGAGCCAGCATGCTTATACAGGTATTATGCATTATAGCAGTATAATCATAGTAATCCTGTTCTAATTTCTATACATATTGAAAAACCATCTCTCAACTATACTATACAATAGTATTGTGTTCTTCATTTGTACCGGTGAATATAAATAATATAATTATGCTTGTTTAGCAATCATGCACATTGCAGAAGGTCACACTGAATCATTGAATTAAAAGCAGGCATTTTTTTCGCGTGCATGGGCGGTACCGAAGTAATCGACTCAGTGGATGCACAATTTCTTTCTACAACTATTTTTTTTAGTATTTTTACTTGATTTTAGTGCTTCGATATGATTAAAGTCAAGTGTCTAAGCATGCTTACACTGCCATATGGAACTGTATACGTTGTTTCATATAAACCTGAACCATTGCTTGACCAGTGTGGGCATGGTATAATTATAATATATAGATTCAGTAGTTTGAACAAGTCACAATTAAAGGAAGCTTTGAATACTTATACTGCAATGAAATATTTGGACATGATAATAATAATAGGTGGCTTGGCCTCGATACTTCAGAGGGCTCTCAGTGTACCCTGTGCCCCGGTGTACTTGATCACCTTGGCCACCATGCAGTCACCTGCAAATATGGTGGAGATGTGGTCTCCCGCCACAACAAGATCAGAGATATCCTGGTGGAGACCTGTCGGCGTGCACACATAGGTGTTCAGGTGGAAGTGGGCAACAATCTCACCCATGACCACAATAAGACTCGCCCAGCTGATATCTTACTATCCAATTGGTTCTTAGGCAAACCAGCAGCACTAGATGTCTCCATCACTTCTCCGCTAAACCCTTTAACCCTTTTGGAAGCGGGAGTTTTGGCCAAGTCTGCTGCTCAGGTCACAGAGGCGAGGAAACATCAAGCTAATGATCCCAAATGTTCGGAACTTGGATGGGTATGTGTCCCCATGGTGGCAGAATCGTATGGAGCTTGGGGCGATGAGGCCTCTTCTATCATTTCATCAATCGCCTCCAGACTCGCCACCTCTACATGCAAGTCCAAGTCAGTTGTGCTGAATGACATTTATGGCCGGCTTAATGTCCATCTAGTTCGTGCCAATGCTACAGCCATCCTGTCTAGAATTATCCCACTGTCGTAGAGCAAGATCCGATTGTATGTGTAATTTGTTTGTTTAATGTTTATGTACTGTGTTATTATTTTTGTAATAATAACAAACAAATTCCATCCTCCAATAATAATAATTATTATTATTAAAAAATACTTTTGTGTATTCCCTGTAATGTTGTTATTTTATTACGAACATCACTTCCTCAACAATAACAATAATAATACCAAAGGTCATCTAAGTCAGTTATGGCAGCGTGCTATGTCACGAGGATCATCCCCCAGATCTTTGGTTGATAGAAAGAAGGACTCTGGCCAGCTACAGGTGTCTCATGCTGTCTCCTTGTCTCAAGATGGTCTGTTTGGCAAAGCATGTAATGTTTTAGTTTCCTGTGGTATTGCTCCGAATTCTGATGAAACATGGAACCTACTTGTGTCCAAGCATCCTAAAAGTGATTGTCCATCTGTTCCTGGTTTACCTCAGAATGATGTCTCCTTACCATCTAGCTTAAATCTTATGGCAATCTTGCGTTCATTTCCCAAGCTGTCAGCCGCTGGCCCTTCGGGTCTTCGCATTCAGCATTTAATTGATGCAGCGGAAATTACTTTGCAAACACCTATTCTCCATTTGTTGAGGAAAGTTATCAACATCCTGGCTAGTGGGAAAGCTCCTGTAGATGTTTCAATCTTTCTTGCTGGTGGCAATTTAACAGCATTACAGAAATCTAAACCTGGTTGCCCCTTAGATGTGCGTCCCATTGCAGTGGGAGAGGCTCTTCGTCGCTTAGTGGGGAAGTGCCTGTGTTCCATGTTGAAAAGTAAAGCAGCGAAGTTTTTTGATCCACTCCAACGGGGGGTTGCTTGTGCTGCAGGGGCTGAGAAAATTGCCCATGGTCTTAGAGGCTGCATGGATGAGAACTGGCAAGCTGAAGGTTTTACAGTGCTGAAGATAGACTTAGTGAATGCCTTTAATTTGGTAAGCCGCCATGCTCTTTTGTCAGAATGCACTACACACTTCCCAGAGCTACTCCCGTGGGTTAGTTGGTGTTACAGCCGGCACCCTGTGCTGTGGCACACCTTAGGCAATTTAACGTCTCAATCAGGTGTGCAGCAAGGAGACCCACTGGGCCCCTTGCTTTTCTCCCTCGTTCTCAATGTTGTGGTCAAAGCGATTGCCACTCATCCTGAATGCAGTGACCTTTCCTATCACGTGTGGTACCTTGATGACGGTGTTCTTGCGGGCCCAAGTTTACATGTTAGGAAAGCACTCAGCTTGCTCATTGAGCTTGGCCCCCCACTTGGTCTTCATGTGAACATCAAGAAGTGTGAGGTTTTTAGCAGTGTGTGTTTGTCTCATTTCCCAATGGAGATGAAACAGTCCAGCAAACCCAATCTTGAGATCTTGGGAATACCTATTGGTGACTCTGTCTTTTGTAGGGCTGTCCTGGATAGGAAAAGGTCTGAGGCAGGTGTTCTACTTAAGAGACTGGAAGATGTTGGTGAAGTCGACCCCCAAGTGGCTCTCGTACTCCTCCGGCTTTGTGGTGGTTACTGTAAGCTTGTCCATCTTGCTCGAGCCGTACCCCCTTCTTTCTCTCAGTCTGTTCTGCAGTTATTTGATCAAGATGTTCAAAAATGTTTCACTTCTTGCACAGGGGTGCATCCTTCCATTGCTGCATGGAAGCAGGCCCAGCTGAGCCTCAGCCGAGGAGGTCTTGGGCTGCGTTCCCTGTCTCATCATGCACCAGCAGCCTTTATTGCATCGTTATGTTTCTCTGGCCTGGGTTCAATTTCTCATGTACACCTCCTCCAGTCCTTGGAGATATTTAATTCTTCAGTTCATCAGTCGGACAACATACAGATCGGATCCGTACTGGAAAAGTTACCTTCTCAGAAGACTCTTTCCAGTATATTGGACGATAATTTATTCAGAGTTCTCCAGGGTTCTCTGTCGATTGCTGACAGAGCTCGTCTCTTATCAGCATCCTCCCCACATGCATCCTCATGGCTGACGGTTACCCCATCTGAAGGCCAAGGCTTACATTTAGACCCTCCAGTATTTCAGACAGCACTGAAGTGGTGGTTAGGGCTTGATACAGCTGAGGGTTCTATTTGTGCACTCTGCCCAGATAAAATGTTGGATCCCCTAGGGCATCATGCCACTACTTGTAAGCGTGGTGGGGATGTAGTTTTCCGCCACAACAAGTTGCGGGACATATTGTCAGAAACATGTAGGCGAGCCCACTTAAGTGTTCAAGTAGAAGCTGGCTGCAACCTTACACCAGATCACAGCCACTCTCGTCCTGCAGATGTCCTCATTTCCAACTGGGTTCTGGGGAAAACGGCTGCCTGCGACATATCAGTTACCTCTCCGCTGAACTCAAACATTATGTCTGAAGCAGGAGTAACTGCTGGAGCAGCTGCGCAAGCCACTGAGCTCAGAAAGCATGAGGCCAACGATGTGAAGTGCAGCGAGTTAGGTTGGTTATGTATCCCTCTTGTGGTTGAGTCATATGGTGCATGGGGGAAAGAGGCTATGGAGTCATTTTCGAGTCTAGCCTCTCGCCTAGCCATAACATCATCAAGGCCTAAATCTGCTGTTCTATCAGAGCTGTATGGCTGGCTCAATCTGAACCTAGTAAGGGCTAATGTGAGGGCTATAATGTCCCGATATTGCCCTCTAAATTCTTTCTGAGGTGTTATTTAGCTTTGGTCATGTTCTTGTGTATTTTGTTTGTCAATATTGTTGTGTAATATAATAATAATAAATTCTCTGATGCTATTGAGCGAAAAAATAATAATAATAATAATGACATATATCACAAAATGGCAAGTAATGGCATAAATGAGTATGCACTAATATACTGCCGGTCCTAAAATGGGTAACACTTACAAAATGGAGACAAGTCTACGTTGCTGAGTTTAGACCTAAATATTTTTTCGGAGGATGCTGTAACCACTGAGTCTGGTAATGAATTCCAAATGTGTATAACTCTGATTGAGAAAAAGTTTGAGCGAAAATTATGGTGAGGTGATGACAAAGGACTAAGTTTGATTGAGTTCCCTCTTGTACTGTATGGTGACAGATTGATACGAAAGAAAGCTGATGTATCAAGATCTACAAGGTTTTTCACAATCTTGAAACACACTCTACGATACTCCAATGAATGAAGACCTAAATTAGCAAGACGATCAGTATAGCTCATAGTAGGCAGCTTTACTCGTATAAAAAGAGCTCAGCGTTGAACTCTTTCAACACATTTAATGTCATGTATGAGCCACGGATTCCACACTGGAGTATTGTATTCGAGAATTGGTCTCACATATGAAATGAATACTCTACAAAACGTTGAGATATTTAGCGTTTGAAGACCTTTAAGTAGAAGGGAACACCTTTGGAAGGCCTTTGCAGCAATAGATGAACAATGCAAGCTGGGTTTAAAATCAGATGTAATAAAAACACCTAAGTCACAAATATCAAAAACCCTATTTAGCAGTCCACCCAGGGAGTAAGAATTGCTTGCAGAGTTATGTCCGAAGGATATTACACTGCACTTCTGAAAAGCTCGACAAAGACAGAGACAAAGGTGAGGATGAATCAGAAGAGTGAGTAGCATAGAGTTTGGTATCATCTGCAAATATTTTAGCTTGAACTGGTGGCACTAAACAATCAGGAAGGTCATTGATATAAATGAGGAATAATAGAGGTCCAAGCACTGATCCCTGAGGAACACCACTGGTAACAGATAAGGAAGAAGATAAAGACTGACCAATATAGACTTGCTGAGAACGATTCATAAGAAATGAAGATAACCACCTCACCAAGAGGGGAGTAAACCCATAGCACTCTACCTTATATAGCAGCTTTCTATGAGAGATAGAATCAAAGGCTTTAGCAAAGTCTATATACACATGCAGAATCAATTTTAGAACGAATATCAGTAAGGAGAGTCCATTCATTAAGTGTGATTAGTAATTGGGTACAAGTAGAACGCCTGGCAAAAAAGCCAAACTGATCATTGGAGATAAGGCTGTTAGAACGAAGAAAGAGTACCATTGACAATAGACTCCATTACTTTGCAACAAACACTGGTAAGAGAAACCGGACGATAATTGCTAGGTGATTTACGGGAACCTTTTTTGAAAATGGGACAAACAATTGCCTGTTTCCAACCCTGAGGTATACACCCGCAGTCCATAGACATTGATGTTGAATATAATAGCTTCGCACTTCTTTTGACACTCCAAATCTGATTACAACCTACAAGCATGCAGCAAAACCCACACATGCATGCAGCAAAAAACACACATGCAGCAGAAAACACACATGCACATACATATAAATTCTTTACTAGAATAGCCAGGGGTTTGCATAATCGACGCAACAGCACAGGTTCTGGAGGTTGAACAACTGCGCTTACACGGATCGGGTGGCAAAGGTTTAGACCTTGAAAACCCAAACCAGGAGGTTGAGACTAGCCAACTTATTGAGGTGTCTGACATCATTCCTCCAATCTGTGCTACACTACAGATCTGTTAGTCTGCGGACCTGCATGCAAGAAAGTAGGGAATGATGTAGTCATGATTAGATTTACTTGGACTAAGCTTTCGTGATATGAATATCAAAATACATATGATATCATCAAAAAGAAAAGCTTTAGTAAACTTATGCACGAACGCAGCAGATCCTAGATTTCCAGACTAACGCTGATATAGCTGGAATGTACGTGGTAGTGTATGTGGTAGGATAGAAGACATCAAGACAAATGCAAAATAGAGACATATACAAAACTGATAACATGTGTATAATGAAGCGGTTGAAGCTTGCAGTGCAATATGTGAGAAACAAGGGCAAAAAGTGTGAACTTGAAACAAGGTAACATGCAGATGGCAACTGAACGGTGTTCAAGGAAAAGGGTCAAACATGTCCTAAGCAGCCTAGACTGTTGCCAATCCCATAGGTCATCCTGGAGGAGAAGGTGTCCACATTAATGATTGCAGTAGGCAAAGTTATGGACATTGAGCAGGTGTTGGACGTAGGAAGTGTCACTGCTGGATCATGGCAGAAGTTAATGGTAGGAGAAGAATCAAACCCCAAAGGAGGAATACTTCTGGATCCAGTAGTGAACTGCAACACTTTCTCCAAAGCCATTTGCACCTTTGTAGGTTCAGTGCTGAGAAAGACTTTTCCATCTGTACAATTGAGATAAATAAGTATAATTCACACAGAAATAATTGTTTTACCCTCAATATCCTGGAGATAGTCATAGAACATTATGATACTGGCCTCTTCCTTTTGGCGATTGTTCGACCCACAGGACGAGTACTCAACCTGAAATAAATCAATCATAGCTGCAGCTGTTAACACTTCTGTAGCATTTGATAGCATCACACGTGCACACTCAGGGTATTTCTTCATCAATGATAGTAGACCGTGCTCATTCAGTCCCTCCATCATCTGGTCTATTTGACCCTTGCTCGACAATATGGTTTGATGTATGCACAATATTATAAGAATATGAGACTTATCAGTCAGATGATAGTGCGTTGATGGCTTATCAATCCCAAGCTGGATACGGTGTGATAGAACTGGATTATCTAGCAGACCTTGGAACTCTGAAACACTTGATGCATCTTCAAGCTAAAAAAAAATTCAGGAGAATGCATGAAAAAATACTACCGTAAAGAGTCATACCTCCTTTAGGACCTTCTGTAGTGCAATGTCTGGAATATTATTAATCCTCAGCTGCACACCCTCAATTCCGTACAACATATAATCAACTATGGAATTTGCCAAAAACGTGGGTGGGGATCCACCCTGGAGCAGAGACGCTCCCATCATCCGTCCAACGTGAAGGTAGGTTTTCTCCAGTACTGCAGATACATTGGACCTTAACACACGCTGCCCTGTACGCCCCTCGAATAAGGAACTGTTCTTCGCAATGGCTCGCATCATAACAGTAAAGTACTCTCGTAGTGGACCCCCAAGGTCTACAGCGGGCTCTCCGATAAATGTTACTTTGAAAGGTTTGTTGCAGCACACTCCTTTTTGGAATAGGCGAATGCTATCATCAAAAATGTGAGATCTGCGTATTGTGATTCGTTGATATTCCTTAGGCTTAATGGTCGTCTCACAAAGTTTCTTCAGGGCTTCCTTAAATGGGATTGACTCCCTATGTTAACGAACGAAAAATGCATATCACGTCACGCTTATATTCTTTCGGCTTACGTACGTTTCAACTGCGTCGACCACTGCGTTGCTTTCCAGTAGGCTGGCACTGATTGCTAATTTCAGCTGTTTATCAAATTCCTCTTCTGATTCATCCAATAGAGATACAAATGGACTGCAGAAAAAAATAGTTACAAAACTCAGATCGTATATACAATCCTAGACAACAAACCGAAACTATTTTATATACCTGCTTTGCTGCTCCATATCAGATGCGGAACTTGACACTTCTACTGCTCTATCTGCACCTTTGCTGCGAAATGCTCGGGGGGATTTGTCAGAAGAGTCATCGCTTTCGCTGCAGTTTTTCGACGCGTCTGCTACGTCGGTTTGGAGTTGTTCCTGTATGCAAATCATGCATGCAATCATAATATTAAGTAAAAATACGATAAAGCTAGCATGCATTCACTAAAATATATACGTACCACTAAACTGTGGTCCTTCGGTCTAATATACAACTTCGATTGCTGCACTATGTCCATCATGTACGGTATGGTCATTCCCCCTGGCGGAGTGGCGATAACCACTAAACTTTTGCATTTGGGGCCGGTCCGTAAAATATCATATCCACGTCCACTGAGCTGTGGAAACGAACCGTACACGATTGTGTCGATTCAGCTGATGATGCTTCACGTGGAAACGACAGTCGCTTTAGACCAAGGCCCCATGATGCCAAATTCATCTTATCGTGAGCCGTGGGCAGCCAGTCTTGGTCGTGTACAGCCAGACAAATGCAGTCGTGAACCCACGCTAACGCAGACCGT
>JABACO010000015.1:5055771-5098468 GCA_013339895.1 Ephydatia muelleri
GGACACTCCTACCTGAAGATGTGGCCGTTTTGAACCCTACGGAGTATCGGACCTTGAAACGTCGGTACCCCGCATGTGTAAGACACCACAATGGATTTTCACATATAGTAATGGTGTGGTATGTTGTGTTAAAAATAGGAACCTGATAGCGTTAATATTTCGGAAGATATGGGACAGTTCACGAGAAAATTACACCACTCATATATTATAAAAATGTTATAAAAATGCATCACGTTTGCATCGCTATAACTTCCCAACGATTAATGCTATCGACATCCTATTTTCACCACTTCATACTACACCATTTCTCTACAGTAAAATGCATTTTGGAGTCTTGGACTATATCCGTGCCGACATTCCTACATGCGATACCCCCTGGGGTTCAAAACTACCATATCTTCGTGTAGGAGTAATCAAATCGCTTCAAATTCGGTTTGTAGGTGGAGAGGTCCTATATCTATCTATTTGTTCTGTTCGTTAATTTTTATGCAATCCGTTACGGAGATACTGTTGAACAAACTATGTGCACATTTTCGCGCTCGTTTCGCGCCAATGATTTGGGCAAAATGCGCTCCGCTCAATGTATGGGGAGGCGGGGATTATTACATTGGCGCGAATCAAGCGGGAAAACGTGCACGTAGTTTATTCAACTGTATCTCCGTAACAGATAAATTAACAAACAGAACAAATCGATAGGTATAGGACCTCTCTACCTACATACCGAATTTGAAGCGATTTGACCGCTCCTACACGAAGATATGGTAGTTTTGAACCCCAGGGGGTATCGCACGTAGGAACGTCGGCACGGATATAGTCCAAGACTCCAAAATGCATTTTACTGTAGAGAAATGGTGTAGTATGAAGTGGTGTCGATAGCGTTAATCGTTGGGAAGTTATAGCGATGCAAACGTGATGCATTTTTATAATATATGAGTGGTGCAATTTTCTCGTGAACTGTCCCATATATCGATTTAAATTTTATGTTATAAAATAAAATCCACAAGACCCATTTTCGTATAGAACGTTCCATATGTCTAGGACAGGTTGCTTAGACTTTACATAATTATATCAGTTTGAATTTCCTAATGAAACCTCAAATTATTATTGGGAGTGGTTGCTCCCATGTGATGCTCATCTTTGAGGTGTATGTTTTGAAAGCTTAGTAGCTGATTTGTTCTGTTTGTTAATTTATCTGTTACGGAGATACAGTTGAATAAACTACGTGCACGTTTTCCCGCTTGATTCGCGCCAATGTAATGGCCAGACTAGTGGGTATTTTGGTGTTGAGTCTAGCCTTTGTGTGTGTGTGTATGAGTGTGTGAGGTATGTGTTAGTGAGGGTGTGTGTGGTTGTGTCATACATTTGGCATAAACGTGTAGTGTTTGATGCTTTTGTCATGTTGTTCTTTAATACATGTATATGCAGTGTATATGTGTTATTGCATGTATTTCATACCTACCATGTATGTATGGCAACCCAACTAGTGGCAGCTCTTCGCTCGTACTCAGACTTACGTACGTTAGCGATTATTGCATCAACTACATATACGTGTACGCCCAAATAAGTATGCATAATATCAGTATCAGTCTGTATCCATTCGTTGTCTTATACGAAGTAAGAGATCAGGTTTGTTGCCACTTTTCTTCAGATTGTAGTGGATTAAGTAGGCCTGTAGCTCTTGTTTATTCCACTTTGATAGGTCTTTCTGCATATTACAATCACTGAAACACACCTTAGCCTTCTTCCTCTCAGAAACACCTGCATTACTCAAAGGTCTTCCGCGCTTGTAACTACCAGCAGATGACGCCTGTGGTTTGCTGCCAATACTTTTCTACACTGCAAGTTTTTTCCTGAAAGTGGCAGCTTACTAAGCCTAATGGTCTTCTACAATTGCTATCTGTCATAGACACCAGCAGCTGAGATCTTTACTTTGCCGAGTTCTTTGTTTTCTCCTGCTCTCCAGCCATTCATAGATTACACTTTTTACCTTTGCGGGGTGTTCGGGGTGCATGTTTTTCTTCGTGTGGGCCGAACCAGCAAAATAGTTCAGCTCAAACGTTGCATATGGGGGTGTGTCATCATAATCTAAAAACATGCTTGCAGTTTGGTCAATAGCACCAAGCAGTGATAGAGAAGTCCATCATGGCAACGGGAGGGACTTCTTGATGGACAGTCACGGTGTCTCCATGCATAACTTAGACCTTACGGCTGCATGGTTCAGGCTGCTCTATGGATGCTTTTCTCGGTCGACCGTGCTTGCGATTTTGGCATTTACAACACTTGGTGCAATAGTAACCTGCATTGCACTTGTCACACACTGGCTTTCTGTGTTTATCATAGCACGAAAGTGGCATACCGAACGAGTAGTATATGTGCGCATTGTGTGATTAGTCTCATTCCCAGACACTAGTCTATATACATTTCGCAAGAAACATTGCGTCATGTTGTCTGGGAACGAGACTAAAGCGATGGTCCGGGGACCGACGTTCACACTACAGCTGCAAGTTATCACAGAAAGTGGCTAAGTACGAGCTTGATACTACCTGGGTCCTTTGTTTATGCAAAATGAAGTCTCGTGGGCAAGCCAGATTCAAATACAATGGCCTAGGATAAAAGTGTTCTACGCAATGTTTTACCGCAACTAAAAACGGGAACGATTCCACTATAGATCAGTATGGCTTATTACTGGAAATAGATACAAACTTAGGAATTGCTCGTGACAGCTCAGCGACAGATTAGCTTTCTAATGATATATTTTATATAGCAAATGGAATCAATGAGACTAATTTTCTTAATATTGAGTTCGACGAAAAAAGTCGTCTAATTTCATGGACAAGGTGTTAAGTTACATTCAAAACTCCGTGTACATGTGCTGATTATATGAAATATGAAAATCTGTGTTTCTATCCTCCATTGCTGTCATAAGCTATTATGTACCAAATTCTGTTATTGGATAATTATCTTAATTTGTTTATTTTAAGGTTAATAATGCATAATTTGCCTTCATGTAGCGTAAGTATTATGATCTTCGTCTACTGTAGATGTCAACACCAGAATCTGCATTGCGTACTATCACACTGAGAACATGTCGGGTGATACAACAACTATTTTTACAGAACGAACCATGTCATACCCATGATGCAATCATCCTACAGTGTGAACTGCTTTACAGGTACACATGTGCATGCACATTTTTATTTTTATTGTAGCTGCAGTGAGTTTTTCATACTATATTGTAAGTAACACATGCTAAACTTCTCGTGGTTCATTATACCAGCATCACATGCAGTTACTTTCATTTCTTATTGCCCTTGCAGTCATAATGCTGCTTGCTCGTGTTGTCACTATGCGCACCTGATACCAATAAACTATTGTCTTACAGTATTGTTTTTGTGGCTACATGTACATATATGAATATGACAGATTTTAACAATGTACTTGACATGCATGTATGTTTTTCGAAGGTCTGGTTTTTACAGTACATTGGTTGCTGCTTTTAACTACCAGTATTCACATTGTTAGCAAAGCTGTTTGATTGTACTGAACCACTGCCTTAGTTTAACAGCTGAACGATGTAGTTTAGAAGGAGAAGTGTCACAGGATACAACACATACATGTACATTACATGTAATATTTGTGCATAGCATTTATATTAAATGCCAGGGAAAAAGATTGCCTAACATTTTTTCACCATACCTACAGTAGTGGTCACAAAAAAGTTTACGTTTTTTATTATGCCGTTGCCGTCGCACGGTCGTTAGAAATAAACGGCACGTTGGTCTAACGGTATGGCACGGTAACGCTATTATTTCTCACTCACTTATCACATTTGTCACGTAACGCCGTTACACTTAATGGTGTGTTAATTAAATACCGTTGTCTCGTCATCCGCCTTCATCTGGTCATCCACGATAGCTTTTACCACTTCCATCACTTTGGATAATCGCCTACTTCCTTGTTACCGACTCAAAACGCTTTATGAATTCGTGAATCGAAGCCATCATTCCTTCTTGAAATAGGCATTTTCCAATCTCTGGTGTCTTCAGACCCTTCCGATGAAAGAAAACTATCCAAACCTTCTTATACGTGGAGAACACCATTTTCTATTGCTCTGACTGCGCACGTGGCTAACAGCCGTGTAATATGGCTTTAAAATGGCACAGCGGTCTTTAACCGTGTACAAAATGGCGTTTATTGATAGGCGTTAAAATGCACGGAGTTCGTTGTCACATAGTGACATAAGTTATTTTAAACGTCACAGTAACGGAACGGCCATGAACGGTAACGTTATAACCGTGCGACGCCAACGGCATAATAAAAAACGTAAACTTTTTTGTGACCGCTACTGTAGGTTGTCTCATACCCATATAGACCTAAATGTATGAGATAGGCTCTGCTTTTCTAGTTCAGAATGCTATTGGAAAGTAAAATTTTGTCACACAAGCTCTTGATTCTGATTGATCGGAGCACCAACCTGAACCAGTATAACTTTTCTCCACATATTGGGCAGACTATTATAAATCATTATGGGACATTCTGATGGAATGTTTGGGGCTTGCATATCTTTTAGGGGCTACTGTATGTCATTGGAGTGTATCAAACCTATTAATTATTTGATTGACTCAGAATTTGTGTCGCTGTCTATTAATTATTTATTATTTGCCGTAACATTCCAAAATTGGCCTGACACAATGTCAGTCCATTACAGTATTTGGCCCAACATGGTAAGAAATTGGTCGGACATGGTCATAGAGCATTGCAAACAATCTGTGCTGCATATAAATGAATAGTGCAAAGAAGAATGAACACATGCATAATAGCCGATTGGAAGTGGAAGACATCAATTGGCATCTAGCATTAATTTAATCAAAACGTGGCAAACGCCAATTGATGTCTGCCATGTTTGGATTAATGGTCAGATGCCAATTGGTGTCTGAACATTTGGCGTCCTGTGGAAGGCTCGTTGCTTGTGCATTTCAGTTGTCACGTGGTCCTTCAAAAAAAGTTTGATAAATGCAGTTTGTTAACTCTTTCGTGGCAAAGCCAATTATATTACTGTACACATGTAGTGCAAAATAAGCATTGTGCGTTGCAGGTAAATGGTTAGCAAACAACTTGCACTATCTGACCAGGAAACAACTGATCAATATGTTGTAGACTACAAAGTGTTAACTGTTTAGATAAACAGAGTGGCTTTAGTATAGCACCTGCGGCGCAATATTGCTCTGTTTCCCGTGAAAGAGTTATACCTATGCTCAAAATGGTGCACTAACAAGTAGAAATGTTGTTCACTACCTTGATTAGGATCCATATTTTTAACAACTAAGATGGTTCTTAGACGATGGACCAGAGGAGAATCAGCTGCTTGCTTCATTATTGGTGCGGACATCATTACTGAGCATGCACAAAATCGCCTGGACAAGTTACAAAATTGATAGGAAATGTCCGATGTCTGTTATCCGCTACACTGGTATGGACAGACCAGTTTCTTATTACGGGCAGGTTCCAGCTTCCAGTCCATGTAATAATAAGTAGTCCTTGATCAAAAAGGAAAAGATGCACATCATTTATTAAATCAATGAAGGACAATCATTAGGTACTGGACTCCTCTACCAGATTTGAAGTGATTTGAATATTCCTGCAGAAAAGTGGATTTCAATCCCCATGAAGTTGAAATACTAGTTCAAAACCTCAAGTTTCTTTAACCCTTGAAATGCGGTGGACGACTTTAGTTGCCAAACAATTGCGTAGTGCAAATGGTGACTTAAGTTGAAAAGCAGGATTAGCTAACAAAAAACACACTTACGTGGTAATTATAGCTGCCACGATCGTTACAGATTGAAATGTGATGTTAACTTCGTTGTCGCCCATCTTCGAAATGGGAAGCGCTACGGAAAGCTCGTTTCAAACCTCCGAATCCGTGCTACAAAAAACCGACAAAGTGATGTCAGTGTTATTGCCACGTTGAAAGCGGGATGATTAGCTGCATAGTACCCAAGTACACTACTCAAGATTACAAAAATGCAGGAAATACGCTCACTGTTATGGAATAACTCCGGATGTACGCTTGCCTGTGTCATACAATGCACATTTGATGATTGAAGGTTTGTTACAATGGTGCAGATGGACTTTAAACATGCCAATCAACTTGAAATAAGCATTGGTAACCTACATTGCTAAGTTAGGCAACATCAGACGTGTCGCTCTAGAAACAAGGCAATTCACACAGTTATAATTTCAAAAAACATTGGCAATTAAATTAGTTATGAATAATTAAATGTCACAGTTGAAGTGTTAACCATATCCATATAGAAGAAATATTGTATTATAAAGTCTATAGCATTTACTATTTAGATGTTATAGTGATTTTCAGATACAAAGTGTTCCATGGAAAATTGCTTATATATTATAATACTATTTTCAGCACTCTGTACTACACCATTTCTCTATGGTAAAATATCTTGCTCTAGCTCCATGCGAGCTAGCATGTTCTTGCTCTATTTAATTATTTCAATCCTTTAGTTTTGCGCATATCGTTGAACAACATATTTCCTGGTTGAGTCATTTGAATTACTTAGTAATTTATTCAACATTAGAAGTAATATAATCACTATTGTGAATCAATGGGGTCACTAAATGAATGATGTCACTCAACTAACGATGGATTGATTGAGGGAGTGGCGGCAGGGCATGGGTGAGGGTATCAGTGTATGAGTAAGTGCAGTATGTTTTGTCAAGTAAGCTATAGCCCTTGGCAAATGGATCTGACTTTTATTTTTTTAAGTTCGAATTTGATGGATTTTAGTTGCCAGAAGGTGTCACGATTTTACTTTCATTTTAATAAATGTATCCATCTAATTTTAGGTGCCTGATTGCTGCTGGTGCACATACTGTTGCTGATTTAGTTGCTGAAGGGCTAGTTATGTTAGCTGCTGCTGATAGCGATGCTGAAAATGCTACAATCCATGTTGCAGTGATGAGAACTGGAGATAGAGGGAGACCAAAATTTTTACTTAATACCAGTCAGCTTGCCGATATGTTGCAATTGCATTTTAAGGTTCCACATATTGCAAGGCTCTTTGGTGTTTCAGTGCGCACAATCAGACGTAGGATGAAAGATGCTGGGTTGTATGTTTCAGATTTGTATTGTACATTATCAGATGCACAGCTTGATGAAGTTGTAAGGAATGTATTTCAACAATTTCCAAACTCTGGATATCGTATGATGGCAGGCCACTTGCGGCATCTTAATATTCATGTGCAGCAACTGAGAATCAGGGATAGCCTTCACCGCATTTCACCTGCCAGTCTTGCTGTCAGGTGGAATGAAACAATTGTTAGGCGTGTTTATTCTGTCCGTTCCCCACTTGCTTTGTGGCATATTGATGGTAACCATAAATTAATAAGGTATTATTGTGATAGAATTGATTAAAAATGTCTTAACATGTATTGTCGTTTGGTATCTATTAATCTAGAGGCATGAATAATTCTTATTGAGTATAATCTATAACCACTATTGTGTGTATGCATACATGTAATGTACTCCACCCTTTTTAGGTTTGTACATGCCATAATATATGACTGTATCAGTTTGAAGAACATTTTCTGATCACTGCTCTGAAGAAACATTGTTAAATTTATTTTACAACCTTACAGTTCCTAGATGTATGCACATGTACATAAGGGTTTTCAGTACTGGTTTTTATATTAATCCCACTTTCTGCATTTCTGAAGGTGCTTTGCGCTTTGCAGTAATTAAAGAAGAGAATTATACAATATAAATGTTCTGGAACGCTAGCTGATCATTCTGATTTAGGTTGCTCTAGATTATCAATGCTTCATCAAAATTGAGATAAAAGGAGTCTTTAGAAGCGAGTTCAGTAAACGTTATTCAAACTGAAGTTGTTTACCTAATTATCGTTTAATAACTATGTACAGTAAATATATATACACAAAACTAATCTCAATTTGTTTTTATACCTATGAAATGCATACATATAGGTGGCGATTGGTTATTCATGGTGGCATTGATGGATATAGCCGAATACCTGTTTTTCTCAGTTGCAGTTCCAACAATGAGTCACAGACAGTGCTGAACCTGTTCATTAGTGCTATAGAACATTATGGGTTACCACGACGTGTTCGATCAGACCAGGGCAGAGAGAATACTGCTGTTGCTTGGTTCATGTTGACCCATCCTCAGCGAGGACCAAATAGGGGGTCAATGCTAGTTGGCAAAAGTGTTCACAACCAACGTATAGAACGGTTGTGGAGATATGTTTATGTTGGTATAATAAAATTCTATCATGACCTTTTCTTGTACATGGAGGCAATAGGTGTGTTGGATCCAGATGATGAGACTCACCTCTTCTGCCTCCATTTTGTTTATATTCCACGCATCAATAACCATCTTGAACAGTGGACAGGGGCATGGATAAACCACTCTATTCGTACAGCAGACAACTTAAGCCCTCTGCAGCTGTGGATGGAAGGGATTTTACAGGCAAATGAAGATGCCAGCAATGTTGATGAGGTAATGCTGTAATAGCTGTTTAAGAGGTAATAAAAGTTGCATTGTTCAGCTGGTGCTTGCTCATAATACAGAAGCTGTCAAGTAATACAGACATAATGTATAATGTGTACAAAACAATTTGCCTGTCAAGCAGTGAGAGCTATTTGTTCAGTATTTAACATTCTAAGTTAATCTTGGTATTTCACATTCCAATAAAATTACATTCTAGTGCTCAGTAAACACCTATGCATCAGCCTCACTTTTTTAGCACCCCTAATGACATACGCCGTAGCCACCTCACCCTATGTATGCTAATTGGATGGTAGGAAAGCAGCCCTAGCAATATGTGAGGGCAGTGTCCCAATACACTGTGACATTCATTCAAGATTCATTTCTACTTTGTGATTATACATGTATTTATTTTTTAATACATTTGAAACTTATTGACATTTATATATCGTATGGTGTTTCTATATTTATGTATTGTATAATAAATATTAAGATATACTCTAACCTACCATTCATTTTTTAATGGTGCACAAATGTTGTCTTTCAGTTATATGGCATAGATTATGAAGGTCCTCTGCCAGAGGTGGAGGAAGATGGAGATGTCAGTGTACCGACGATTTCAACAAGCATTACAGAGGATGAATTTGAAGACCTGTGTTTAATGATAGACCCAATGGCTACGAGTCATAATTATGGAATTGACATTTATTTAGAAGTTCTGCACTATGTTTCCCAGTGACTGTACTCTGTCATTTTATGATAGGTTTAGAATGCTTGATTTGCACACAAAGTTACTGTCAGTTGTTTAAATTGCGTGATTACAAGTAGTTCTGAGATTACGTCATGCAAACTAAATTAACCGTGATGAAAATATATTCCGTCAGAAATAGTTTTACCGTTAAAAGTTCTGCGAGGTACAACTTCACCCTCACGAGTTCCGCGAGGTAGGTCATGAAACATTTCACTCTCACGAGTTCCGCGAGGTACGTCATGAAAAATTTCACCCTCACGAGTTCCGCGAGGTACGTCATGAAAATTTTCACCCTCACGAGTTCCGCGAGGTACCTCATAAAAAATTTCACCCTCACGAGTTCCGCGAGGTACCTCATAAAAAATTTCACCCTCACGAGTTCCGCGAGGTACCTCATAAAAAATTTCACCCTCACGAGTTCCGCGAGGTACCTCATAAAAAATTTCACCCTCACGAGTTCCGCGAGGTACCTCATAAAAAATTTCACCCTCACGAGTTCCGCGAGGTACCTCATAAAAAATTTCACCCTCACGAGTTCCGCGAGGTACCTCATAAAAAATTTCACCCTCACGAGTCCCGCGAGGTACCTCATAAAAAATTTCACCCTCATGAGTTCCGCGAGGTAATTTTGGCACGATTAACGAGGTATGTCACGAAAAATTTCCCCCTCATAAAAAATTTCTATTTTTGGCACGGATTCCACACCATAGAAGTCCTTTTGACCATGGAGTGCGAGTTAAGCCAGCTGCCTTTGACCTGTCTGTGATGTCTCAGCAGGTGAGCTACTGAGCAGGAGGAAGCATGAGGCCAATGACACAAAGTGCAAGGAGCTGTAGCGGAAGCATATGCTGCTTGGGGACCAGTTCTGGAAAGTGCTTAGCACACTCAGATAAGACTGCCTGGTGAGAAATCATATTATAGGCATTTTTCAGGTCCACCTTTAAAATGACAAAGTCATCCTCCAACCAGTTGCTCAATAGAGTCCCTTAACCCATGAACCATTTGTTTCGACTGTGGCACAACTGTTCTCCTTGGTCCTAAACATCTTGTTGTCAGAAATTTGAACCAGAGATGATTGTGCTGGTCTCAATTGCCATGCCTGGTACTTGGGTGATGGTGCTCTTGCAGGTCCCAGGTCCTCTGTGAGGATGTCTTGGCTTTGTTTCATGAGTTGGGCCCACCACTCGTTAACATCCATAATTGCGAGGTGTTCAGCCACAGCTCACTAGACATTTTCTCAGCTGGTGTCAAAAATTCAAACAATCCTAACATCAAAATCCTGGGTTCACCCATTGGAGATGCTGAGTTTTGCCATCAATTTATCAACCACAAACGGTCTGAAGCCAAACCTCCTTTCAAAGCTTGCGGATGTTGGCTTGGTTGATTCACAGGTTGCCCTAACCCTGCTCCGTATGTGCGGTGGTTTCTGCTGGCTTGTCCATCTTGCATGTACCACACCTCCGTCATTATTTTGTGCAGCTCTAGAGTTGTATGACTAAGATGTTTGCAGGTGCTTCTCCTCTGTCTAGGACTGTGTCTCTATTCGAGCATGAGCAGTCAGATTACTTGCATATTTATTATGTGTATCCATGCAATATAATTAATAATAACAATAACTTATCATTATGAATACAATACAGGGCAATACAGGGTACAAGCATTAAACACTGTGTATTTAATACAAATAACCTCAGCTGCCTGATCTCTGCTTAATTCATTCTCTATACTGGAAGCGGGCATGTACCAAGGTGTTTCAGCCAAGGCAGCTGAGCACAGAAAGCATACTGAAAATGATGTCAAGTGTGCAGAGCTGGCAGTGGAGAGCTATAGAGCCTGGGAACCAGACCTTCTCCCAAATGGCTCTCACCTAGCCTTTCGGGGTATAATGCCTCTAACTCTAAGATAGCAGCTGAGTTATATGGCTGCCTCAGCCTGTCACTGATTAGCACCAACATACAATCCATCCTGGCTTGCTCCTACCCTCATCACCCAAACATGAAAATGAACTGTACATAGTTGTGTGTGTGTGTGTTTGTGTGCACTTTGAATCGAATATGCAGTGTATTAGTCAGTTTAAAAAAATTAAACATAAAATGCTGCATACATGTCAGTTTTTTAAGGATAACAGAGAATTAAATTAAAGAAGGTGCAAAATGTATACTGGTATCAAAAGCATACTCAAGTACACATGCGCACACTATAACAACACACAACAGAAAAATTTCATAATTGAGGCTACTTGTGTGGTAGCAGCTGGGAATGCAATAGCATACTTCACACTCTACACCACACTTCAAACACACAATAATATCAACTGATAAATATGCTCCATAAAAATACACAATTTCTTATAGTTCAGGGTGGCAGAAACGCTATTTTAAAACCCTCAAGGAGCTTTTGGTTTTAGCTTTTTCAAGTAATCAATCAACCACGTCACGGTGACAAAATTAAACGAGTCCTGTCTGAAGGAGAAGGATTTTTTGTACCAACTCATTCCCTCCATAGGAGAGAGCAGGTGCATGTGCAAGTGGTTTATTTGCACGAAGGGCGGCCAGTGAAACCCGATACGCGAGTCTTGAACGTTCACTCCCTGTTGTGAAAGCACTTGTTCTCCGACTTTCGCCATACGCTCCACCATTGGAACGTGGTCACGAGTGAGGGATTTGGCATTCTTTATATGATTTCGGGGTATTACCTGGTAGTGATGCGGCGCATCGGGGTCTATATCGCGAAAACACACAAATTCGGCATCCTCGTACAAGATTGCCGCAGGTAACTCTTTATGGACGATTTGACAAAAAACGCACTTGTCTTCGTGGATTAATGGGGCAGGATTTTCCGAGCTTTGAAGTGCGGGCGAAGATCCAGCTGCCCCGTCCGTGTTCATCGATTCGGCCATTCGCTAATACAGGGGTGTGCCTCATCCATAATTTAGTTACTGAATTAATAACCAGGGCTGTATGGCTGTTTCCCTGAGCGTGGGAACTGGAGGCAGGTGCGTATGCGAAGGATACTACGGCACTATTCGCTTCGTGGGAGAGCTCCAGTCCACCACAGGTAACTTCAGTGAACTATTGGCTCCAATAGCAAGACAGCCATGACAGTAATCTTCTCCGAAGGGGAGTGGCTTGGAGTGGAGTGGGACGACCCAACGAGGGGGAAGCATAATGGGAGTCACGAAGGTATCCATTACTTCACATGCAGGTAAAGGACATCGCAAGGCCCACTGGAGGCACTTATAATGCAACATCATTATTTATTTTAGAAAAACGATTAGGCAATAGTAGTTGGGCTGTGGTTATGTAAATCCCATTCGTATGAAGCCGCTTTCAGCGCAATCCACTAATAGATACGAGTAAAAGCATCAGTATGTGTTGCCACTGTACCCATTTCCCTGCCACTTCTATCTCACTTTCGCATATATCTGTGTCCAAGTATATGTGTTATATTCAGTATTGTTCTTCTGTGCTGTTCAGTGTTCCAGGCAGTGGGTCTTTCATAAGACCAAAGAAGGCATCGTTTGGGGACACATTTCTCACAGCAGTCAAGAAAGTGTGTTATGTGGTGGCCTGTTGTCGTTGCTTAGTTATGAATATTTTGTGTTTATCAGCGCTACGGGCATGGTCTGAACATTGAGGAAGAAAGTGAGATGTATGTCATGTCCGAAGATGGCTCTCAAGTCACTCCTGTAGAAATGGTTGGAACAGAAAAGATAGCCAAAAAACAGGGGTAAGAAATAACACACTGTTGGCTGTTCATACTACAGTACTGTAATTCTCCATGTGGAATGGTATGGTTCTTTGGTTTAGTATTTGATTGGCAAATGTTGCTCTTTAGAATCCAATGAGCCTAAGATGGTTTAGGATACAAGTATATTATATTGTGTTTCATTTATTCTATAACATTATACGCACAGTATCATTCTTTTGGAGCTAATTGCTTGACACGTGCCTGATGCATCTTCACCACCTGTAGAGACTTCAGTGAGCTGAAGGAAGCAAGTCTTAGAGGAATGGACGTCTGTTCTGCTGGACCAGAGGGGCAGCTGCGCGAGATATTTCAGAGTACGTGGGGAAGGTCCCACATGTATTCATGTGCCTGTGAGGGTAGGGATAGGGGGAGGAGGGGGAGGGGGAGGGGGAAGCTAGGAGGAGGGGAGGGGGAAGCTAGGGGGAGGGGGAGGGGAGGGGGGGAGGGTTCCTGATCAGCCTAGCATGTTTCAGTGAGCTGCGTTGTTGTGCCATAAATGGGACTATCTTCGTGTATGTTATACTCATTTGTTTTTCCTCTGAACAGACCTTACACATCTGGACTTGTCTCAAAACCTCCTTCTCTCCAGTTGGAACGTGGTAGCGGTGATGACCAACGAGCTTCCTCACCTGACCACGTTGAACCTAAGGTGACCCACTATAGCCTCATGGCACATGGACAGTAGGGAACTCCTCTACATGCATGCACACAGTGAGAACATTCCTCTGGCATTGTGTGACATCCGAGGTCAAAGCACAGTCTCATTTGTTTCAAGCTTGAGGACAGTGTACTTGAATGAGATGGGGCTCACATGGGCCAAGGTGAGGCCACACCTCCCTTGGTCTGCACTGCTGTAGCCTATTTGTGTACTCTTTATCAGGCGTCCAAAATCCTCCAAATGATGCCCTCTGGATTGGAGGAATTACATTTGTGTAAAAACCAGATTGATGGCTTTGGGTTTGTACTGTGTGGTGTGTGTGTGTGTGTGTGTGTGTGTGTGTGTGTGTGTGTGTGTGTGTGTGTGTGTGTGTGTGTGTGTGTGTGTGTGTGTGTGTGTGTGTGTGTGTGTGTGTGTGTTTGTGCATGTGTGTGTAGTGTGTGTGTGTGTGTGTAGTTGTGGGGTGATTTATGTATCATACTGTGTGTGTTTACATACATATCAATGTGAGCAGTGTTTACATGCCATGTGAGTACTTTGGCCTTGGTAGTCTGGTTGTGTAGTGGGGTGTGTGTAAAATGGTGTGGTGTGGTGTGTGTAAAATGGTGTGGTGTGGTGTGTGTAAAATGGTGTGGTGTGTGTAGTGTGTGTGATATGCATTCATGCTGGTGCTGTCATTGCCACAGGAGTCCTGATGAAAGCAAGGTGTTGCCTAGCAACCTCAAATTGCTCAACTTGGAAGTAAACAAGCTAACTAACTGGTCGGAGGTCCTGAAACTGACGTATTTAGTTAGGTAGGACTGTGTGACTGATTATGGCAAAGCATGATGGAGGAGAGAGCAAGAGAAGGCTACTCTGCATGCCTTCCTTACCCCTGTATTCAATATAACGTGCACACATGTAACAATTATGTTATGTAAGAATATAGAAGACTTACATTGCTGGTATAGCACCTGTAAGTAGCTATTGGTTGTGCTGTAGTGTTTGAATGTGTTTTTATTGTGATCTAACAACGTCTTTCTATTAGCTTGAGAACCTTGATTCTAAATGAGAACAGGCTACCAACAGTGTTTTTCCCATGCAATGGTAAGGTTTGTTTTATTATTGATGTTGCTATGGTGACACTGCTGTATGCCGCTGCAGCTGACCACACCTACTTCCCCGCCCTCGAGTCCCTGTCCCTCAGAATGAGCGGCATCAACAGTGTTAGTCCAGAAGGTTCTGCAGCTGTCAGTGTTGTCCATCTTTGCCTTCACATCACAGTGGTCTTCTGTCAATGCAATTGCATCTTTGCATTCTCTGCATGAACTCAAATTCAGGAACTGTCCATTAGTTGAAGGTTTGTTCAACCAAAACCTAGGACACTAGCTTATATGCTTTCTATTCCTTACTCCTCCCCCTCACATTCCTCCTCACTCCTTCCCTCACACCCCTCTCTACACACCCCTCACTCCACTCCTCACACTCTCCTTACAAAGATGACCCACCACTTCAGGTCAGACAACTAATTGTGGCTAGGATTGAAACAGCTGACCTCATTGAATGGAAGCGCTGTTAGTAATACTGTCCTACTCTTATCACAGCCCTCACATTGGTCACCTCTCCCCACCCCTCATCCCTTCTCCCCATCCTCCCTTCTTCCATCCTTCCTTCTCCCTCCTCCCATCCTCTCCTTCCCATCCTCCCCCTCCCTCCTCCCATCTTTCCTCCCTCCTCCCCATCCTCCTCCCCCTCCTCCTCCCTCCTCCTCCTCCCTCCTCCTCCTCCCTCCTCCTCCTCCCTCCTCCTCCTCCTCCCTCCTCCTCCTCCCTCTTCCCTCCTCCTCCTCCTTCCCTCCTCCTCCTCCCTCCTCCCTCCTCCTCCTCCCTCTTCCCTCCTCCTCCTCCCTCCCTCCTCCTCCTCCCTCCTCCTCCCATCCTCCTCCTCCTCCTCCCTCCTCCTCCTCCCTCCTCCCTCCTCCCCATCCTCCCTCCTCCCCATCCTCCCCCTCCCCATCCCCTCCTTCCTCCACCCCCTACAGGTCACCAAGCAGGAGAGGCAGATAGCCGAGTGGTACTATCTAAACAGGTACCTCACAGATTGGTCCAAGTCATGTGAAAGCGATAGTTCCCGGCAAGAGTTTGCTTCACTTCACCCAAGATATGCTCAGCTAGCTAAAGGTATGCTAGGTTGGGGAGGAGATGGGTGAGTGACTGGTGTCTTGTAGCATACAACTTGTCAGAGGAGGCTGTTAAGCCTGATCAACACAGAGCTGGAGGGACAGCATTGAAAGACTCACTTATCTGTATCCTCCCTCACTGCCTGTGTGTGTTGTATGTACTTGTGTCACTCTGTGTCCTCAATCACTGCCTGTGTGTGTTGTATTTGTGTCACTCTGTGTTCTCTACGTGTGTTGTATGCGCTTGTGAGTATGTGTACATCAAGATTTAAAATAATTTCATGTGTACAATTTTCATTTTGTATTTACCAAGCATACGGGTGCTAATATGAGGGTATATATATTTTTTCACTTTTTATTGTAACACAGAAATTTCCGATAACTGAAAATATGCCCATGCATGTGTGGATATGTGGTGTGTTTGTTGGTGTTTATGTGTATGTTTGTGTATGTTTATGTGTGTGTGTATGAATGTTTATACATATGATAGGGTTTCCACATTTTTGTGCGTGTCTATTTACTTGTGTTGGGTGACATACATGTAGATATGCCCGATGCTGAACTATTGTGTGTTGTCAAGGCTACCTTAACACGATATAGCTGTTACCATCCAGTGCCCAGGCCATCCTGAAATGAAGGCAGTTGTCAAGAAGCTGCCAGCCCACATGACTGTACAAAACCTAAAGGGACTACTGCAGAGACTGTACAAGATTGATACCTCTCGTCAGAAAGTATCATATTTTGATAAACGGGTTGGTACAGATGTCATTCTATGTATAAATGTACTGTATGTGTGTGCATATGTTGTGTTTCTTTGTACTCATTTGTGTGTCTTTTGTTTGAATCTAAATGCAAATTTTGTGTAGCGCTAAATATGGTGTACGTTGATCAGTATGCTATACTTATGTTAAAGTGTGTGATGTGTGTGCATTCACAGGGAGAGAAAGAAATTGAAGTTGAAATGAGTGACGACTTGAAGACATTATCCTTCTACTCTGTGGTGGCAGGAGACACTATTTTACTTAAATGGAGTTAGAAATTTTGTGTTGTGCAATAAATGTATTCAAACAATGTATATAAGTGTATAAGTATACGCAAGTGCGATGAATTAGCATCTTGTCAAACCACAGTCGACTCACATACATGTAAGTACCACAGGCAGTTTGCCAAATAATTTGCTGCATTTTCATTGGCGGTTACGTATACATGTACACCTGCTTATAATATTGAAAAGGATAAGAACTTCATGTTGTGCGCGTTGGGCGTGCTCTGCAAGTACTTGGAGAGATGGACGACGACTTGGTGTGCAATTTTAAGAAGTGCCGCAAGAGGCTCAGTACATTCGCATGGGTCAGTAACTCACTGTGCCTTATATAATTTTACACTTCGGCAATACCTAGGTAACGTCATGTTCTCGTATCCTACGTGTATACAAAAATAAAAAAAAGAAGGAATTTACCAAAAGGAATGAAAATTACTTAACAGGCGAAAATAGACATCTTCTGCGATGAAGATGGTGGCAGGGAATTCACCAAGCAGTCTACGTGCCCAGCGTGTAAGTTTGCACCTGCTGGTACCTAACTTTCAACCTCGCGCTCATTCCGTACACCTCCGCATTTTACATATATGCATCCACATCATCATATACCCTTCATCCAATGGACTGACCTTACATGTATATCTCAGGCAACACGGAGTTGCCAGGGAAACTGGATATCGTGCGTGTGGATCTCCAACCATCAGACCAGTACAAATCCGTAGGTTCTTTTCAGTATTGTTTACTGTAGCATGCAGTACAGCTCTGCTCTTGCTACTGCTGTAGATGGTTATAGCGGGACAAAAACCTGAAGTGATAATGGAGATCTGTTCCCGAGCAATGTCATTCTGGACATACCAGGTACGTTATTGAAACATCGTGGCTGTGTCAGATAGCTATGCCACAACCACAAGGACAGTCTCATCAGGAGAGGAGCTATCAGGAGTACTGTGCTGCAAAGGCAAAAGAGAAGGCACAGCAACTTGAAAGTAGTTATGAGAAGACAGTTTCAGTACAGCAAACTGAGATGAATAGTAAGACCCGTTGTGTTGTTACGGCAGTGTTGCAATGGTGTATAGTTGTACATCTTTAACCATACTGTACTTCCAGCGATGAAGACACAATTGACAGGTATAGTAGTGTGATATGGGTATGCATTTAAGGCTGTTTTTAGTCCTGAAGAGTGAGCTAGAAGCTACCAAGTCAAAATGCATCGAGACAGCAGAAAAACTGACAGAAAGGAACAGGCAATATCAAAAACTTCAGGTTAAATCATGCTGAATTGTGGCCATGACCTAATTTCCCTTTGCATTTGGTCTCTAGGGCATGTATGAGGCAATACGAAGGTACTTCCATCATAATGAAGACATTCACAATGACCTCTCATAATTATTTCCATTACTTAAGTAGTTATTCGGCCCCTCTCATTGATTTGTTTCATCTCATCCTCAGACGCAGCATCACTCCTTCAGCATTTGAGGACCAGCACAGATACTCTCCTAATTCACGCTTTCTCCAGCACCAGTTTGAGCTACCTCTTGGAAATGCTGTCCCTGATAAGGAAGGTTTGTCTTAGCTTAAGTGAGGAAGGTTTGTCATAGCTTAAGTGCATTTATTTACAAAGATTTAAATGAACTATTATGAATATTGATTCCATTGCACTATAGGGTGATCATATTGTAAAAATGTGTGCATTAATCAAGTTGGTTAAATTAAATAATCAGCCTAGTAATGCGAAGAGTATGAATATCCGATGCATCTTGTACCTGTAATATACTAATTTATTTCCAGGCACTTACCCAAGAGGTCTTTACTCATGAACTGACTAAGACACACAAAATCAAACCAAGAAATCAAGTCTTAAATTACTCATGAATAGAAATTGCATTCTTTACTAAAAATATGAAAACAATTGAACCTATTTTTGTTTCAACTTTTTACATGGTTATGATTTCTCTGGCTTATTGCACATGTCGTCTATGTAACAATGTATTTTGTGTGTAAGTACTAAACAAACTTAAATAAATCAGACTACCAATTTCTGTTGTGCGCTATAAAATTTTATGGTGAATTAACCAGTTGTTTATTCATACCCACAGCTGAGTTTCTGAAGAGCCAGTCCTCTGAGCAAGACAGCATCACTTCTAGTAATGTCACAGCAGTGGCACAAGCCCAATCAAATCTGCGACTGGATCCTGCTCTCTGTGCAGCAGTCAATTCCCAGGTCCTTTCCCACCAACCGCAGCCTGCAGACAGTCACTCACTACAGCCTCATGAAATGTTCAGTCTTGAAATAGGAGCCCCAAAAGTACCATCAGCAATAGCACAAAGAATCACCAAGAGGATATGATACCCCACAACTGGACTATATGTTTTATTTCACAGAACCATTATATCAACAGTGAGTGATTAAAAGCAATTATGTACAATATTCATCCCAATGAAGGAAATACATGCATGTATCGGTACTGCATTTTGTACCCACTGATCAAATTATCGGTACATATAAGCGACACCAATTTGCTCATTTAATATATGCACATTGAAATGGAGTCTTGAAGTATTGTAGGTGTAGGTTGTGTAAGTGGATTGTGAGGGATTTTGTGTTGCATGTTCTTTAATGTGCACGCTAGATTGCAAGCTGATTTTGATGAATTTACTTGGTGGAATTGAAGGCTAGGATGGTGTGGGTGGAGTTTGAGCAGATATGGGTGATGTGACGTGGTCATGGTGTAAAGTTGAATACTGAATTTTTGCTGTCGGTAGGATTCAGCTGAACTTAATTTTGAGGGTTGTGGTTGTATATTGATGAATAAGAATGTCAGTTGAGCATTGAAGGATCGTAGGAGGTGTGCCAATTGTTGTCACATACAGCTACATGTAATTGAAATTAACTCACATAATTATATTTCTTTATTTTATATTCATGAATGCATGATGACAATTCTTCTGTGATCATTTATAAGAGCCACTGTGTAAGAAAGAGAGTTCTTTTGGTATAGGGGCAAGAGTTTTGTATGTGTGATGTTGATCAAGCCAATGGGTTGCTAATTTACTGAATGATACATTATGCAATCCGCTTGGGATTGTTTCTGCGAAAAGGGACCTAGCATTTTTTCTTCAAGACACTATATTCTAGAAGTCTGAAATGTCCTCTATACAGCGATTCATACGCACTGAGAATCAGAGTATGTGTAAACTAACAACAACCCAGACCTTGAACAGCGAAAGGAATTCTTATTTGTTTCTTGCTTGTTCAATTGCAACATTTTTTTTTCTTTGCACTTTATGTTATAATCATTGCCTTTATGCATATAATTATAATCTCTGAGCTAAGCAGAAATAATCGCAGTGTTCGACGTAATGCATCTATGGTTCATGGATTGCTACAATACTGGTGTGGTCCCTTTGATAGATTATTTTGTGGCACTTGCAACAAATACAGAATGCTGCTGCAGACTGTCACCGTTACATTGTTCCTTTGATGAATATCTGCAAGGCACTTGTAACAACAATTAAACAATGCTGCTGCAGTCGCTATCTTATATATGTGCATCTTGCATCACTATCATTCTCAACAAGATAGTGCTGCAAGGGGACAGCAAATTCCAATGCTGCGGGATCAGGAGCGAGCTTATATTTTTATGCAGAGCAGCGGTCATGCTTACATTGTATTGCAGTCAAATACTTTTGCTTCACTTAATTTTTATTGGATTGGCTTTTTTTTTTTTTCTTATCCTGTTCAGGCACTTGGCATCATAGTTGTAGTTCTGTCGGTAGCTACAGTGGGGCATTATCTCACTTGCACCGATTTGCTTTGCCTGCTCCCACAATATATTAGTATCAATTTTGATAGGGATCTTTTCATTGCTTGTATGCCCAGCATATGCCATTACTCTGATATATGTGGCAGAGTTTTTTGATTACACAGATGACTTTGCAGATAATAGTGTCACTTCAATTGGTATGACATTTATTTCTGCAGCCATTGTCGCTGGTCCTCCACTCAAACAATATAATATTTTGTGTGAATATATAAAAAGATACCCCAGACACAGCTATCCAGAGATAGAAGAGTGTAAACAAAGTTGTGCAGAAAAGAGAAAAAAGAATAACAACACGAACAGATTCCACAAAACTAGCAATGCAGAAGAGTGATTTCCACTTGTGCAACATGTGTGAAGGTTCCAATAGGATTGATATCCCACCAATCTCATAGAAAATGTTTTTATTTACTTGTGTAATGTAAATTGATGTGCATGTGCCAGATTAAAATATTTTTATAAATAATTTGAAACAAGGTTTAAAAAGATAGATGCTATTCTTTATTTTTGCATGACTTAGTCCCATACCATGGTATCTGCAATATTATAATTAAATTAATATTATTATTCTATTCCCAATTTATGTACCATATTCAAACCGAGCTTCTGTACTCTCTGTGTTTTTTCTCTGTATTCCTCTCTAGAAGTATATATTTTGACAATTCTCGTGCATGTTGAGTTCCCATGTGTTGGAACTGGACCTCAATCTCGATCCTCCCTCCCTCACCGGGGGGGGGGGGGCAAAGGGGAGGAAACAGAGATTTTGTTTAGGAATCACATATCCGAGCTGCACCAGAGTCTGTTTGAAGGAGCCACACTACTTGTACTGTTGCCATCATCCAGTGCATTTTTCACTTTTACATATGAAGTGTTCAACTCTCCAATGAGATATGTGAAAAGTAATTCATGACGTAGCACAGCATTTGTAAACTATTCGATGTTACAGGTAGAGGCTGTCAAAGTGCTACACTCAGCTGATAATGGAGAAATTGCTGTGGCTTTGCTGATCCAGTTTGTAATGTTAAGTATTACAACATTTGGGACAGTTCCGAGAAAATTGCATCATGGATATATAATATTATGGAACGTTCTACGAGATTTCGACCCTTGTGAATTTATGTTTTATAACATAAAACTCAAATTGCTATAACTTACGGACGGTTAACGCTATCGACATCCTATTTTCAACACTCCGTCCTAGACCATTTCACATGCGCAAACGTATTTTGGTGCCTTGCACAATCATAGTGCCGACGTTACGAGGTCCGATACCCCATCAGGTTTAAAACCTCTACATCTTTAAGAAGGAGCGTTCAAATCGCTTCAAATTCGGTTGTAGGTAAGAGAGGTCCTGTCGCTACTGATTAGTTCTGTTCGTTAATTTTTACTGTATCCGTTACGGAGATACAAATTAACTGGTTGTTTGATTTTTGGCAAACCGCCGTCCATTTCAATGTACGTGGAAATTATTGGCAGAATCGAGCGGGAAAATGTACATTAACTTCGCACAGCGGTATCTCCTTAACGGATCGGATAATATTAACAAACTAAAAAAAGTCAATAGCCACAGAACCCCTCTAACTACGTACCGAATTTGAAGCGATTTGAATGCTCTACCTAAAGATGCAGAGGTTTAACTTTTGAACCAGATGGGGTATCGGACCTCGTAACGTCGGCACTATGATTATGTAAGGCACCAAAATACATTTGCGCATAGTGAAATGGTCTAGGACGGAGTGTTGAAAATAGGACATCGATAGTGTTAACCGTCGGTAAGTTATAGCAATTTGAGTTTTATGTTATAATTTTAAACATAAATTCACAAGGGTCGAAATCTCGTAGAACGTTCCTGTCCCATTTAGTTCTAACAGATATAATCAAATACGAGCTGGAAATATTTTGATATTATGTCCCACATAATACCACGGTTCACATACATACAGACACACAGATTTTCCTCGCTTGGATGAAGCCTTGGATCCTTCCTTGTGATCCAATCTACTGATATATGTTGTCGCTTTCCTCAGTACTGCTGTGTGTTTTGTGTGTGTGCATGTGTGTGTGTGTGTGACGTGTGTGTGTGTGTGTGTGTGTGTGTGTGTGTGTGTGTGTGTGTGTGTGCGTGCGCGTGTGTGTGCGCGCACATTCTTTATTACCCAAGGACTAACTGGTGAAAGAGACGTGTACTGCTCATATTATAGATGTCCATGGTATTCCTTCAGTCACGCAAAAATGGGTCACATATTATGCAAAAAGAACATGAAGACTTAAAATGGGACTGATATTGTACATTGATTGCTACATAGGTCTGCATTGAGTTGTATTGTAATTACAACTCGGCCAACACATAAGACATGATGCCAGCTTTTAGGATGATTCTTGATGGCACTGGTTGAACAGTGAGCATATGGAATGTTGGAGAGGAGAAGGTGGTAGGGGCATAGATGGTAGAGAGACAGACTAATTTGTGTCCACATTAAATGACACATGCACCAGGTTTCAACATTTCATATGCAACTGTGTGGCTTAGCAATATACAGATGTTGCTCCTATCTCACTAGCCAATGGATATTGGTAGCTTGATTTTTTAAAATTCTACTTACTTACAAAACACATTGTGACACATTATGTGCAATAACCTTAAGAAAACACAACCATATGCATGTAAAAAGCAGAAATAAAAATAGTTCAATTGTATTTTGCAAAGAATGCAATTTCTTTTACTGAGTATTTCAAGACTTGATTGCTTGGTCTGATTTTGCGTGTTGCAAACAACTTCGTAGAATATTCATAAGTAAGTGCCTGAAAATGTATAACTTATTATTATATTACAGATAGAAGATGTTTCGGACAATCTTTGCATTACTAGGCTGATTATTTAATTTAAAAACATAAAAAAGTGTGAAGGTCACCTGTGATCATGCAAACTCCCCAGGTGTGGCCACCCTAACACTGGCACTAACAATCCAGGTGTTTTCGCGCCTTTTGTATCTAAAAAGAGTGAAATCACTCTATTTATTAAACATTCCGTACATTCGCAGCTTTCCAGCAAATAGACAGAGGCACACACAACTAGCAATGCAGAGGCACACACAACTAGCAATGCAGAGGCACACACAACAGCAATGCACAGACACAACTAATCCAAATGAGTAGGAAACAAAGTTACAGCACTCCATAACTACAGTCTTTGCTACCAATTTCCACCTGCATTCAAGCACACCCACACATACAACCAATTTCTCTCAGCAACATAATAAGACACATTCTCATGTGTACTGCTAACTGTACATGAACAAATATATAAATAAACATCTGCAAATGACAACTCATGATGTGGACAGGTTTTGTACATCTACCGTAGCATACATTCCAAGCGCATACATAATCAGCTGTAACTTCCTGATGAAGTACATTAAGGTGTATTGTAAGATAAAATGCTGAAAGGACTAAATACTGAGTATCCCCTAACATGACCAAAGATATCAAAGCTTCACATGTATAGGACCATGGAACAAAGCTACAACTATCCATCCATGTATAAAGACTTAGCTGAATTACAGACATGCACACACACACACACACACACACACACACACACACACACACACACACACACACACACACACACACACACACACACACACACACACACACACACAACACACACACATACACACACATACACACACACTCATACACACATACACACACAAATACACACACGCACTAATGCTTGGTCCATAATCTATCAACCTTCTTAGTTATAGTGGTGTAGGATTTCGTAATGTGGATTATAAAGAATATCCAATTGTGTCGTATAGCTAGTACTAGACTAGACCCGTGCATTAATCAGAAGAGGTTTGAGCTGCATACGCACGAATGATAAGGGAGAGGTCGGTTGGGGCATTTTAACTGTGTGGAAAGATGTTGTTATCAGCCTGAATAAAACAACACGCCCATGTAGCCGCGTACAAATTGCAAACCGCTTGTTGCATAATGTGTGCTGGTCTGAGACGGCAATTGTCTTGGCCCAGTGCCCAGAGGCAAGCGAATTTGGCCGCCACGCTCGGCTGTTACATCACGTGAATCGAACGTGTAGGTAGGGCACACAATAAGCTCGCCGCAGTTCATCACGTGAGACGATTGGATTATGTCATAGTGATTTTTACGATACAATGCGCATGCGCATGGGTAACGATCGCGGAAAATTTTTCCGTAGTGAAAAAAACAGTTACAGCATGTTATGTATGGTAAACAGTGATATGTTAGCGGTCAATTGGTAGCGAAATCGATGGTTAAATCTATTTAATTGATACATATTAAAAACATGTTACCACCGATTGTTTTCTCCATCATGCAGGTCAAAATTAAAACCTTTGCTTTCATTTTCGAACACCCGGTATTTGTGAAGTCTAAAACAAACGCTGAAACAAACGTTCACAGCTACAGCATGAAAGCTTTAGGCCGGTCATCATTGAACTTTGATTGTATTACACACTTTCTATCAGTGAACAAAACCGATGGTTTAAGTAAATAGGAATATTTACTGCACACCGCCAGTCAGTATATTAGGAGACCTTTTGTAGACGGGTGCAAGCTTTTCATAAATCAAAAACTAGCAAAGTTAAAAATACAATCTATGCACACACCAATGCACCTCCTACACGGATGAGATTTTGCAAGCCTTCCGTATTGACACAAAGGATAGCCCTGAGATCCCCCCCCCCCCCCCCCCCCCCAGAATTACAAGTGCTATTCCCTTACAAGTGCTCAGTGGAGCCATATCAGTTTCATATAGGGGCTGTAATGGTCATATGCCATTTTATACAGCCCAGTGAAAGAAGACAGGAAAGTTGAGGAGTTGAGGAGTACTCCAGCTGAAATTCGGGAGCACATACAGGTAAAAGTAGTAAGTTTCAGAGGAAAATACACAACGTCCACTAGAGTTGCTATGTGCCATTGCGAAGCTGCACTGTCCTATTTGCTTGGGTGTGTTGCAGCAACCAATACAGCCCATCTGTCTGATAGAGCTAGTGGGTCCACTTGGCTGCTGCCCTGTCTTCACCTCTGGAATGTGCACTCATTAAGCCTGCCTCTAGAATGGTGCAACTGTTGCTGTATGATGTATTGGTGTACATGACATGCCGTGCATCATGTAAAAGAAGCATCAAAGCGGCCATTGAGCATGACACATTGTTGTAGTCAACTGAACAAGCAAGAGATGCAACTAGTCAGTAAGGTGGTGCACTGGATGCTTGATATGCAAGTACAGACTACTCCTACTTGGGGGAGGGAGGGGGGGGGGGGGCAGTATACGTTAAAAACATGTAAAATGGTGCTTAATTCATTACATTTTGATTTATAGCCTTGACACTTGCTGTTGCATGCACGTATAACTGCTTCAACGCCACCACTTTTTGAATGTACTCGCAAATGCCGAGCCATGTGGACCATACCAGCACAATGAAGTGGAGGTGAGGCATCGTTTTCTAAAGATATCCTTATTCATTGCCGGACATTTGACGTTTACCACTGCATGTGTCTCCGGCATCGCAGGCACCCGTATGCGTCGACAAGTCAGTCCAACGATGCTTTGTATGGCGCGAGAAGAACGCTCAAGTATTCTGCACTAGTCTGGGCTACAGCTGAGCACTCAAACTCCATGAACCAGAGTGCGTACAAAAGCGCACCATGCATGCGTTGGTCATAAAAGAAACAATCAGGCGCCACCACAGGAAAAAGTTAGAAACGTCCAGTCATGGTTTTTCGAGGTGGTTTTTAACATAAAACCGCTCTGGGATTGGTGGTCTAGCGTGGAAATAGCATAAAAACCATCCTGGGATTAAGCGTCCAGGGTAGGAATATCGTAAAAACCATACAGTCTTGCCTTGGTTTTGTCGAACAAAAACCATGTTGAAGCAATGAATATTTATTGCTTCAACATGGTTTTTGTTCGACAAAACCAGGACAAGACCATATGGTTTTTACGATATTCCCACCCTGGACGCTTAATTCCAGGATGGTTAAAAACCACCTTGAAAAACCATGACTGGACGCTTCTAACTTATTATCGTTGCAATTCCAGCACGAAAGAACCTAACGTATTTTCGGCCTGGATATAGAAAAAATCTGCCATATAAAACTACGGCTAGGACGGAAGTGCAGGGCTAGTCAAAGCGAGAAAAAGATCCCTTGTTATTCTAATAGAAATTATTAGCAACTTTCCTGCTGCATGCTGTTACCATGGATACAAAGTTGTTTACATTAAAACATTTCACATAGACTGGGAACATAGACAGCTGGAAAACTGCACCAACTCCGGTAATTTATATTAAGTTTCCCTTAATTATTGTTCCTCAGTCCAGTTCAAAATTCAAAATTTATAATTACACTTAACGTTCAATTATAAGCACAACTACACAGTAAATAGACATAACTATAGCAGGTGCCATCGCGAATGGTTTGGGTCGTTACCTGCAGAGAGAGATGAATGGAATTGAGCACAAGATACAGCATGCATATGATGGGATAACACCACCCATGCATACGCGTAGCACACATCATGATAACATCACTTCACATCCCACTACTAATGCAGAACCCAATCAGCCTACCAAGAGTAGGGATTTTACACTTACGGGATGAGGGGTAAGACACTTTACGTAGACAGCGGCTTGGGATGAACCCCTCCTCCTTCAGCGCCATCAAGCGCTTCACCCAAAACCATTGAGGATCGTCACTGTTTTCTATCATTACGAGTTCACCGTTCGAAACCGAAATTTCATTTTCATCCACGGCAGTAAAATCTTGTACCACCATAAACACTCCACAATTAAGGTGTTTTTTGAAGATGCGTGTCGCCTTTTCTTTGCGCGGAGACAGACAAATATTCACCCCTGATGGCAGTGAAAGGCCTAGCCTTTCTTGAGAGTCTATGCTGGAGCGGAACGCGTTCTGTAGGGGGAAAAAAATGCGTGCGAAGATCAATGCAACCATACTATACCAATTCCAATATGTTACCTTCCAAAATTCACTCGGCGCAATGAGCGAAGTAGTTTTGGATGTCCCTATAGGTGGCAAGTTCTTATCGAATAGACGGAAAATGTTTTCGTGTAGGCTAGAGGGTGAATTTGATGACAATTTCACCCCGGGCTGGACAGCACTGTCAGACTGCAGCGAGAAATGGCATAATGTTCAAAAGTGATAAATCCACTTATATAGGTTATATAACTTACACTTGACACGTGTGGATAACCCTTGTTTTCTGCACACCCGGCACAGTTGCTGGCTCCGAGATCGCTGCAGTTAACACGCGTACGGCTTTTGCATGGCTTTCTCTTTCGAAATATTGACGCTACCCTCTTGCACAGGGAAACTACTACTTTCATGGTTACGCACCCCATCACGTCAAACAAACGAAGCACTTTTTCAATCAATATGCGATCGCTACAGACGCTACGTTGTCAGAGTAACTGGTTGTCATGACACAATATTTGCGTTGGCCCAATCGAAACATCGTGCTATATATGCTTCTATGCAATGATTGCATGCATACAGTCAGCGCCGGTCTCGTTGCATGTGATCTTTTTGTGGACACATGCAGCCGGCTAGACTATACCTGTTAGCGCCATAAATGACTTGGTGAACATTATGTACTAATATGCATGGAGGGTATTTAATAATCGTTATGCTCATCGGGTTTGGACTCATGGATCATTTCATCTTTTAAAGTGATACAAATGACGGCATTGTGCATGAACTTGGGCAGTTTCCCGGACTTCCCCCCCCCCCCCCACCACACACACATACACACACACAACACACACACACACACACACACACACACACACACACACACACACACACGCACACACACACACACACACACACACACACACACACACACACTAACCATCATATCCATGAAATCGAATGTCTAAACTGATGGACCTAGCCTAGGCAGGGCTTAGCCAACACTCCCGTTTGGCGCCAATATGTTTACCTTCTAAAACAAATTAAGGGTGGAGGAGGAGGGCCACCTTGAATATGTAGTATTTAGCGTAGTAAGATTTTAAACGATGCATGGGGTAAGCGCATGGGGTAAGCGCATGGGGGAGTTGATGTCGTTTTAATCAAGTGCATGGTCTCAAAGCCGGATATGGAAAACTTGTACTTGCAAGTTAAAGTGTCAAGCAAATTATTAGGAGGTCTTTTATCTCTGTCAGATGGAGAGTCGCAGTCTGAGTTGCAGATCGATGACCAGTCCCATATCTCCTGCGAGGTGGGGACAGAGGCGTGCATGTGGCCGTCAAGTTGAACAGCTTTATATACCGTCCTCATGAGCAAGGACCCATGCAATTAATTGTTCACTCTTCAGGCCCAGAGATGACGTGGAGAACGAGGCAGAGGTAAGTCTTTCCAGTTTACGGCGGTGCCTGTGGAGATACATTCTGCTTCCTGCCCAGCACCGAGGTGGATCTATACTGTGCCAGTGGTAATGAGGCAGTTTTCCCAGCTGACGTCGAGTCTGTGAGCAATTGCAAAATCACACTTGTATGGCCAACTGAACAATGATCTCTCTCGTTGGTTCGGTTGGCCTCTGCCATCCTTAATTGGCATGTATGTGTTTATTTATTGCAGTAAGTGTTGTTGTTTAGTGCTCACAGCAGCAGGCCCTGTGCACCATTCATTTAATTGCAGGCACAATAAAAGTGAGGAAGCAACCTCTGGTGTATTGTTATACTTGATAACTGAATGTCTTGTTAAAGTTGCACAGGTAGTTAAATTTAACAGTGTACTTAAAATTCGTTCAAACTTATAATCAAGTAATGAAAATGCAAATACTGTGCTATTTATGAACAAATTTGATTAATGACAAATTTTTTGGGGGGGGGGGATTTGATTTAAAAGATTCTTTTTAAACATGCAAAATACACATTGGTATAGCTTTTCATGTTATGCTTTCATTCTATTAGAATTAAGTACTTAAACAAATACTGTACCAACGAAATGAATACTTTCTAGCACTCTGTATTTTAACACAGATGTCTGTATAACCATATGAATAATGAATTGTGCCAAATCAAGACACACCAACACTCAGCACTGCATTGTAGAAAATACATATGACTACAGAGCAACAAAACGATACACAGTTTTTGTCTATCTCCTCTGCTGTTCTTGTATTTGCTTAGCAACAGCCTCATCTTGGAGGTACATTTGAGTAAGCTTCTTCCCAACACGGTCGTGAACCTCCAGAAACTTTGCCACACACCTGTCGAGGCAAATGGATTCTCCCTTGGTCAGGTCTGCTTCGATGTACTTCGGTGGAATACATTTCTTTTGGCATGACTTGGAGAGCCTGCAGAGAACACAGCACATTTCTTACTTGCACAATTGCACAACCGGAGAACCCTTTAAAATCTAGTTGAATGTCAGTAACACCCAATTCTTTTTATTCTCTACATGCTGAGATCATGATTTTTCAAATTTTGAAAGGAGTAGTGAATTTGTGTGGATGGAATGTTATAGAAAGCAATCCAAACGTTTGCAACATAGCATATTGTGAACACCAAATTAAACAATTATTGGTACAGAATTATAGTACTAAAATGAGGCATGGTACAACAGGTGTTTCTTTTAATTTTACACTACTTTTATCCCTCATTGGACTCATTCTTTGGTTTGAGTGGTTCATATAAATAAATATTAAAATAGGACACCGGTCAAGTAGTCTACACCTCTTTTACACGACTGCGAATAACCACACCCCTCAATTGATACATCTCAAACAATAGATTTCACTTTCTTCATTGCTGTGCAGAGGGAGAACAAATGCTACAGTATATTGGAGGGAGTGTCAGTAAAGCTAAATAAAGATTTTCATTTGGATGCCATTTTATTTATTTTTATACTACAACTATCTGGACAGTAGGTTCCGCTACAGTAACGTGTAAAACGTTTAAAATTGGTAAATTTGCTTTGGCAAATACTTGACGATAACAACAGAAATCATGATAAATTGCTAATGAAATCATGTCCCTGTACAATGTATAAGCTAATGAAAAAATTATCTGTAAAACATGCAAAGCTGTATTTCCACTATTACTCTGGCAGTCTGACTCTTTCAATGGCTTGTTTGAGTTACTAAAATACATTATCATGTCTCATAGTCAAAACCATAATTGCAACATTTTTGACTATCATACAAAATCCTGAACAGAACGTAAAAAACATAATTCAAGAAGTAATGCATATTATGATCTAGTCTTTCAATGGCTTGCTTGAGAACTAAACTGCATTATCATGTTTTAGAGTCAAAACCATAATTCCAAGATTGACTACCACACATAGCATAATCCTGAAGAGAACATAGAGCATAATTCGAGATGTATAGATTTTTGTGCATATTATTATCCAAATCATCAAATCTACGCATAAATTTTACATATAAAATTAAAACAATGCTGCTGTAAGGGCCCTGTAAAACACGATTACATGTACTGCACATTGGATCGCCGCTTCTGTGCGTATGCTGTTCATAGCGACGCACGTCCTGTGTGCTGTAAGCGAAAGGATAGCCCACTACTGAAAATAATTTTCCCTACGGGTACAGTAAAATCGGTTAAAACTTTGTATGCTGAAAAGTCCAACGATAAATAAGGTTTGTTTTTTTTTTTTGTTTTGTTTTGGGGAAAGGGGGTGGGGGAAGGAGAGAAAGAGAGAGAGAGAGGGAAAGAAGGTAGTAACATACTTCTTGTACAAATCTGTCATCATCTCCAGTTCAAGCGCCTGCATTGGATTGCTCGCAGCCATCTCTGACCCCAGCTACTTTGGCTGCATTTGATGGGCAATAGGTAACATGGAATAATGTAGCAATATAAACATTCTTACTGAACTAAAACAATGCTGAAACGCTTGTGTATGCGCGGTTTCTAATTAATCCACAACCCACATGAGTATACCGGGCGTCAGTTGGAATTGTATGGCGAGTTCGTCCGATGCAGCTCACGAAAATGCAGTCGTTACCGAAGGTACATGCGAGACACGAGACAAGTGTAAGTCGTTGGAGGAGGAGAAGGAGAAAGTCCAACAGATCCTAGAAATAGCCCTCACAAACGCCGGACTAGGCGAACTGACTGTTAATGACTGCGATGCGACAACGGGCCCGACTTCGGACTCTGAAAATCTGCCAGCCGAGGCAGTATCAAAGACGGCTGAGAACCCAAATCGCGTACCCGATACGAGACTTATGGAAGTCACCAAAACAGAGTGGATCGACATCACTAAAGAATTTACAGCTGCCGCCGCCCAACTCGCTCCAGGCCAGCTGGTCCAAGAGATCCATTTTAGCCTCTTCGACGCCATGTCAGCCATCGAAGTGATGGACGCCAAGATGGATGCAGCCCTCCAATGGAAGAATTTCCCGAATTATCCGAAACTGCCCAAAGAAGCCCTGGCAAAAGGGTTGGTGAAACTGGACGGGCAGACGAGCGCCGAGCTCATCGGCGTGGTGGACGAAGTGTTCGCGAGCGTGGGCACCTGGCTGGAGGGACACACCCTCGCCCAGACTGTCTTCACCTGCCTCTACCTGCACGAGAGCGGCTCTCTCGAGTCCCTCGCCCTACGCTCCTTCTCCCAGGCCGTCATCAAGATAGTGGAGCACATGAGGGACTGCATCTCGCGCAACGGGGTGTACGCCATGGAGGACCAGCAGGGCATCTCCCTCGGGATGGCCACCACGCTCGCCGGTGACCCCTCCGTGGGCGCCGCCCTCAAGGAGGCGGAAGAGCGGACCGGCGCGCTTCTGAAGCAGGTTCTGTCCAATAGGGTCAAGGCGAGAGAGGACGAGGTGAAGGCGCTGCTCGCCCGCCAAAAGTTCACGCGGGCTCTCTTCTCATTTGTCACCTCCGTGACCAAAGCCACTCCGCAAGCCATGGAAACCGCCTGCCAAAAACTGTCCCAGTGTTTGAGCCTCCTCCCCGACATAGTCTCCACGGTGACCCTGGGGGAGAAGCTAGACCCCCAGAACCCAATTGCCCTGGGGTTCCATCCCGTCATCAATCAGCATCTCCTCCCCCCGAGCTACAAGCCCTACGCCATCCTCCCTCGCGACAGGGGTTACCTCACCCTCCGAACCATACTGGACCAGCTGCAGGGTGTGTTTGGGCTGTGCAAGCTCGGCTCCTTCGGGGAACTGCTGGAGGGGATAACGGAGTTCTGCAACGCGAAGGACTGCCCCAATGTTCTGGTGCGCTCCTTCCTCGTCATGCTCTGCCTCCAGTCCGACCGGCCCAAGCTGTTCGGCAGTCCGTCCCTGGAAGCGTTGATCCGCAGCGACGCCCAACTCCTCTGCAACCCTCCCTCCCTCAACCCGAAGTCCCCCCTCGCCCTCTCCACCCAAGGGGCGGAGTCGGTCGACCACTTCTTTGGGCGTGCCGCCTCCCCCTTCACAGACATCCTGCGCGTCTACTGCCACCACCGTGCGCGACAGAGACAGAGGATTCCCAAGTGTCTGGACACCCTGAGCGACCTCCAGCAGGACGCAGAGCGGGCGGACCATCGCCTGCACGAGCTGACCCTCAAGCTGGACCCTCAGCACCAGCACCTCTCCTGCTATGGGACCTGGCTACTCTACTACGTCATCCGGCTGATGATCGACTTTGTCGTGCTGGGGTTCGAGCACCACCTGTACAGCCCGTTTGAGTACCACTACGTGTTCTGGTACCTCGAGTACCTATATGGGTGGCAGCAGACCACACTCAAGTCGGCAGAGCAGATCTTGGCCGCGGAGAGCCAGCCGGCGAGCAAAGGGAAGCGCAAGGTGAAGAAGAAGAGGGAGCTGAGCAAGGAGAAGGAGAGGGAGCTGTACATCATCCAGGCCAAGCGGATTGTCTGCGTTGGTGTCATGCGGTCGCTCGAAGCACTCCTGTTGGACAGGAGGCTGCCCGTCCCGAGTTTCGAGTTTGGGAGCGAGGAGCTGGCGTACAAGTACAGGTTCCTACCGTTTGCCTCCATCGTCACGCCCAATTACCTCACCTACCAGGACTATGTGAGGCTGGCCAGCGTGGGAAACTACGAGGGCAAGGAGGTGAACTTGTATGAAGCCGCTTCCCGCCACTTTGCCACTGCGAAGATCGCATTGGAGACCATTCCTTACAACGAGACTGGCGATCTGGAGGGTCTGCTTAAGGTGGTAAAAACAAACATTGTGATCATGAACTTAGCCTCACAGGGACACAAGAAAGCATCCAAGGTAACCTCCATTTTGGACTTCTCTGTACATAAACACTTCCCAATTTTTAGGCTAGCTTAAAATGTTATTATATTGTCGGGTGTCATAGTCGAATTGTATTTACTTTATGTTGAAATTTCTCTTTTTTAACTATGACAGTATGTGTAATTGTGTAAGTGGATGGATTACTCCTTCAAACAAAATCACCCATACCAAAAATAAATAAAACACCTTGCGTGTGATTATTGGAACAACACTGGTCATGCTCCTTACCAACTATGAATACAAATGTATGACAAACACCACACCACGTCAACGTTCGCATTGCGCGGCGGTCGACCTGTACTTGATCATGTTGAGAAGCGAGTCGTAGTGAACCAACACTGCCGCCAGCACGCACACGTGGAACAGCTGGTGACTGCTGGCCCACACGTCAAACTTGCCCGGGAAGAAGCGCTCCGGTACGCGGAACACGTACAGGCACGCTCCGCCTATGTACATGGCGCCCATCAGGCACAGGCCGTACACAGAGTACGCCTTGCTGGCGTTGGAGAACTCGAAATCCTCTCTGAGCATCACGTGGATCCCGGGAACGACTCCGTAGAGTCCGAACAGGACGAAGGTGGCGAAGCGGAGAGGGCGATAGTCGGGGGTAGCGAACTTCTTTCCGAAGCTCACCACGATGCAGGTGGCGCAGAGGAGGATGAGGATGGCGATGTGGACGAACTTTTCCACCGTTGCACAGTAGAAAGCGTAGTAATACGCGGGAATGCTCGACCCCGTTATGAGGAAGGCGATGCCTGAGTAGTCCAGCTTGCTAAAGATCTTGTACACCTCGTGAGAGTGGTTGGCGACGAGGTGGAACATGAAGGAGCAGTACATGCAGGCCATGGCGCCCAGAAAGAAGAAGAACAGCGCCAACTGCTCGTCCCACGGAAGTTTACTGATCTCGATATCGTCGAAGAAGAAAGTGATGTAGTCCCCACACACGTAGGCACCCAGGCTGAGAGCGACAAAGAAGACGAACCCGACGAAGTGGGTCCATATGTTCCATGTCTCGGTGTGAAGTCGGAACATGCTCTTGAAACAGCCGCTGAAGGAGTACATGGGAGGACGGTGACTGTGGTGGAGGTACTCGTTGTCTCGGAGCCAGTGGGGGAGTTTGTCGAAAGGGATGGTGGTCCACGCCCAGTGCGCCACCTTCTCTATCTTCGCCTCCATGTTTGGGAGCAGGCCTAGATCTTCGCTCGAATGAGAATCCTCTTTCTTCGAGTCCTGCTGTGGTGGTGCCCCACTCGCTTCGGATTTTGGGGACGATCGTGCCCTCAGAGCCATATTGCACGTGCTGACGGTCGAACGTCGCATTTAACTGTCACATGACCGTTACCTAGCGACGGGACATCGTAGGAAGTGATGGTGAACAAACATAGCCTTTGTGTTTTTGTGATTAGTCGGATCTATATCCAATTGACCGTACAGCTTGTACTATACTACAGTCAAGCTTTCAACAGAAGTTAAAGTTGCAAACCAAGGCCACAGATGCAGGCTTTGATGTGTTGTAAAGCGGTTATTTCAGATTATGTAACAGCACATGATCTTGACCATTTGTTACCTAAACTTCGCTAAACCATAGTGAGGAGCCGAGGATGAATAACCTTGTCTGCGAGTAACTATCTGGTTACTTGTTGATATCAGGTGACTTACAAATAGAGCTTCTAGAATTATCCACACAAATGACTAGTGTAGTGGAAGATTATTCTATCATAAGGTTCAAGAACATTCCAGTGGATAGGGAGCTTCCTTCATGCTATCTCATCATACTACAGATCTGAAAATACTGACCTCTTTAAAAATAAGCAAACTGGCAAACTGAAGGAACCGCCACTGAAAGAGCCACCACTATCCGCTATCATTGATCCCATACACAAAAATCTGCATCCTGCATTCATCTTAATCATGTGGTTTAACCGTTTGATAGATGCTATTCATTTGTAAAATGACATTGTAGGCCCCACTAACTTCCAACTGTTTGCATACACACTGACATGAATTGTACAGTAACAAACAATACACACAGCACACTTATTCAAAACAAATGCTACGGAACAAAGACTACTCATCAAGCCCCCCACCGCCCACCTCCACTCCCACCCCCCACCTGGCCTCCACCCCCACCCCACCCCACCCCACCCCAGCTATCATTGTCTATAATACGGAAGAGGCAGCACTGATAAAGTCATATCCTTGTCAGCTCCTTGTACTGTATGTATAACTGAGGGTCAAGCTCCTTGTACTGCATGCGTCTCTATCCGTTCAACCGATATGTACATGTGTCACGTGTCCCGCGCATTGAGGTCAGCTTATAGTTTTTAATGCCATACGTTTATTCATAGGGCTAACCTTTCCTTTCTCATAGAATAAACTTCGTATAATTTTACTTGATAAATCCACACATGCACGATTTAGGTGCCCAACAAGTACGCTGTGTTATTCGCATGCACCTTTCACATCTCCGTACAGACCACCACTCCTACCACAACCTTCGGCCATAATTTCCCGTTTCTATGCTGGCCTTGTCGATATCAAGTATAAAGATAAGCAAATCGCAATTTGCTGTTCTGGTTGTTGAACATGTACCCACATGTATCATCGTATATTTCTAACTATTTACAATTATTGAGCACTGATCTTCACTAACAACTACCACACCTCCATGTGGCTGGTGGAAATGATAAGACGAGTCTGGCTAGCAGAGCTAACACCGAACTGGAAGGATATTTTTCTTCTAGGTGAACAGAAAACCACTGAGAGTGTCCTGAGATCAACACAAAGCTCTTTCAAGCAGGAGCATGTGGATCACAAATTTGGAAAGCCATGCAGGTACCTCATGTGCTGGAAGAGAAGGTAGAGCAAGAGCTAGAGAGACTACTGGAATCATGGGTGATGATACTAATTTCTCAGAATGGCCAGCTCCCTTGTACCCATAGTGAAACCAGATGGAAAGGTTCATATCTGCGGAGACTACAAATTAACGGCAACCAAAGCTGTGAAGACAGAGATTGATCCTGTGGATGATCTGCTTGGAACATTGGCAGAAGGAGTAGTCTTTACAAAGCTAAACTTATTGTATGGATGTCAGTAGCTGGAGTCGTCAGAGGAATCAAGACCTTTTGTGATGATATACCATATAATTGGCCACCATTTGGAGGGGTGTGCCCGCCATCTTTAAAAGAATGATGCAGGAGTGACTTCAGGGACTACCACATGTTTGTGTGTACAGTGGCGACATCCTCATAACAGGAAAATAAAAACTGTAACATGTTCATAATTTGGATCAAGTGCTGTGTGAATCGGCAAATATGAGGAAAGACCAGTGCCTGTTGCCAATGACCAAAGTCGAGTGCTTGGGTTGCAAAATTACCAAGTATGGCTCGAAACTGTCAGAAAACAAGATGAAAATAACCTGAGCACCAGAGCCAAAGAACCTAACAGAACTGACGGCTTTCCTAGGATCTGTTAAAAGAGTTGTCAACGGTCTTGGCACCACTTTATATGGGGTACAGTACTGAACAAAGGAGTAAAAGAGCTGGTCAGGTCCCTTAAGCTGTTGGCTCATCTCAACCATCACACGGTGTTGGGGACAGTTGTTCGTACATCTTGAAGAATAGAGAAGAGAGACCAGTTGCAGCTGCTTCCAGGTCATTGGCTACAGCTGAATGTCAGTACGCACAGTTGGATAGAGAAGCCCTTGCCATTGTCTTTGGAGTGAAGTGATTTCACTCAGGCCATCGTCATCCAGTCAGATCTCCTAAGTATGGCCTCAGCAAAACTTCAAAGATGAGCGGTGGTACTTGGAAGTTACCAGTACAACATAAAGTACAAACCAGGAAACAGACAAGGGAACGCTGATTCGTTCAGTCACTTTCCATGGCGGATCATTAGAAGCAGACATACATGTACCTGTATGTGATGGAGTGGGAACAAGCAATCCCTAGTATGCGGCAGCTGGCTGATCTGGAATAGAACTAACCAATCCGTGTTCAGGATTGTGGACCAATAGCCTAGAAGCATACTTCACTCTAATGTGTATTTACACTGTGTTCGTGCACGATTGAATATTCTTCTTTCCCCCCCCCCTTTGCGTGTATGCAGTACGATCCTTGACAGTGATCTTATCGGCGGCACGGCACATACTAGAGGTACGGAGGTGTCGATGTGTTAAGCAGATCTTCACACTGTACCAGCGATAAATGAAACATTTGGACCATACACCGGTATCAGGGAGACAAATAAAAAGCCAGACTGACCAAGATCCACTGTTGGCCAGGATTTGAAAGAAATGTCACAAGTTTCAAGATGAAAGGGGAGATCTACATGCTTAAGCCAGGGTGATGAAGTGTGGTGAGGAAGTGTCTGTCAGGACACCAGCACGAGCAAGGAATGGACCCAGGAGTGGTGATCAAAGTGAATGGTCCATTGACGAGCTGAAAGATGAGTGTACTTTGCATTGACATGCAGTCCACATCAATCAGAGGCAGCTGACCCAGACAAAGACAACAATCTCACAAATGATCTGATGCATAAGCAACAGGAAGACAATCGCATTAACATCTAAAGTTCTAAAGTTCAAGCCACACATGTCATCCTCCTGACAAGCTGTGCAAACCACACCAATGAAAGAAGGTTTTTTGACAAGGGGGCAGGAGCGAACCAGACATTTCATGTGATGTAATCACACATGATCTTTGACGTTCAATAGGATATTTACTATTTTCCATGCTGCGTGTTCCTCGCTTACCTCACTAGCATCTCGCACATTGTCATCAGATCCATACATATCCTGTTATTCAGCTATGTTGCTTTACCCTGGATGTAAGAAGAAGGTATTTGTGTAAAAGACTACAAGACAGTGGTTAAGCTTTTATTGCATGGTGGCATTTAACTCACATTACTTCTTCAAACATGAAGCTCCAAAGACATTTATTTGTGCATAGATGCTAAAAAGCTTCATCACAATGTAGAAACTTTGGTATAGACAGTGCAGTGATTGGCAGAATGTTTATTTTATTTTTAATGTTTGATTACTGACCAGCTGACATTTGATTGGGCTAGAATAAGCAGGACCACACCTCATAGGACTCTGTCATGGAATTTACCTGCTGCATTAGTAATGACCTAATTGGGATATGGATTAGGGCTCACATATAACAACGAGTCAAAGACACTTGCCGCACCATCTCCTACCTATCTCATTTCTACGGTGCTGTGTGCCATGGGAAGTCTGTTTTCAGACATGTATTATGCCAACCTTTACTTTCTGTGGACCAGCTGATTACTGTTAATGGAGACACCTTGGTCTATTATGTTAGCTGTCAGCTGTAGGATGGTATTGGAACCCAGGCTGCACACATCATTCACAGCAACATTGCAGCTCAGGGAATTCTAAGGGCAAATGGAAGTCCTATCATGTTCCACAAACGCACATATTATTTCCCCGCCAAAACATGGTCAGAGACAAGTTGTCTGACCTTTGTACCTTGTTTACCTTGGAAGCGAGTCGAGTCTTGAAGAATAGTGTATGCCAATGTTGTTCCCTGATGGGACACCACACCTTTATAGGAATTGTCAAGAAACCATTGCTTAAACGCATTACATTGTCAGCAGTGGTGTGCAGAATGTGAGGGTATATGCTTCTACCAGTGTACTAGTATACTGCCAAGTTTAATGTTTCAGCGGATGGCCTTGTGACATGCCCATCTTTCATGAACAGTATCATGTTTAATTGGAACAGATGGTAGCATCCGTGACCTGCATACTGAACTGAGATCTCAAGAATGCTTAGTGGGGCAGGACCATGCTATTCAGGGCCTTGCCCTTACAAAGAATTAAAGGTATTACATTGCTGCAATGCCTTCAATCACTTCGTTTTAAAAATCCAATTAACTTTTATGACCTTGTCTTGTGACACAGATGTTCCTTATAATAGGACTGCTGGGTTTTATGCGCTATGTCTGGTGCCGCGTAATGATCACCAGCTCAACTGTCAGGTGATGCAATGGACCAAACATAACCATGGTTGCACTGATAAGACCTTCTGTCATATAACCTCACCTTGGCACTACTTATTTGGGCGTGGCCTGACCTTACAGCATGGCCATGCCCAATTAGGTTGGTGCTTTTTCAAAATATCAGATCTGATGAACATGTACCTATAAACCCAAGCTGTCTAATGATGGTCTGTGAGGTTTTGTCTAATGAGGGTCTGTGAGGTTTTGTACCAGAAGCCATACTGGTTATGTTAGCGATAAAATGAGCAGGGCCTAGTAAACACCTGTGTGTATGTGTGTGTATGTGTGTGTGCTTGCAATGTCTTGGTTAACAATACATTGGTTTTGCTTCCTAAATCATTTGGAAAAGCTCTACAAAACAACTTTTGGTCTCTGGATATAGGATTGCTTTTATCCTTATTCATCTCACACCATCCTTGGCATATCAGGTTCACTTCCATTTTCTCCTGTCCAGTCTCTCAACAGCTGCAACGTTTTATACCTCCGCCTACACGCATTAACGAAGCTTTTAAGCATGAGACATGATGGTGGCTATAGAGCCATCTCAATCACCAAGCTCATGATCATCAATGGGTGCATGCAAAACAGCAAAGCACAAAGAAAGACTTTCCGCCACCCATCAGTAGGGATATAATAAAAATAAGTGCATTGTTTCCACGCCATTGCCTTGTGCTGGTAAGTTATGCACCGAGGCATAACTTACCAGAATTGCATAGTCAAGGTTATATTAATGCAATGCAACTTAGGAATGTCACGAAGTCATAAGACTTTCATTATGCTAACCATACAATTTACAACACATTAGTGTTGTGGAGGAATTATTATATAACTAACCCAAATTGTCATTTTAATAAACTTTTTATACCAATGCAGAAAAAAACCTACTATTTTTTTATACAAAGTGTCTACAGCTTTACAATAGGGATTTATTTTTCATGTGTAATAGTTAATAAAACTTCATTTTCCATAGTATTGTTAGAAAATGAATCAAGTTTAGCTGTTGATAACCTGTTTTGATATATTTCGAAAGTAAACAGGGACACAATATAATTAGAGGTTTTTTATTGATAAAGATCCCTTGTGCTACACAAAGTTTGCAGTTAAATTACAAGTAACCCGTCAATGAGATTTATATGGGATCCCTAAAGCATACATTATACAATACGCGCAATAGAAATGTAACGCTTGCGTTGAAATGTATGGCTAATTAAACATTGACAGATACACCGATTCTCAGTGTGTAAGAAGCAATGTCTAATGAACATTTCAGACTTCTAGAATATCAAAGAATTTGAATCAAATTGAAAAAACAGGCGTTAGGTCCGCGGCCATATACAATTAACGGCTACCTCGTGAACATATGTATTAATGAATCACGGGCACAAGCATCCACTAGATGACTCGAACTCTTCGGCATCGCACTATAACGAAAACGCTGTACCCTGGTTGATAACGTCTTGTCTATTGCTGCCTTGTTACGTCGCACTTTGTCGAATAGAAACATAATCTATGATAGGAAGCGCTATTATATACGCTACGCCGTTCATGCCATATAAGATTATGCAATCAATTGATTTGATTGGATCACCCAACAAAACCCGATAAAATATTGAATAATAAAGTATTTAATCCTATTTGGTTGCTATGCTCATGAACTTTAGTAAAAAGTTGAAATAATATTTTTGGCAAGTTTTGCCTTGGTGCGCCTTAGGACGCTGATTGGAAATCAAGCACATTATGCGATAGTCGGACGAAACTATATATGTATAGAAAATTAGTCAAAAAGTAAGTAGCGGGCAATATTAGGCAAGCGAAGACTGGTATGATAGCTTTCGAATGGGGAAAGTAGAACCGCGTAAAACAGCTTTGGAATGATCGTGGTCTTTGGGGCGGGGCGGGGTGACATAACATTTGCTTTGCCACCATACATTATACACCCAGTGTCTGAAAAGGAACCTAAGTAGTTCTAGTGCAACACAGGAGAATCAATAGCAGTTGCTTTCTGCTCACCCAAACAAGATTTGGCTAAGAATATCATTGTCTAACCAAAATTAATTTTCGATGTTTCATCACGCGACAAAACATTTCCTCACGTGATTCGGCTATCGACAACAAAGCCAAAACTCACCGCCATGCCTGTAAGTCCGTAATTCTGTGTTTCTGCGTTGTTTCAAGTAGGCAGGGAGTGTGATTTCAGTATAAAACAAGCCCTGCTAACTATAAGGCACACCTTGACTCAGTTTTCAAGCCGTGCCGTGCCTAATGATTTTCTTCTTATCCTGGCTACGTTACCACTGTAATTCTCTTCAATGCCAAGGCGTACCACTCGAATTTCAACGCGGAGGATAACCGCCTCATAGGCAACATGGCTTTGTTGCCATTGAAGACCCAATTCAAGGGACCCGCCCCGAAGTCAACTGGTATGTATCAGTTGCGTCACATTGCTGGCACATAAAATTCAGTATGAGCTTCATTATCTGTATGCGTGTTTGCGGGAGAGGAAGTGTAGAGAATGCAGGATGTGTAGACGTAGAGCCTACATTTAGTATAAATGGGACTTCCCGTCGTTACATAATAATGGAGGGCAATAATTGGACCTCTGTGCACAGCTGTATATCCATCACAGAATGTGTAACCAAGGAATCCCACTTCCCTTCTTTCCAATTAAGCTGAGGAAGACATCATCGATGAGGC